>CM048916.1:41292134-41649917 GCA_026686955.1 Epinephelus cyanopodus
GTGAAAATAATTCTACGTTAACTTGTCGTGATGTATATAATGGTCTCACAGACCACTGCCGTCTACAATGCTGTAAAGGTACAATGTTACGACCTCCTCCACCGTTGCTTCGTTTGTTGTTGTGTGAAACTTATGACTCTGCCCTCTATAGGCTGCATCTATACCATCATAAAGAACACGTAGAAATATGAAGGTTGTGATGATTACAACATTTGAAATAGATGTATCTATTTTTGTACATAAAGGGAGTAGAGATGAGCCTTAATAGTCAGGGGTTTGCTGGACCCATCCACCTGCCATCCCACCTGCCCTATAGGGGACTTTGCAGCTCCTTACACTACGTTATTACTGGCAGTGTTTCAAATTGACACTGTCTGGCAGGTTTATAAACTGACACCACACAGTGGTGTATGGGTTGTTTTCACTATTTGTGTTTTTCTTTTTATTCTTCATCATGTCAAGGGGTCAAGGGGAGGGTTTGTGACAAAAATCTTTAAAGAAGTAAGTATTTTTAAAAAAAAAAAAAATCAATCAATAAAAATACTTTTGCTATTTTATTTGATGACATGTTCTAATTGGGGAGAGCTTATATATCTCTGCCTATACCTGTTAAAAGTATAAAACCAATAAACACATGTTTACAAAACACAGCGTCTCTAGCTAAAGAGCTTTTAAAAAAGACCTAGCCCATGAGCACAAACAGAGAGGAAATCTTCCAAGGTTACATTTCCCTTTTGTTCTTTGAAATCCTAGATCAAGGATTCTTAGTTAAGCCACGTACTTCCTTTTCATTTTTACAGATTCAAGCTGTGCAGAGAGGTGTTTGAGTTTGTGTGTGTGTGTGTGTGTGTGTGTGTGTGTGTGTGTGTGTCTGTGTGTGTGTGTGTGTGTGTGTGTGTGTGTGTGTGTGTGTTAATTCTAGCCACTGTCTCTTCACTTACTGGCAATGCCTCTCTCACACTGAACTGAAAGCCATAATACCATTAAGTATCCTTACAGCTAAAAACAGATGGAGCTGGTAATAGAGGCTCTTTCTGACCTTAAATCAGCCCTCACTAAGTGTCACTCTCATGTGTGCTCTTGCTGAGATCCTCAAACTGATCTGGTATCAGATCTCACAGCTGAGGGGCCATATGCTGCCTTGAGAGCTGGTTTTAGATCTGACTGTCAGACTGAGGGTGTGATCCTTGATGGTAAAGACAAGCTAGCTGTTTCTGACCGCTGGTCAGCCTTCAGTGTGGCACCTATGGTGCAGGATCTAAGGCCTTAAGCTGATCTCAGAACAGTTTGTGAATGACCTCTGCTCTAAAGAACCTTACTGTAATCCCTGAGCAGCTTTGGCAGATTATCCGGCCTCCATCCTCCCAACACAGCATCTAATGCTATTGTTTTCCTGACATGTCTGTGTGTGTGTGTATGCATGTGTGTGAGTGTGATTGAGGTTACAGTGATGAGTGAGAGTGAATGTGTTCATGTCATGGTGTGCCTGGATGTGTGTATGAGCTTATCGCTGTCTGTAATACAATGGGGAATTAGATGATCAAAGAATAGAAAATCATCGTCAGCAGTAGATGTTAGCTGCCATTGTCAACATAAATCAACTGGTTGATGTAGTGAAAAGAACTGAGGATAGCCTGGAAATAACGCACACTCACATCATGGGTGGATAATGAGACAATGGGCCCCTGGGGACAAACATGCAAAAGGCGCCACCACCTCTCCTTCACAGGAGTAAGGCACACATTGTGCTAGTTTTGCCTCTGTCATGGTTGTTGTTGTTGTCTTTTTGTAGTTGTCAGCATTTTTTGTAGTTTTGTGTCTGTTTGTGGTCATTTTGTGCCTCTTTGAAGTAAAGTTGTGTCTTTCTGAGATATATTTGTGTGTTTTTAGTAATAGTGAATCTCTTTATGGTCATTTTGTGTCTCTTTGTAGTTCCTTCGCATCTCTTTGTGGTTGTTGTGTGTCTCTTTGATGTAATTTTGTGACTTTTTGAGAAATATTTGTCTCTTTGGTCGTTTTGTGTCTCTTTATAGCCATTTTGTGTTTTGCTGTAGTTCTTTTTTACCTCTTTGAGGTCATTTTGGGTTTCTGTGAAGTCTTTTTGTGTCTCTTCGTAATTCCTTTGCACCTCTTTGTGGTTATTTTGTGTCTGAGGGGTATATTTGTGTCTTTTTTGGCAGTTTTGTATAGCTTTGTTGTCATTTTGTGTCTCTTTGAGATATAATTGCAACTTTTGTGGTTGTTTGTGTCTCCTTGTAGTTCTGTTGCATCGATTTTTGGTCATTTTGAGTCTCTTCCTGGTCAGTATTTGTTATTTTGAGTGATATTTTGCAGGTGAAGGCCAGGGGGCCCTAGACCTATGCCTGATAGGCCTATTTAGTCATCCATTCATATCTGTACACCAAGTAGTGTGAATGTCTAATGATTGTTTTTACAAAAAAATTACATGGCATGTTTGCCCCTTCCTTACTGCTACTAATTCTTGTTACACTTTAGAGCCACAATGAGTCACAGGGCCAACTGGCCACGTTTCCAGTTTTTGCTCACAATTGTTTGTCTGTTAGAAGAATTTTTTTTTTTTTTTTTTTTACAATATTCCTGTGAAAATTGTAACTCACTTTTATCAGCATGATCTATAAGGAAAAATGATCCAAAGATCTAGTACTAATAGTTGATCTGTATAGGGGTACAACCTGTCAGAAGTCAGAACTTTTTTTAAAAGTTATATAGGTAACTGCCTGTGTTACCTAATACAGGCACCTTACACATTCTTAACTTTATGTATTCATTTACACTTTCTATTAATAAAATACCAGATTTGTTCAGCTTTGGAGGAGGTATGAATTCTCTTTGTCCTTTCTCATGTTTTTTGTTTGTTTGTTTGTTTGTTTGTTTGTTTGTTTTATCACAAAGCCAACAGCACAACCACTCGAGGCTTTCTTCCTCACACCCACCTTGATCGAAGGGCTTGGATGGAGTCCATGTTCCAGGCTCCTGAAACAGGGTTAACCAAGAAACACAACCATAAAAATTCTGTTCAAATGACATCGAGAGTAAATAAGACATGACACATACAAGACTATTAAACTGTTATACAAACCTCCACTTCCTTTAGTAGAAAGCATTACACAGAGAGAGAATAAAGAGTTCATTTTAATTAGGCTTTTCTTTTTGGGTGAAAATATTCATAATTGAATTTACTGATAGAAATCTGGGAAACACACACCAACACACCATCATGTACAAACAAACAGAGCATGCATTTATTTAGTCAAGATAATGATTATGTTGTGACATCAGCTCTCAGCATAAGAAGGGGCCTGTGTGTCTGTGTGTGTGAGTGTGTGTGAGCAGTTTCATGTAGGAACTATTTTCTTTCTACCAAACGACACCTGCCAACCATGCAGGAGGAAGTGTGCCTGTCCTGCCAGCTTACCTAGCACCACTGAGCTAGCTAATATTACAGCTCAGACGAGTTGCCATTAATGTTTACATCTTGTGATGTCACAAGTATGAGCCTCTTAGTCATGAGTAGATGCACCCTTCCTCTTGTGTGTTGACACAGTTGGCAGGTGTAGTTCTGTAGAGAGAAAATAGTTCCTACATGAAAGTGCTCACTCTGAGTTTTTCAGATATATGGTGCTTGGAGCACCACAAGCCGAGTGCTGTCTCGTTACATTTTAATGGAGAGAAGGCAGACAACTCTACGGCTAATATCTGCAACACTCAGCAACTCACACCAAAGCAATCAAGGAAAAATACGTATCTTATTAAATGGGGTGAACTGTCCCTTTACGGAATAAAAGGGAATACTTTAAGAGCACTTTTTCTCTCAAATGTTCTGTATATAAAGAAACTACCACACTGTCAATTCTTTCCCAAAATGGTTTCAAAGTGAACTGTTTTTTTTTTTTTTAAAGCATTCCCAGATTTAGTCATATGGTTCAATCCTTTGCCTGTGGATGTGTTTCAGCAGTCGAAATAAGGATTGCATGGAGGTGAGTGATTTGCCTGCTTTTAATAGCAGGACAAGGAGGAGACACACCCTGGGGGTGCTGGCTCAAGATGCAAGTGTAAAAGGAGCTTAAGAAACAGTGAGCTGTGTGTCTTTTTACTGAGTCTGAGTTCAGACATCTCATTCTCTGGTTTACTCTCAGTTCCTTCTCTGGGCATTCATTCAAATCCAATCCTGTGCTGCGTTCTCTCTCATTCTGTCACAATGATAACCTGTTCTGCACACATGAGCATCCGTGTGTGTGTGTGAGAGACACTCACTCAATTCCATATGCCAGAATAAATAGGAAGGGAGGGAGAAAAATAACATCTTATCAGCATAAATCCCACAAAGTGGCCGAGCGGAGACGACTGTCTTATCCACCACATGAAAGCTCTTTATTGAAGATTTGCACATTTCCATGTTCTCCACCAACAGGGTGTTTCAAACTCAGTTAAAGAGTCCCAAAGCTCCTAATTCCTCCTTCCTCAGTTTTTTTTAGTGTACAGTTCAATACTTTCTGTGGACACAATGACCTCACCATCTCACATGTACAGAGCAGATTCTTTGCATGACTGTTATATATTTTCTGCATATAACATTTACCATGGACATGGGTGGCATAGACAGCAGAGAGCTGAACTGACACAGGAAGGCCAGGGTAACATCAATTATAAAGCAGTTACCAATGATGATGCAGTAAAAACTAAAGGAAAGTGAAGCTGAATGTGCTTTAGAAAAAGCCCTTCAAAGGGCCCTAGTTTTACTTTTGTAAGTCAAAATGGATCTTGTTTCATTGACTGTTTCACACTATTGCACTGTATATTAATTTTAAAAAGTAACACAATGACAGCTGCAGTAATACTGAAGTAGTAATGTTCCAAGGTTGTCAAATACCACCGCTTTGTCATACCCCTCAGCATCTGATAGGGACGCACAGAGCACCCTTTAGCGTCTCTATGTGACACAGAGCTGAAACACATTGTACAAGCCCATCTCACTCCTAAGTTGTTGAATACCAGCACTTGGTCAGTGACTCCTGGTGTCAGAAACCGACAAAAAAAGCTGCCCTGCAGCGTCAGGGGAATACGCAGCAGGACAACAACATAAGTTAAGGGGGCAGAAGTCTGAGCAGAGTTGGTGGGAGGGGTGGTGGATGGGTCCAACAACCACCAACATGCATCTGGGAGGCTGGTGTTCACTTTCCTTAAGATAGTAAAACCAAACCCTGTTCTTTTTTCCTGAACCCAACCATGTGCTTTTATTGGCTTAACCAAATCATGTGTGTGTTGGCTAAACATAGCCTCTTGTGTTTGTTGTTGAAGGGGGAAAAAAAAAATCTCAGCGTACTGACGTAGTGCATTTATTTTGAAAGAGACTGTATGCAAATTACACATTTCATGTGGAAACGGAAGTGTATTTTGAAAGCTAACAATGCATGTAACAGGCTGAAGTTGACACGGTGTCCCAGAACGTCAACAACCAACACACTCAGGGTACCTTGCACATCATATCTTGACGTGGAAAGTATGTGATGAGGTCAGAGCGAGAATGTGTTGCACTGTAACACATGATTAATGTTGTGAAATGCATGCGGTTAGGTTTAGGCAATAATACTCCTTGGTTAGGTTTAGAGAAAACATCATGTTTTGGGTTAAATTAAGTATGTTTGTTACATAAGTCAGTGTGCAATGACTGTAAGCTACATAAATTACATTTTGTTACATTAAAAATTTTTGTTTCATACAGGACAAAAGTACTTAAGTGGCATAAAGATAGGTAAAAACAGTACTGACTTTTGGTTTCACATGGGATACGAACAGTGGTGGTGGTCTCCTGAGTGAAAGTCCAATTTTGGTTGACCCACCCGACAACCCTCCCTGCCACTCTATGCAGATCTTCTCGCTCTGTGTACTCCATCAGTTGCTCTCAGTGCTAAATATTGTCATGGATGGGTATTGCACTGGAGTTAGTTAAAAACCCACTGCATCTCAAAAAGATGCTAAAAGGTGCCTTTGATGTTGATATCACATGACAAGGGGTGTGAAAAAGTCACAGTATTTGACAACCTGGGGATGAAAATGGTTGACTGGTTGAGAGTGAATAGCTGTGTAAGTATTTCATAAAGATGTGGTACTACAGTACACTGTACTACTTCAGATTGCCTTTGGTATGAATGTTGGAGCAAATGTGGTATTGATTTTAGTCTGTAGTGCTCCCCAGGTGTTCTGGCTTGACAAGTTTGCAACACATGATGGAAGAAAGCTTCAGTGCTGGTTGAAATCTGGTGGTATATGTTATCTTGCTGACCACTTCACTGCTGTTTTGCAAAGTTAGCATTTTTTTTGTTTGTTTTTTTAAACAGGCTGTATATTTTTCTTCAGGAAGCTAAAATACATTTGCATGTCTGTCTTGTCTGCTTGTTTGTGAGATGCAGTTTCAGTACTGTATGTTTCCTAGAGCGTCATTTGTGGCAGGAATGACAATGACACAGTTTCGAACCTGCATTTCATGACACTGATACTTTTTTTGTTTTTGCGAGTACTGTAGTTCACTGTATCGCCTCAAGCATTTATTGTTAACTGTTGCGAAACCCAAAGTAATTCCGTTTTTTCTTTTAGTATATCAGTCTACTTAAATCTGCATGACCTATACTGAATGCAATTAATGAAGAATTGTTGCACCCTTTATTGATACACATGCTGCCTGTTTGGAAGGATTGCATATTATATTTATACAGTACTTCCTGCACTGTGGACTGTGAAGCTCAATTTAGGTATCTTTGCATCTGTGCATGTATGTCCTAAAACCCTTGTACTTTGAAACTGTTTGCCACAAGATCCAAGTTATTTTTCAAAAGCATGACTTTAACCATCAGGAAGTTTCCCATTGTCTCACTTCCTTGCACTCCATAAGGTGAACAGGGTCAACACTGGCTTTTCCTCAGCTCTAATTAATTTCTTCTTCTTGTCCTTCATTGCTGGCCCTTTGTGACCCTCTGCATCTTCACTACAGACTCTTCATTACTCATTGCACCACCTCTCCCTCTCCACCTTACAATTCTGTATGGGTCCATGTTACAATGAGAGAAAATCCCAGTCCAGTTGCCAGAGGAAAATGTTGACATTGTACGTTTCTGCAAACGATAAATTACATTTGTATGTTTCATGCATATCATGTCATATAAGTGATGTAGTATATGAGATGACCATCGGGAGGTGGAGGGGATGGTGGATGGTGTAACACCTAGGCGAAACGCCTGGCAAGCTGCTAACACTGTCATGGCTGTGTTTCCAGCGGCTTGTCAGGCCCCAAACATGGGTGTTTTTCAGGCTTTTTTTCCCAGCGGAGATAGTGCCACCAAAACCATGTATTTTCATCCAAAAACATATTTTTTCCTAACCATAACCAAGTGGTTTTTGTGCCTAAAATCTAACACTGGCTAATGGCTCTCTCTGTTTCTTCAACCCAGTCTCACTCAAAGTCATCCAAATGCGACGCTTGGGCAGTGACTTGTGGCGCCAAACAACATGTTTTTGTTGCCTCAGCCCAACCACATGCATTTGTTGTTGAAGGGGGAAAAAAAACATCAATTTGTCCTGACGGTAAAGTTGTATTGACGTATTGTGTATATTTTTAAAGAGACTGTATGTAAATGGTAAATTTCCTGTGAAATTTCCTGTGAAAACGGAAGTATAATTTGAAAGAAGACAATGCATGTAACAGGCAGAACTTAACACAGAGTCCCAGATTGTCAACAGCCAATGCACCCAGCGTACCTTGCACTTTGTACGGTATGTGGACATGGAAAAACCATGACCAAACGTCGGCATGTGACAAGGTCGGAGTGAGAATGTGTGGGTTTCTTTTGTTTAAAATTTTGCACAATACGTTACCATCTTAATAGGAAGAAACCCACATAATCTTAGCAAAGATAAAGCCAAATAAAGAGGTACTTTTGTTTCTGCTCCCCTCTAGCACTGCAGACTGCAGACCATTGAGACTGAATAATGAGAACATTGCATTATGGGGGCCAGGCCCTCTAGACCAGTCAAGACAACAAAAGTGCTTGCGGTCTGATTCCTTAATGGAATCAACAGACGTACGCGAACACACATGGAAGTACACAGAAGCACATGAAGCGCGCACACACACACACACAACACACACACACACACACACACACACACACACACACACACACACACACACACCCCTATGTCCATGCACACACATACACAGTTCTATAAACAAATAAACTTATCACCACAACAGACTGTAGTGCCAGAATCTGTCAGCACTACAAAACATCAAATAACTGCATGAATGCACTTCACTGCACATGCAACCAGCCACCCACTTTCCAAAAAACCACAGAAAACCCAAAATTCAACAATAGGTCTAATGGCCTCCTGAGTATACGCTAAAAATAGCAACTTTTCAATTTATCTCTCCATCTCTTTCCACCTCTGTTCCTCTCTCTCCCTTGCAGTGAGAATAGTCTTTTCCCCTCATGTGCACAAACACACACAAACACAGCAGTGTGTGTAATTGGCTCTGTTGGCTATAACATCCTTATTTGCTGGTGAGCATACTGATACTACTATATAAATCAGTCTATAATATGTTGCCTTTGACAACCACTTCTCCACCTTGGATTTTCCCACATCCCTACTAATTGTGTCTTAATGGCTTCCTTACCTCTCCTGGCTCCTTGCTGCCTTTCCCTACCATCCAACAGGAGAAATATGTGCATGTTTTCACTGTACTGACTCTGCTTGTCTTGCTCAAGCTTGTCGCATGCATGCACGCACAAACACACACGAATACACACTGAGGTGCTTTGAAGTGGAAAAGGCCTCAAGCTCTGTACCTTCCCTACATCATTCACCCTCCACAACCCAAACAACACAGGACAGACACGCACAGCGAAAACACACAAAGAGAGAGAAGAGGATAAAAAGGTGTTCTCTGCTCTAATGAGGCTGGTCTAAACTATTTACTCCCATATTGCACAATTAAGTGTCGTGCTGTTCATCACACATCCTTTATTGTGTTTTTCCTTCCATTGTTAAACCCATCTTCCTTCTCAGCTTATCTCTTTAGTCTGTGGTGGTGCTGAAAGCTAGACAAGGCCGAGTTAGCGGAGCAGAATGTCTAAAAAACTTGAGATGGCACCAGTGCAGCAAAGAGAGCCCCAGGCCTCTCCAGCCATCCTAACAGGACGCACTGTAAATCAGTGGCCAAGATCCTATCTAGTGCACTTAGCAGGAGACCCACTTATGGCTCTTGCTGAAAGATGAAAGCCAAAGTACAAAGTACATGTCAAACATGTAAAATTTAAATCAAAGTAAAGAGAAGTTTGGCATAGAATACCAGTGCACAAGATAACAAGGGGTGTACTGGGTGAAAGAAAAAAAGTACAGTTATGAATATTGTGGTTACTTGATGTTAGGATTAAGGGAGTGACATGCTGCAAGGGGCCACAGGCTGGAGTCAAACCCAGGCCACTGCAGCAACAGCCTTGTACATGGGGCGCCTGCTCTACCACTAAGCCACTGGCACCCCAATCTGTATGCAACATTAACAGCATTAATACAGCAGAAAATCATTATTTGCTGTAAAAAGATATAGTGGATTAATGAGAGAGAATGAAGTCAGGCTCCCTCTGTATGTGTTGTGATCTGAGTTTGCTATGGTTTGTTGTGGTAGACGGTCCGGCGGCACATGCATGTTTGGGTGGCTTTGGCTCAGAGGTAGCGCGGGTCATCCACCAATTGGAAGATCAGTGGTTTGAACCCCGGCTCTTCCAGTCTGCATGTCGAAGTATCCTTGAGCAAGGTATTGAGTAGCAGGTGGCACCTTGTATGGTAGGCTTGGCCTCCAATGTATGAATGTGTGTGTGAATGAGTGAATGTGACTCGTAGTGTAAAAAGCACTTTGAGTGGTCGGATGACTAGAAAGGAGCCATACAAATGCAGGTTCATTTGCCATGTTTGTGCATGTGTAGGTCTGCACTATTACCACGCTGGCAAAGGCCTATGCTTGTGGTGCTCAAAGTAGGCAGAGTCTGGACATCATTTAAAAGGCGTCTCAGTTGACGCATAGGCCAGATGGCCCACTCAATCGATGCGGCAAAAGCGGCATGTACACCTAACTCCACCACATGGCTGACACAAACACAACAGTCAACAGGGGTGGGGCAGCTCTGCTGTTTGTCCCTCTTCTATTTGCCAATATTGTTCTTCTCCCTCTGAGAAAATCTAACTTCCCATGCATGAAAGCACACCAGACTTGGCACATAAGTCCTGTCCCATGCTAAACTTCCTCAACGAGGATCAGGGACCAATAGCCATGATGGTGGCGCTACAGCGACTTTTTAAATTTAAAAAAACTTTAAAAAATTCATAACAAATCACGCTTGTAAACTCCAACCTAGAATAAATGATTAAGTTCATTACTCCCTTTTTAATCTAAAACTGTAAAACTAATTAAAGTTATCTCCAACCACATTTTTTGCTCCATTCACACCAAACTATACAGTATCTCCAGACTGTCCTACACAAACACAAACATTTAACAGGTTTTGGAATTATCAAAGCTTGAGCCCATGTACTCATGTGCACTCATGTAGCCTATAGCAGTCAATGGTTAAAGAGCAGCTTTAAGCTTTTTTTTAATTTATTTTTAATGGAACAATCAATCATTGTAAAAAAGACATTCCAGGTATTTTCTTTGTTGTCTAGATGAAGTATGCAAATTCTCAGAATTTTGTCTTGATAATTGAGTTTTTGACATTAAATTGAAATCTGCCTGCACCTTGGTGGTTGGCTGTATCATATTGTGAAGTCACCTCTAAATTCTACAGTGGTGAGGTGAGGAACTGAAAAGAGTTGCTGGGGAGAGGGACATCTTGGGGTGCTTCGTTTGGCTTGCTGCCCCCAGGACCTTGCCCCCCGGGTAAATGGATGAAAGTAGATGGCTGGATGGAGTGGTGAGGTAGCTCAACCTAATAACTGATTCCAATTGAGCCACTGATCCTGAAAGGCTGTGAGTTCAAGTCCCAAGTAGTACAGATTAAACATGTTTTTGCCTCCTCAGACATCGTGCCATGTGGGTTACAAACACACAATTTCAAAGACATTTAAACGATTATGATATTTTTTGCCTGGAAAGTTCTACTGATTGATCCTTATGGATTTATCTGTCTTCCTCCTCTTCTTCCTTTTCCTCATCCTCCCCTTCTTTTTTATTCCTCTCCCTCTCTTTCGGAACACTTCTCCATATGTATGTTTAACTCAGCTATTAGGCTTTACGCACAGTTTTCATTTTTCGATAGGGGTGTCCCAGCACAGAAAGCTCAACTGGATCACAATTAGCAATTGCTCTTCTTCTTGCTCTTCAAAATATCTGGCCCAGTTCATTGATGCACAGCAACTATAATTCATTATTGCAATTACAGTCTTAGCTGTGAATAGTGGAGTACAATGCAGTATGCTATTAAAAATGTATGAGAGCAGCCAGCAGGTGGTTGCTTGTATCATTTTTTTTTCTCAGTGGCATAGTTATCTTGTCAGCAATTAATGACACAATTAACCTTGATCACTCTGACAGATCCATGCTTAGATTAATGATGATGCCTCCTGATGCTCCTCCCTTGCTGCTCTTCATCACTACTTGTCGGAATGCGCCCTGGCTGCAGAAAAAGGAGGGCAACCTGCGCATTTCACTGGTTAGCTCATTGCTGCTGTAACTGCACTCATCCGGCATGTTACTGCTGATATAGGGATGTCATCATCACGGAAATGCACCCACCCTCCCGTTGCCCCCTGGTTAACACTGTTGCCTCTGTCAGCATTGTTGCCTGTTGTTTAGTGCTTTTTATGGGGTTAGCACCATTTGCTGCTAGTCACCAGCTTAGCTACCTCCATGTTAAGAACCATGACCAAACAATTCATATCCTCCTATACTTTAGACTCATATACATATACAGCCTTTGAAGCAGCGCAACATTTGACGACATATTATATTTCACTGCAATTTTAACACAAGCTAATGCTAGCTTTGTGGGTTGGTTTAGTTAGCAACACTGTAGCAGTTGGACTAAATCTGTCAATTAGCACTGGTAAACATTTAGTAAAAATTCATTTCTATGTAAAAACTAGTTTGTGTGGTGCAAGCCTCCAAAAGATCATTAAAAAGATCACTTTTGAGCTGTAGGTAGGCTAACCTTTCCACCTCCTGAAAAAAAGGCTATTTCAGAGGAACAATTTACATGAACTGTGTGTGTTCACTAGACCATCTAAAGCCAAAATATATATCTCATTACATGAGAATTTATCAACACAAGAAAATGTTTTAATGGGCCTGTATTTTGAACAGGGTTATGACCCCTGCATGTCTGGAAACATGGTTGTGATATAAGCCTAATTGACAACAAATACACAGAGAGAAAGGTGAGCAGGTTTCCCTGTCTGCAGCCTGTCACTGCTTCTCTAGTCATTTAGTTGAACATCTTTGTATAGCCTACAGTACTGGTAAATTCCTATGTGAGAGAATGCAAAAACAAACACTCAGTGACACGCAGACTATCTGGGACACGGCACAAAAACAGGAAGTGACAGGCACGTACATACATCCAGAGCACACATAATGCTTTTGTGCGCCACCGCTATTTCTAATGCCTGAGCCTCAAGGTTAAAACACAGTTGTGAATGCACACAGAACCTTCAGTCCACCACCAACCACCTCACTCTCTTTCATCTTTCCTTTCCACTCTCATTACCCTGTCCCTCCCTCTCAAGTATCCATCTATCTGTCTGTCTGTCTGTCTGTCTGTCTCCTTGGTTCTGTTCTGAATAGGTTAATTATCCTCTCATTGCTAGTGGGGGTATTTATAGACCTAGTTTGCATTAACACAATCACCAAGCGCTCTCTCTCTCTCTCTCTCTCTCTCTCTCTCTCTCTCTCTCTCTCTCACACACACACACACACACACACACACACACACACACACACACACACGCACTTTGTCTCACTGTATACATCTCAAACAGTTCCAATCATCTTAAATAGCACAGCACATGGCCAATCACTTTTCCTCACTAGCATTTGGTCCTGACACCCTATTTGCATAATCCAAATCCTGCTCAATAGCTGGACCTGAGGTGAGTCACATGGGTCCACCTGAGCCGATGGGTTCAAACTCTTACGTGTGACAGACAGGGAAAGTGAGAGATAGAAAAGGTCTGTTACAAGCTATATGTAAAACATAAAACAAACATATGAAAAAAAAGATAGCACCTGCCCTTATCTTGGAAAATTAAGATAAGGGCAGGTTGCTCCTGCTTTTGTCTCTCTCTCTCTCTCTCTCTCTCTCTCTCTCTCTGACAGTGAATATATCAAGGGCACTAATTCAGAGAAAAATCGTGCATGCATGTGTGCAACATGGTGGTAAAGCCCCTCATTAAAGCTGGTGTGTGTGAAAAGTGTATTTTCTCTGGTGCATGTTGTTTTTTCCAGTACAGCATCTGAGCAAAAAGTCTGTATCTCATAATTTATGCGTGTCTGTGTGTGTTTGTGTGTGTGTGCATATGTGCATAGATGCTTGATTTTGTGTATTTGTATGTTTATCTCTCTCTCTCTCTCTCTCTCTCTCTCTTTCTCTGTGTGTCTGTGTAGGCCTATGTGTGTGTGTGTATACTGTAAGTGAGTGTAAGTGCAAGCATGTACAAATCACTGCTGCTAGTGTGAGCCCATTTACTGTAATCTGTGGTTAGAGGCAAGATATCCCTCTGACAAATACTCATTAGATGTACACAGACATTTTCCATATTGAACTCTACTCATTTCAGTGACATTCATTCATGAATAAAAAGTAATGTTTTCACAGTCTTTCATCTGTAATCTACAGCCAATAAGTATTTTTTATTATGTGCTAAAAACATAACTTAATGTGTTTAAAGGGTCTCACAACTGCAAAAATGTGTATTTTTCTGCACATATACTGAAAGAGTGATGTCTAATGAATGAACCTGTGTGACAGTGGAAAGCATGATTGCTAGGGCCATAGGGGCTTAGCCCTGAAATATCTGAATGAGTTAGGGCCAGGCATCTATTGACAACTATTGTAATAAAAATAAATTTTTTATAAATCAAGTCTTTTTCTTCCTCTTCTCCTTGTCATTATTATCATTATCATTACTTCAAACACATAGCTGTTAAAAAACAGCCCTTGCTTCTTGTAACATAGCGTGTATGAAATAAATCAAACATAGAGCTGGGACATATGGAGAAAATCAAATATCACAATATGTTTGGCAAATACCTTGTTATCTACATTGTGACAATACTGTAGGGTTGTCTATTGGTGCTTTAAGAAAATATTTATACAATGAGGGGTCATGGGTATCTCAGCTGACATTGGACAAGAGGTGGGGTACACCCTGCACAGGTCACCAGACTATCACAGGGTTGGCACATAGAGACAGACAACCATTCATGCTCACATTCACACCTACAGGCAATTTAGAGTCACCAACTCACGTAACCTGCATGTCTTTGGACTGTGGGAGGAAGCTGGAGTCCTCTTGCTGTGAGGCGACAATGCTAACCACTGCACCACTGTGCAGCCCAAAATGCATATCCAAAATCTAAGACAATATCCAGTATCATATCATGATATCAATACTATTATATTGTATTGCCCTGCCCTAATAAAAGCAAAGTTATATTTTAAACAATTTATAAGAGGCTCCTCCAATGGACTCCTTCTAGCCTGTAATGTATTGACATTTTATTTCACTTTGGTCAAATATTTCAGAATGTGTGCCTTATGGAGCTATAAATTCAATAACAAAACTCTACTTTAAAAAGCTACAAATGTGAAATTTCCATATAGGTACAATTATCACCTGGCAGATTTTATGGCAAACATAGCAAAATGCTTGATCCAGTTTTGAACATATACTCCAGCCACTCTGTATTTGAAATAAGAGCGACACTGTAAAATATTTGTCTGTTCTTTCACAGTAAATTACTGTCATTTTTACAGTAGTTTGTTTAAATGACAGCTGTATACTGTGATCTCACAGTATGCCTGCATATTATTGTGATTTAGCAGTGTGCTCCTGTAAAATTAACTGCAACCTCACAGTATGTTCCTGTTAATAACTGAATTTAACTGTAATTTCGCAGTTTATGTACATTTGATTACTGTGATTTAGCAGCATGCTTTTGTAGATTACTGTATTTCACTGTCATCTCACAGTCAAACTGCTGCTTTGTAAAATTACTATATTTACCTGCATGATTTTCACAATAAAATTCCGAATTTGGTTGAATATCACAGTAAAGCCTGTGAAGTGATAATAATTGAGGCATTATTTATTGTGAAATACTACAGCTACATATTCTAACTTCCGGGAAATAATATGCAGTGTACTAAGTGAACTGTTGATTTCAGCTAAACACGCTGGTTAATGTACTGAGGCACACCTGCAGGACTCCTTGTTTAGGACTCAGCCCTTCCACTACCTTGTGGCAGGTGTTCATTCCTCTAAACAAAAAGCACATCCAGGCCTCACTGCTGCGGACGCCCTCCCTCATACCTGCCCGTAATTAGGCCCTTTAACGGGGACTCAGTGGTGCCTCTCGGACAGCTAGGCTATGTGCATTAGTATTTCGCAGAGGCCTTGATTATCTCTTCTAGGCAGGGACTGCTATCGCGAAAACACACTCCCAGGCAAGGATCATCCCAGTATCGTTAGTGTATTTACTGTTTCAGTGGCGCGGGTGATGGACGTGTGACAAACAGCACAACGGGCCCCGTGACGCGTCGCTTGGACACAAAACGAGGAGCGCATGATCACAAACCAATGAGGGTGGCTACAGGGAGAAAAAGGGGGGTGGGGGTGTAAATGAGATGATGAGGAGGGGGGAAAGCGTCATTAAATGTAAGACAAAAATATCACTTACATCTCTGAATTTGTCCCATCTCCCAGCGAGCCACTTATCATCCAAAAAATTGCCGCTGTCGGAGCGAGCGGAGACGTGTCCGAAGGCGACGGCGCACACACACAGCAAGGCGACGCTCAGCATCTGCGGACACACAACAACAGCACGGAGAGAGGACATCGGATCAGACTGGAGGACACCGCAATCCCGTTGAAAACAGAGGCAGTTCAATGTGCATCACATCAGCGATGAACACCGACCGTCAGCACTGAACACAGTGATGCGGAGGTGTTTTTCTCCTACCTTGTCGCATCAGCTGCTATCCAGACTGTATGTGCTCGCTGCCGTTTTCTGTCACTAGTAATAACAGCCCTGTCCTCCCTCTCTCTCTCTCACTCTCTCTCTCCGCACCGACTCTCTGTGCGCAGCGGAAAACGGGAACGCGCATGGCACCGTGCGCGGCCCCTGCGCTCTGTCCCTCTTTCCTTTTTTTCTCAGCCTCTCTTCAGTGCGGAGGAAACAGTCATGATGGCTCACTGTGGGCTGTTATCAGGCCACCGCAAAAGTGTCGTCCACTGATTGTTTCTTATGAAAAGCACATTGGGCAATCCTGTGATAAGGGTTAGACGGATAAATTATTCATATCACGGCAAAGAACAGATTTTGTAGGAATGTTTTATTGATGGCATGTAAATAAAACAACAAACAAAACAAACAGAAAACAACCATACTGTAAGATCACTACAAATACAAAGATTGAGGTGTTTGCTTTCCAAAAGAAATATTAGATCAGATCAGATCAGATCAGTGTGTGTGTGTGTGTGTGTGTGTGTGTGTGTGTGTGTGTGTGTGCGTGTGTGTCCTTTACTTCTCCCATGTTTCTGCTTTGTTACAGCCATCACATGGGAGCCGCTCAGGCTTGTTTGTACAGTAGTGACTCATGAGAGAGTTCCACTCACATTCCACGCAGAGGTTAGCTCAGGACTGTAAATTGATGCTACAAGATAACACTGTCTCCATATGAAATGGCCCACTGTGGATGATTTGTGGAGGTGGGTGGAACCGCCCTCTGTCAGTTGTAATCTTCTCTAGGACGTTACAAAAGCCCCAAAACATTTTTCCTCGGAGCGGTTATGTGTGACTGAAGGTGTTTCGAGGAGGGAAATTTGTGGTTGGTGCACTTGTTTTAGCAGGATACCACAGCGACTGCTGCAGTTTTGTCATTACAGCATACAGATAGATGTATAGATGGGATACAAATGAAAAAAAAAACTAGGATTACCCCCCCACGGTTGTAGGCCTTCACCAACCAGCCAGGGCACGGTTTATATCCATATTATCACAGACTCAAATGTAGCCACAGCAGCAGACAATGCTTTAAATATGGTTGATGCTACAAACTAAATCTAAATCATGGATGCTTCAGCACAGAAGATCTGTACAGTCAGAACAGTTTTATAATGGACACCCAAGATTAGTATCCCCAATTCAGTATCTGACCAAATGTCTCTCCTTCTGTTAGTTATGGTGTTGAATAATGGCTAGAAAACATTATGATGTAACACTGAAGTTGACCTTTGACCTTTTGATCATCACTTTTGATCATTTTATGCTATTTGACATGTGAAATTTTGTCATAATTGGCATGTGAATTCTTAAGTTATGGCCTAAAACATGTCTTGTGAGGTCACAGTGACCTTGACCTTTGACTACCAAAATCTAATCAGTTCATCCTTATGATATATAATATTAAAAAGCACTCTTTAAAACAGCGTTACAAAGTGCTTTACGAGGCAGCAAAATAAAACAGACACCATAACAACAGGTTTTAAAAGAAAACAGGTCATAAACAATGTGGTGTATAAAAACTGAGGAAATAAAAGACAGAAATTAGAAGTCAGTTAAACTCAGGAAAGGCTCTCCAACAAAAGTATGTTTTAAGAAGAGACTTAAAAGAGATCAGTGTCTCAGCCGACCTCATTTCCTCAAGCAGATCGTTCCAGAGCCTCAGGGCCCTGACTGCAAACTCTCTGTCCTCTTTAGTTTTCAGCTGGGGCTCTAGAACAGACGAATGACCTCTGGCTGAGGATCTCAAAGTATGTACCAACACTTACAGTACTAAGAGGTCAGAGATATATCAGGGAGAGAGGCAATGAAGAGCCCTTAGAGTAATCAGTAAAATCTTAAAATGTATTCTAAAACATACCATATGTTACACCATAAGCCAGTGTAAAGATGCTTAAACAGGGGTGATGATATTACATTGTTGTTGACTCCAAGTGCAAAAATATTTGTGCAAAATATAAAGAAATTCCCCCAAGATGTTCTGTAGATATGGTAGTCTATATATATATATATATGGCATATGGAGAAATCTGGACCCTGTGGCTGGACCAGTTGGGAATCACTGGCCTATATACTCTATAAGTCTCTGGACTGAATATTATTTTTCCAAAAGATATTCCCTTATCTGGTGTTAAAGTGTCATTTAAACTCTTCAAAGTTAACACTAAGAAAAAAAATGAAAAAAAAAACCTCTCTGCATTTTTTTGTACTTGAACTAAAAAAAAAGAAAACACTTTTTTTTTCCCTAACAGACCCCAGAGATGTGAAAATATAGGTCTGGATTAAACAACTGAGAAGTCTCTTCATGGTAATTGTAAAACAGAAGAAAAAAACAAAAACAAAATTAAAACCCTTGCTAATGCTAATGGTTGTATGTTAGCATACAAACATATATCAAGTTGTTACCATGGAATTGGTAGTATTACCAGTACCAGCATTATTTCCACATATTAATTCTAGATATTTACCATTACAATACTTTGAAAACATCTCAGAAAAAAATCATACTGATTTTTTGTCATTGAATATATAATGGAATAGCACTATATATATGGTATTAACAACGATGAATATTCTTTTTTTTTTTTACTAGATAAAAATTGTAAATTCATTATCTTAGCATCACTATGTTAACCATAAAAGGCCAATTTAATTGTTTGGTTGAGCATGGCATTAGACAGTAAAAAATCATACTTACAACATTATTTCAGCATATCTATATAGATATATGTTGGATAACATGTACCATTTAACAACAACAAATGAATGATCAGAAATGTCTTTATTTTGTGTGATATAGTCAGTTTCAATACATTAGCTTAGCTTTACTACCTTTATCATAAAAGGACAAATGAGACATTTGGCAGAGCTGGTTTTTAAAAACCCTTATTTTGTGTTTGTGCATTTATTTATTTTGTATGACATTACATAAATCTCTTTGAGACCTCTTACACTATAACATGGAGAAAAAAATATCCGTACCTTTGAAAATCCCACCACACAGAGCCCTCATGTCTGGAGTAGATTTTTTTTGTTACGAATTTCCTGTAGGAGGCAACATGCAAAGGCATTTACAGACACAGCGACATCTGGTGGATTTTTAGCTTAACATACCTAAACCAGAAGGTAGAGATAACTCAGTCAGGTGGAATTAAGCTCAACGCATTTTTCTTTCAGATACAGTGACTTTTTTACAGTTTTTTTTTACAGTGACAGTTTTAACTATGTTGAAATCTGCTGACTGTAAGGCCATAGCATATGATTCACACTGTTTTCATACTTATGTAACCATACAGTGACCCCTCGTGCCCTGTATGTAAACATCTGCATTCACTGAAATGTCTCTCCACTCTTTTATTCAAGATTTCTTTGATTTGTTAACCAATCTGTATTTGAACAAGATAAAGAAATGGACTGAGAATGCAGTGGAAATAAAAGAGCAAGAACATTGCAAACATGGAGAGGGTGGGCAAGTTAGAGAATATTAATATTATTTCCAGGCACTTCACAGAGAAGCCTGATGGTCAGGAGGGTCACGGCATCATTATGCACAGTTGCTGTAGAAACCAACCTTGACCTCAGCTTCACATCTTCATCTTCATAAGAGGCTGTGGAAAGAAAGTGTGTGTGTGTGTGTGTGTGTGTCTGTGTGTGTGTGTGTGTGTGTGTGTGTGTGTGTGTGTGTGTGTGTGTGTGTGTGTGGGCATGTAGAAACGATGACAGGGTGCAGCTATTTGAAAGTCAAATTAGAACTAAGAAGCATGCATGACTGCATCACAGAGACACACGAGGATGTATCATGGGGCATGCACAACTGAGATGCTAAATGGTCAACTGCATAAGCGCACACAGGTACAGACAAGTAAAAAAATGTTTGATGTGAGCTCTGTGTTCACTCCAACAGGAAGTGTGTGACATGTAAACAGGAAACTGGTGGTGAGGGCACCATTGTGGTTGGAGGCTTCAGTCTTTTTTGAAGCATGCTTTGTCCTCTCAGATCAGCACAAGGTGATCTAATTTTGGTATGACAAGATAGTTGTGAAGATGGCAGTGTTTCGGACTGTGGATGACGCGGTCATTCTTTTATGGCTTACTGTTAGCTTGTGCTTTATGACATTTGTGCAGATGGAAGCAATAGAAGAGGTGTTTTGTGTGTGTGTGTGTGTGTGTGTGTGTGTGTGTGTGTGTGTGTGTCTTTCAGCCCAGGGGTTCATACATTATTCAGTCTCAGACATTAAAGATGTAGATGTGGTCAGAGACATATGCAAGAGAGACACACAGAGTGCTCACACACACACAAATCCACACAAGCATGCCCACACACACATGGACTTCTGATGCCTAACGAAACTCTTTATAGATTTTTCATTCCACTGTAATTTGATTTTTCTTTTTTTTCCTCCTGTGAGTAAATTCTTGATCACACATTGTTGACTCAATCTCTACGCAAGCAGAGAGAAAAGATGAGAAAGGAAGGAGTTGAAGAAAAATTAGGACAAAAAGTGTGTGTGTGTGTGTGTGTGTGTGTATTTGGATGGGAGAGGCATGAAACGTGTCTCAAGGAGCTGAGATTTCACAGCCCAGTGACTCTGTCACTGTGCACCTGCTCACTGAGACAGTGGGAGGGAGGAAATGAGAGGAAAGAGGGAGGTGAGGGGGTTTGGGGTAAAAGGGAGTTGAAAACCCAAAAAGACAGAATCAGGGTGGGTGTTCCAAAGGAATTTATTTGGCAGAATTGATAAAAACTGCACAGAATAGCCCACCATGCAATACCCTATTTTTGCAGTTTACTATGAATATGCCACTTTGTACTTTACCATACAATAGCAAGTTAGACCACATAGATAAATCCATCCTTTATTTGTCACATGGAATTGCTGCTCTATAACTGCTGCTTTATAATTGTCCATGTTGCCCGATGGTTCTGGTAATCCATGGTTCCTGTCTGTGGAATGATTTAACTGTCCACACATCCCGACCTCAACAAGACGGCCGCATGGTCGCTCCTCTTGAAAATGAAGCTCTGCAACTGCTTATCAACAGTGTTTAGCAGTGATCCACAGCAGGAACAGGACAGCACCTCACATTCCCACTGTCACACCAGTCCTTATTCACAGAAAGCATGCACCTCCTTTCCTTCTTTCACCAGAGTCCTCTGCTCTGTCAGATCACCATATAGAAAAAGAGACTCTTGGTAAATGTTGCTGTCCAGAATTTAGCCAACCTAAAGTTAATCAAAGGATATTACAGTTCCTCATGTTATTATTATTATCATTATTATTATTATTATTATTATTATTATTATTATTTTAACAAAGAACCCTCATTCAATTGTCAGCTCAATTAGGACAGGTGTACTTCTATTGAGATTTTTGATATCATTCATATTTTTCACAATATTCAACTTTTTTTTAGGATTTTTTTTTCCCATTCAAATGAATGGATGGAATCGTCAAACTTCGCATAAATTCATGCTTTTTCAAAGCCTGGTTCCAGACCATAGACCCCACCCACTCAACTGAGTAGGCTTGCATCTCTGGTCTGGCATACTGCAATGAATTTGCGATTTATCTCGTCCAAGCGATGGACGGACCAATGAACTCCGGGGGTGGGGGCGGGTCTAGTGATTAGCCAATCAGCACCACACTAATGGCGACCACTGCAGATCCTACAGACCACATTAACGATGCTATCGAGGTATTTCGCCACTACTTGCGTTAATGGAGGACCAAATTAAGGAAGGTGCTAAACTGGATTTAACGGCGATGCAGCTTGGCATGCACGACGACAGAGACATTTTAAACGGGCAATGCTCGCTTGTTTTCAGCACCCCAGAGGCATGGGTACTAATGACGTCAAATTCTGGGTGAGTCGTTGATCTCTACTGATTGGTTAGGGAAAAAAATCAAATTTCCTCCCCCTTATACATCGCCTTCAATGGAGGCGATGTCAGACTGAAGGTTCTGGGAGCTTCAGTCTGACACTCAGGCTAACTTTTTCATGTATTTTCAAAGCATCTCCTCATTCATACATTCGCATAGATACTCCACTCAAAGTTAAAAATGTTCCTCATCTTTTGAACATTCTTACTTCCATTCAACTTTCAAATCCCATTCAAACTTTTATGAAATATCAACACTTGTTTTGAGCATGGTAAAAATGACCTTCTAAGGTTTTATAATGGGTCTCTATGGGCGTAATGTTTCAGAGCTAGAGTGGGGGACGGGGACTCAACTGTCAGAGAGCAAAAAGCTTCTGAAACATATCTCTTTAACTCACTGTCACACCTAAAATTTTCACTCTACATACATCATTTTTGGTTAAAAAAAAAATGGAGGAAAAACATGTCCTCTTTCAATAAGTGTTACTTTGGACACAATGAGATTTACACATTTGGCACAGTGAGCCTTAAAGTGAAACTCTTCAGAAACTCCACAGACTGACACATTAAACTCGTGTCAGGAGAGACCAGAAATTTCTGAAAGACAGCAGATCATGCCAGTTTTCTAACCTGCAACCATGCTTGCCTTTTTGACACTACAGACACAAATTTCATACTGCTTATTTGACAGGTTGTCCTCTTTCTCACGGTATACACATTGATCTGGGTATCATTTTTGAAGAAATGTCATCAGTTTGAGAGATGCACCTCTCCTAAATCTCTATGAGACTAACTGCCTCAGCCAGGAGTCACTGAGCAGTTAACATTACCATGGCAACTACTCTGACACACAAACACACAGTGCGGGTACAGAGAGGACAAAAGCAGAATCTCCCTTTTAAACACCATGTACCCATTATATATCAGTGTTTTCTGTCTATCTACTACAGCCTTAAAGGCTAAGTTCGGTTTTTTGACATCTGGGCCTTATTTTTAGGAATAAATACGCTCGTAGACTCACCCAGACGATTTTGGTGGAGCTCGGAGCCGTTTTCGAGCAATTTAGATCCATCCGACGGCGTCTTCTCTCATGCCATAGAAGCGGACGGGGCCAGACATCGAAGCCCCTAAATTAGACATTATCTGCTGCGAAACTCGCTCACTTCACCTACATTTTATAAATGAATGGCCAGTGTTATCACCATGTCCGCTCAACTTCCTTGTTATGGTCATCCGGGGCTTTACAACGATGGGTCACTTTTGGTGAAGTCATAGACGTGCGCCGCAGGAGCGCAGTCCAGCCGGCGCTAGGCTAGGCTAGGGGCTACACGGGTACAAACATGGTTCGTCATTGCGTTTTTCCACTTTGTCCAAACAAAATGACTAGGTGGACAAAGTTCACATTCCACAGGCTTCCTTTGAAAAACCCGGAGTTACTAAAGCTCTGCTTGTTGTCCTGAAAATGGACCCGAATATTGCTATGGAAGAACTGAGGAGGGTCAGTCACCGGGTCTGCAGCGCTCACTTCGCTCCATAAGACTTCATTACGAAGACGACAAAGATAAAAGGCCAGGAAGCTCAGCGTCAGTACCTCAGGAGGAATGCCATCCCGATTGTTTCAGAGGGCAAAACAGACGCAGCGGAGGTAATGCATTTCTTTTGAAGATGTAATAATATTGGTCGATAACCAGTGCACGTCGGCCAGCGTATAAAGCTCCTTGTATAAAATGAATAGCTATCTTCACGACCTATGTCTTAGCAGGAGTAGCCTTCTAAAAATACATTCCTGCAAAAGAATACTGCACTGTAACGCAATATAATTTACTCTAGTCCATGCTAGTTTTTGAAAAACTAACTCGCAATGCATATGATATGGTTATTCTCTGCAGGCAATAAATTGTGACTCGAGCTGCAATCATCACGGGTCTGCATTGTTAGTGCACACTTACAAGTAGTCATATGCTTTCTCCAAAACTAATTGTCAGTTGTTTCGACCGTTATTTATTTATAAAGTAAGCACTCATAGAAAATATACCCTTTTTGCATGTGTATCGGCTACTTACTCTATCGAAAGTTGTCCGTTCGGTCCTGCTGGCTTCGGCTGCGTCTGCAAGTTGACTCTCGGGACATAAAAAAAGTCTCTACCACAGCCCGGTTTGTCATGG
Source organism: Epinephelus cyanopodus (assembly GCA_026686955.1). NCBI lineage: Eukaryota > Metazoa > Chordata > Actinopteri > Perciformes > Serranidae > Epinephelus > Epinephelus cyanopodus. The sequence continues at coordinate 41,316,475 of CM048916.1, forward strand.
CAGAAAAATCTTCCAGTGTAGTGAGACACGTATTTTGGGGGGCATCAATACGTGTTTCCTCTGGTCTCAAGTCCCACTCTGAGCAGCAAAAGCTCTCCTCTTCTGTTGTCTGTGGCGTGCAGTGTCCACAACAACAACACCAGTTAGCCCCCATTCATGGACGTGCAGTGGTCGCTTGTTCTCTGGCCAGCTGTTCGGCTCTTTCCCTCTGCATCCTCCTTTCAAATAGCTCCTTGTCGGTGTATTCTGGCTCAAAACGATACGGGCATCCATCATACTCGGAGTCGTCATCAGACACGTTTACATCGGATAAATATTCCGTCATGTTGCACAAGAAGAGCTGTGTAGCTGTATAGCCTAGCCTAGCGCCGGCGGAACTCAGCTGCGCTCCTGCGGCGCACGTCTATGACGTCACCAAAAGTGACCCATCGTTGTAAAGCCCCGGATGACCATAACAAGGAAGTTGAGCGGACATGGTGATAACACTGGCCATTCATTTATAAAATGTAGGTGAAATGAGCGAGTTTCGCAGCAGATAATGTCTAATTTAGGGGCTTCGATGTCTGGCCCCGTCCGCTTCTATGGCATGAGAGAAGACGCCGTCGGATGGATCTAAATTGCTCGAAAACGGCTCCGAGCTCCACCAAAATCGTCTGGGTGAGTCTACGAGCGTATTTATTCCTAAAAATAAGGCCCAGATGTCAAAAAACCGAACTTAGCCTTTAACTACTAATACTACTGTTGGTACTTTTGGGATTATGACTGTTAAATACATATTGTAATGTATTTTAATATTATACACAGATAATGCCCAGTACTTGTAGTACATGTTGTATGTAGCATCAATTCATACAAATTAAACCCCTTAGCACTTTTCCAACTACTTCACCTTCTTACACATTTCAGTCATTGCAGTGTCGCGTTAGCTTTTTCGTAACGCTTAAAATATTCAACAATATGAGTTTCATTCAACTTTTCAATGACATTCATACTAATTTGATGGCTTTCAACTTTTTTAGCTGTTTCTATCACTTAACCTTATACTTAGACATTAAAGCCAGCATTGCAGTATAGAATAAGCTTTTCAAAAAATATTCAAATACTCCACATCATTCATACATGCATGGTTTTATTCAACATTTCAAGCGAGCATTGCAGTGTAGCGTCAGCTATTCAGCTTAAGCATTCAGATCTACAATTTCTTCAGGAATTGCATTCACTAGTCCTACCTGACATTGTTTTTCAGGGGACAGGTGTTTGTCTAATGGATCCAGGTTAACGTGCTGCAGTTGAGTTACATTGAGGCTGGATGTATGCTGTTTTGTCATACGTTGATATGAATTAAAGAAGATGAAACAAGAGCGATTGTAGCCTGCTTATTACCCGCAAGTCAAAAGGACTGGAGAATGCTACCAAACAAGAAAGTAGGGTTACACTGATGACAAAACCAAACCACCATGGTTAGGAAAATAGAATGTTTTGGCTCAAAATACATAGTTTGGTGGCACAATCCCAGAAAGACTCGCAGTTGGAAACTGTTGGAAACACAGAGATTGGTCACTAAAATACCCACATTTGTGGGCTGAAAAGCTGTAGGAAACACAGTGACAGGTCACCAACAAACAACTGGTTTTGTTGTTTGTTGGTCTAAAACAGTCAGCAGTGGTCTGTAGCTTGGCAGGTGTCTTGGCTGACGTATCATCCAGGTGTCATGTCATCCACCAGGCTTTCCACTTCTCGAAGACAAAGTCAGCTCATATAGATAGATATAGATAGATATATAGACTCCTCGACCCTTATCCTTTCATCCCTAACCCTTCAGCCATTAATTCCTCAACACTCATCCCTCAACCTTTCCACCCTCATCCCTTCATCCCTCATCCATTTCACCCTCGACCCAGACCCATTCATCCCTCACCCTTCACCCCCTCATCCCTCAACCCTCATTCTTTCATCCCACACCCTTCATCCCATGACCCTCATCCCTTCATCCTTCATCTCCAATGCTCACCCCCTCATTCCTTGACCTTCATCCCTTCATCCCTCAGTCCTTATTCCTTCATCCTCATTCCTTCATCCTTTCCTCCAAACCCTTAATCCATTATATGCAATAACTATTCTAAATCTGTATCTTTATCTTATTTCTCAGTGAATTTCAGTCTGACTCAAGTAAAAGTATTTCCTTGTGAACTTACAGGTTCCAAAATAACTTTGATAACAAGCTGCCATCTTCATGATCTTATTTCAGTTTACACATATGTACATGGATGTAACAGGTTTTTGGGTTTTCACAAACGTATGTTAATAAAGGGAAATTTTCAAATTTAGAAGTACAAAATAAATGCACAGCTGAGATAATGAGGCTTCCGATGGGCACCATATTTTGACTCAGTTTTGATGGGTTCGGGAATACATCAAGACATATATAGTAGTTGTGCTTGCAGATTTGCATATCATAGAAGACTTTACTACAGGCCTTGCTGGAGGTCTGCACTCTCCAAGTGTGCTTCCAGATACACCTATTCTTTTCCTACTTTGGCATGTCAAAATGTGAAAAAGGTCTTTTTAGCCAGTGTTACTTACACCTGTGCTTTTCCTCTTGTGACATGTGAAAATGTCCTCTGTGAAAAAGGGCAGTCTGCATGTTATACCAATAACATTTTCCATGGCCTCGTCCATGAAAAACAGACCCAACCAAAAGTACATCTAAGTACATGGACAGGGGTGTCCACACCTACACTTGGCCTTGTAAAATATGCCCCTCTCTCTTGTTTATTGAATACACTCAATCAAATACACTTCAATGGTATGAATGTCAATTAAACAGTACTGTGAGTGATTAAATTACAATGTTGGACATAATGGAGTATTATAATAGTAATCTCCCTCTCCCTCGCCTCATCTGTCTGCTTCCATCATGATGTAAGCAGAGAGGTACCAAAAAGAGAGAGAGAGAGACTCAGGTGTGTCTAAATCTTTAATTGGATTTCTTGTAATCTCTGTTCTTCAGTGAAATGAAACAATTGGGTTTTGTTTACCACAGCTCTAGTAACTGTTTCATGCCATTTAGGCAAAATGGAAACAACCATGTTTTGTGTGATTTTGGTCAGAGCTTAGTATGTGTGGGTGTGTACACATTATGTAGGCGTATGTGAGTGTTTTGAACATGTTAATGTGTGTGTGTTTGAGAGAAGGAGAGAGATGGTGTGTGGGGGGTGAGTGTGTTATCTTGCAAAGCAGACGTTTTGGAGCAGAGCTGAGACTATAAGGTCAGTGTGTGTGCTGTGTTTTAGCCCCAGGATGAAAAGCTAATAGCAGAGTAATGACAGAGAGGGAAACTGCAAACAGGAGATAAGGCAGACAGAAACAAAATGGCCATCGCTGAGAGGGCTGATTACAGAGCCAGCGAGCGAGCATAAGAGAGGAGAAGAAGCTAAAGAGAGAGAGAGAAATAGATGAGAGGGAGGTGGGAGACAGAGGAGGATAAGCAGTGTAAATGGATGGATCTTCTGACCCCTGGACTCTTGTAAGTTAGCAACATTTAAAATATTTCTAGTGAAAAGGTGACCCTGTCTTTCCTATGACCCAAAAAGCACAAAAATCACTTTTATGATGATGTAAAACTCCAAAGAAAGAGAAATATACCTGCCTTTCGGAAGCAGCATAGATGATTACCTGAATGACTTTGCTTTGGTGCTATCTTCATGCATCCAGCTGTACTTTTCCATTTCATTTACCATTCAAAAATTATGGCATCTGTTTTCCCACAAGGTATCTAGTTCAAAGTTTCCCAAGTCAAGGGGCATAACAGGACGCCTTTGATCTGTAGATGGGAGAGTCAGAGTCGCATGAAACATATTAAAGGTTGTGCGTACACAGAGAGCCTTTGTATTGATGTTCAGGGATTAAAAATAAATGCAATTAAGACTAACAGGAAGACTGCTGACAAGAATTTTATCATGTGGAATATTATGAATCAACTGATGGCAACAGACCACTGACTTTTTTTGTTTATGGTGTTTGTTCTCCCCCTTTCGGTAATTACATTACACTTAACAGGAATATGTTAGGACGAAGAAGCACACCTTCATTATTCAGCTGCAACAAGACTTGTGAAGTGCATATCCAAACTGGAGCTCCAAACTGTTTCATGTAAAGAAAATGAAAACACTTGGCAAAAACAGCTTTTAAATACACTGCCCCTTCTGTCTCTTACAGAAGGACCTGAAATTGTCAGAGCTGATTACTAGGGGGAATTTATGTCACATTTAAAGGATCGAGAACCTTGGTCAATGTGATTGCTTCTAAAATTTCACAGGAACCATTTAAGAAGATGAATGTTAATGCATCTTAAAATAAAACAAAATTGGATAATGTGTTCACTTGTAGTGTATGACAGTTGGATTTGTCTGTATTTGTTTTTTGTTTATTATTATAACAATGTGTTTGCTGCCCTCTCAGGTCACTCCTGAAAAAGAGACTTTCTCTCAGTCTCAGAGACTTTTTACCTGGTTAAATACAGGATCTATCTTCAGTTAAATTAAAATCGCTTTCTCTCAACTGTTTTTATGTTTTTGCGCTTGTTTTAACTTGTTCTGCTATCACCATATTGCATAATTTTAGTGAGAGAAATGGAAACAAGTGTATGAGGATGGAGGCTGATGTAGGCCAAGAATACACACTCTCTATAGTATTTAGTATATTGTACAATTAAGAAGTACATACATACATACATACATTTTCTGCCATCTCTCTCTCTCTCTCTCTCTCTCTCTCTCTCTCTGTGTATATATATTTATATATATATATATATATATATATGTATGTATGTGTGTGTGTGTGTGTGTGTGTGTGTGTGTGTGTGTGTAATTTTCTTTTTTCAGACCTCATTTTTGACAAGCTTGTGTTTTCATTGCCCTGATGCTTGGCTTTTGTTCTATTAGCTCTTTGGTTGATAAAGCTGCATACTTTTCTAATGAAGGACAAGGCTATTTAGCAGGGAGTGAAGGCTTTGTGAATACAGCTTGTGTTTAAAGGGATAGTGCACCCAAAAATGAAAATTCAGCCATTATCTACTCACCCATAGGCTCTGGTGAAGTTTTAGAGTCCTCCATAGGTGTTTCTAGCCCATTTTTGTGGGTGCTGAAGCACCCCTAAATTGAATCCCAACACCCCTAAAATTTGAGAGATTATTATTATTTATTTATTTATTTATTTTTTACTGTATGCCCCTTTTTAACAAGCTAGACGATTGTCAAAACCGTACAGTACTTGGTTGCAACTTAATATTTTAACATCAAAAATACAGCAGCAGCCCGTTAACGTTATAACTCCTATTGTGTGTATTTATTATTATTATTATTATTTTGTAGATTTCAAGCACTTTTTTTTCTGAAGTGTATTTTTATTTATGTATTTGTATTATATAATACAGACAAGAAGGGAAAAGGCAGAGACAAACACTGAAAAAGTCAATTACTGTAAAAAGTCAATTAATGTGCTAGAGTTACATGTTGTGCATTGCATTTCAAATAAAAGTCCAAAAATAAGTCCAAGGTCCATTTTTGGTATGTTTGGTACTCACTATAGGGGGCTGGTTTACTCCAGAAACATACATACTGTTTATGCATATGTTGAGGAGCTGCTGTATCAAAATGGGTTGTCTTCCCCCAGAAATTAGGGTTACAATATGTTTCTTTTATGATTCAAATCCATTCCTCATTTGCTGTGGCTCAGCATTTAAATAACCTTTATCAGATTTGATGATTTAGTCACAGACTTTCCCAAAAAGTGTTTTTCTTTCACAAATGCGGTAATGAAATTGAGTTAAAATGTACAAAACAGTAGAATTTATCAGCTCTCTGGGTGCTCAGCACCCCTAAAACTCTGATCCTAGAATCACCCCTGGAGTCCTCACAACACTTTTAGAGATCCGAGGGGAAAAACAGAGTTCAAATGACATTTTTCTATACAACTTTTTATGTAGGGGCTTCAGGACACTTGGATCACTACGGACGAGCAGTATGGAGATATCTTGTGGTTTCAATTATGTGTTCTTGGATGTTTTAATCTGGGGTGCCATCAGCCTGCATTAGGTGGAGTTGTGTTGCTACCCACTTCCCCCTCGGATCTCCGCAAGTGTTGTGAGGACTCTAAAACTTCACCAGAGCCTCCCTCAGCATATGGGTAAGTAGATAATGGCTGAATTTTCATTTTTGGGTGCACTATCCCTTTAAGTCTACAGTATGCTCTTACTTTGTGAGATTTCACTGAAGTCAATATCTTGAATACGATCCCAAACTAGAAAATAAGAGAAAATAGTTCCCTTTAAAGAAATTAATCAAATACTGACATATAGGCCTACTACATGTTTTTCAATAAGTTTCTCATACCCCAAACAATCATAAAGGCCTTGCAACTCCCCATGAAGCTCTGGCGACCCCTGGTGGGGGTCAGGCTGGGAACTAGTGGCTTCGAGTCATGTACAGTACCAAAAGAAACGTCTCAGAGGGTGAACATAATGTAGGTGTTCCAAAAGTGGTGCTTTTGAACATTAAAGCATGTAAAAATGTTAAAGTAGGAACCTAATATACAAGTATGAACCTGACAATGAGAATAATGGGTTCTCTTTGAGAATTTCTATTTTCTGCTGACTTCTACTCCACTCCATTCACAGGGGTACCTTTTATATGGGCTGAAATATGTGCCACTAGAAACTGAATTTGAATTACATAATTTGAAATTGAATCATTTATATTTGAATTTGAATTACTAGAAACTGAATTTGAATTACATAATTTGAAATTGAATCATTTATATTTGAATTTGAATTACTAGAAACTGAATTTGAATCACATAATTGAAATTGTATTGTTAATTTGAATCATTGCATTGAAAAACTGAATCTGAATAGTATAATTGAAATTGAATTCATTTCTATATATATTCAAATTCAGTTCTCACAATTCAAATTCAGTTCTACAATTCAAATTCAATTTACTGTGACAGACATCCGGGTCGTTTAAGGACAAAGGAAGAGCAATCGAGCGCAGATACACAGGACTCCTCTTCGGCCAATCAGCACCTACGTTTTTGAGCACGTAGGAAGAAGCGCTACTTGCTCGCCTTGACCAAGCAGCAACCTCCAGGGTGACGAGTAATGGCTTTGGTCTCTATAGTTAATTTCCCCTTTCATGACAACGGGGGGGGGGTTAAATCTCTTCCGTTTCAATGTTATTAAGGTTTGAAATTGCGCATAATTAAGGGCGTGGTCACTTTGAGTGACAGGTGGCACTGTCACGGGTGGCTAACTAGCATGCTAACTAGCTGCTGGCTCTGCTGTGCGGAGCTGAGCTCAGACTCGCCGTCTGCTCGGCGTCATCTCAGCCAGTTCGTGTCCATGTTCAAGGCATTGAATCTGTCCTCTCAGCCGGGTCTGTGCCTGCTGGATATGTTTTCAGGCAAATATTGGAGTAATATGACTTGCTGTTCGATTAATTATACCAACAGACCGTCCAAGAAGTCCGTGCTCCAGGTTTTTCGGTAAGTGAAATTCGGAAATTCTAGTATCATTTGTCGTTTATATGTTAGCACTAATTAGCGTGTATCTGTGTCTGCGGTCACCACCTAGTTTGTCAGCTTCTTCTTATTATTATTAAGTCTTTATTTAGGACAGGTAAAATCACGTTGATACCGGAGGTCTCATTTTCAAGTGTGACCTGTATCACAGCAGCAACATCCACATCAAGTTATAGAGCCACAGACAATACGATACAACACAAGCTTAGCTTGATAACTAGCTAACCAGCCAGCTAACATTTAGCCTTCGAACAAGAAGCCAGTCCGGGATGCATCTAAGTCAGAGCCTGACAGAGAAGTGTTAGGATTTAGGCATTAGGAGAGAATATTTTGAACAAAAGGTGTCTGTGTGAGGTTTGAAAATAAAGGTCCACCACGTTAGTTAGCTAACGTGATGCAATGTTAACTTGTTAAAAGTGGCGAACTGTGTGAAATTACAATAAGGTGTGTAACGTAATTAAAAAAGGCTAATGTGACATTTGACTGTCACATATAAAATATTAAGAAAATAAAAGTATGATACAGGCTGTAGCTACACAACAATAGATAATGCACAGACAGAATATGGGGACTGTGATGGTCACCACCTTTTTGTTTTGCTAAATTAAATTGATTATGATCTGTTTAACACTGAATTATTTTAAATTGTATTGTTTGCATGTAAAGGTGTCTGTGAAGTAGGTAGCTAACACATATATTTTAATATCTATTTGTCTGTGTAAAGTTTTCCTCTAGGTGACCAGACAGACTGGATCAGTGGACACTCAACACCAGGAGACAGAACTGGACTCCAAACAAGACGTCCCGTCTGTGCAGTGAACACTTTGAGTCATCACTTCAGCACTGACTCCAGGATAAAGACACCTTTTTTCATACAGTACCTCACAAAGAGTCAAGAAACTTATTAGTTTAAATGATGAAATTATTGACCATAATACATTTAAATTCATTGTATATATTACTAATTGTCATTACATTACTAAGTACTCAATTAGGGCACAGCTTGCTCCGTACTACTACTGATAAGGTGAAGTTACGGACACACCAGTGCAGTTTAATCTTCCTGATGCAAAGGCCAAATGAAGATTTTATCAATCAAGGAACATGACATGTATTTCCGACTTCAACATTTTAGTGCATTTTATGCAAAGACCCTTTATCTCAGTGAGAATTACTACCTTTTCCCACACACAGTCTGTGAAGAACCAATGGAAAAAATATTGTCATAATGAGACAGCCGAACATAGCATGATTCCACAGTGGCAGTGAGCTTTGAGAACAGTTCAGTTTCCTTTTGGCAGCAACAATGATGTTAATGTGGATGAACTGCATGCTGTACATTCATACTCCAGTTGTCTTGGTAGTACACTGTTAATTTAAAGTCACATTCAAATATAAAGTTGAATATCTACAGAACTTAAACACAAAACTATTTTATGAACGACAGCCACTTACTCAGCAGTAAGATCATTTTGGTGGTGAGTGGGCCTCTAACCAAGACAGGCTGTAGTCAATGTTTTCTACCTGTGTTTTTAACTTGTCATCTTTCTCTCTTGTAGGACACTTGAGGAAAGTTACAACGCCTCGACCAATGATATGATATTTACTCCACAGTAAAGAGGTTGTTTCACAAGAAATTACGACTTTGCAAATTATGACACTGGGTCCTAATTCATATGTTTTATAATTACTGTTATAAATCTTTTCATTTATTTCATGTGTACTTTTTGTAACCTTTTAATAGTGATGATTTCATGAATGCAAGCTTTGACTTAATTTTGTTAAACTGTTTGTGTAATGGTTTTAACTTTTGCTATATAAAATGGATCAGACAAAACTTACTTTAGAGTAAAAGCACATTTTTTGAAAGCTGTCATCAGTTTCCTGTGATGACTGGAAATCTAGTGGTGATTTAAACCTTTAACAAAATATAATAGTTATTAATGGCATCTTAATGTTTTCATTTATGTTTTAACATTTACCTAAGTTTGCATTTATCTTAGCAAAATGTAAAGAAAAAATGAAAAGCTGATGTTACGTGCTGGTTTTGTTTGAACAGACAAATGAAGAAAATTCACTGAATAACGATTCTCCTTTTGTGAAAAACAAGGAAATATCTGCACACTGAATAATTTTAAGCCCCGTAATAGGTATTATTTATTTGTGACATTGTGACATGAGAAGGTTCTGCTCGGTATTGAGGCTTATATAGTGAGGCTAAAAAAAACTTAACACACAATTGGCTGATTATGTTTTTATTTGCCTCACTATAAAAATGTCACAATACCTTTTGCCTGAGGAAGACCCTCTCAGAGTTGGTGAACAAGTGATACCTTGGGGGCTTCAAAACTGTTGTGTCCAGCTAATTGTTTGTTTTTCACTTTGAGCCCTTTTATCCAGTCACATTCTTCTGTGTTAAAACTAGACTTCTAACAGTGCAGCAAACAAAGGTTGCTCTCCAAAATCTTCTCAGGCTCTGCTGCTGGGTCTAAGGTGCTTAGTTACCTTCAAGTACAGAGTTAAAATAATCAGGCCCACACAGAAATGGACTGCTTAATTATTTGCCAATGACAGTGTTAAACATTAATGCTTTAGGTTTTATCTGTAGTGTATAATTTGTTTGCTCTTTCAATTGACAGTCAGATTCAGCCAGAAACAAAGACAAAAGGAGTGCAAATGTAAATAGAATTTATTGAAATTTTAAACAAGTTATAGATGAATATCAAAAACTCAACATTGGCCATGACAGCCTGGGCTATGTTCAGGCCTAACAAAATGTGTCCTAAAGGCCAAATTCAAAAGCAGTGACACTGCCAACTGTAAGCAGTTCACTGCGTTTGGAGGTGGTCTTTAAGACAATTAACTAATTTACTTAAAAACATTTATTTTTTTTTTGTGATCAATTGTTTATTGCACTTTTCTATTAACAGAGGCAATCATACAATCATTGAATGTTCAAAAAAGACGCATTCAAATTACTTAAAAACATTTCATTTTCCCTAGGTGTGAAATGAACTCCATCTTTCAAAAATACCCCGTCCTGATGTGAGGGTGCTCAATTATGGCACCATTTAAACTGTGAACAAATGTAGCCACAACACTGTAAACACATTTCCTGGCCTTATCAATCTTTGCTGGATTGCCACCAGCCTCCCACCTGCACCTTTGGGCCAATGAAGAAAATATTATCTTAATGCCAGGATGCTGGAGGTGAAGCTGGTGCAGGTCCTCCTTCATCATGCTGACCAGCTAGACACTGCTGACCTTCCCCATGTCATTGCTGTGGATGATGAGGACACCTGGCGCTGCTCTTTCTCACCGGGAGTGGAAAAAGAAGGAGAGAAGGCCTCTCTGCAGTCCACCCCAGCCAACCCAGCAGACATGGATGCCCAGCATGCTGAGGTTGCTTCCCAGAGTCTCTGCAGCTCTCTGAACACCACGCTGGACGTAGCTGTCACCAATGATGCACACTGTGCCTATGAAAGTAAAATGAGTGTAATAACTGCTTTAGGTAATAAAAACCATAAAGTTAACTATAAAGGGTGAATCACTCCTTTTTGTTGACAATACTATTATGTCACATCTGTAGGGTAAAATAAAACAGGGAGCAACACCTCAAAATATAGATGACTTGATGATGTCTTTTAAATGCTTTTTTTGTCCTTGGAAGACAATGTAATATTAGCTGTCTAAAGTCAAGTAGCTAAAACTGGTACTTAGAGTTTCTGCTGTGTGTAGCAGGCGTGGTGGAGACGTCACAAGTGGCCATGACCTCAACACCGGTGATGTACTGAAAGAAATTAACATCTTGTAACAAGTATAACACTGCCTTTCTTTAGCAACTTCTACATTTCTTTAACATGTTCTATGTTCATAACAGTAACGTACATTTCAGTCCCCTTCGGACTGTAATCAATGTCAAAATCATAAATATGTGCACTGTTTGCAACAGCAGTGTGGGTACAGGGATATAATCTTTAATGTCAGCCGTTATGCACACTGCAAATCCAACTACTAACTTGAATTTCTTGTTTGCTATCAACAAAACATTCATGGTAAGAAAGAACACTACCGTTAAATGGGTAACATCACATGTGACTTGTAGACTAGCTCCGGCACTTGTTGCTGCGTTGCTAAAATGATAGCTGAAACAATGCTAACGTGCTAGTTGCCTAATGTAATTGTAAACATGATTTGTTTATGCTCGCTGATGAAACGAAACGTTCCTACAAAGTAGCTGTAACATTAACAACAGTTAAAAAAGGTCGTGAAAATATATGGTAAAATGCCAAATTATCATATTTGTCCCAGTCGTATCCATGGTCAAGCCAGTATGGGTCAAGGCGAGCAAGCGCTTCTTCCTACGTGCTCAAAAACGTAGGTGCTGATTGGCCGAAGAGGAGTCCTGTGTATCTGCGCTCGATTGCTCTTCCTTCGTCCTTAAACGACCCGGATGTCTGTCAGTAAATTGAATTTGAATTGTGAGAACTGAATTTGAATATATATAGAAATGAATTCAATTTCAAATTATACTATTCAGATTCAGTTTTTCAATGCAATGATTCAAATTAACAATACAATTTCAAACTAGTGATTCAAATTCAGTTTCTAGTAATTCAAATTCAAATATAAATGATTCAATTTCAAATTATGTAATTCAAATTCAGTTTCTAGTGGCACATATTTCAGCCCATACTTTTACTCCAATATATTTTTCTGATAGCTATACTAGTTACTCTGCAGATTCAGATTACCAATACATTACATAATCAAGACTTGACTGGTCTATGTGAGGAAATTTACAAGTTACATAGTAATATGTAAAAAATATATATAAAATATACAATCAGGCAAATTAGTATTTAACACACCAACACTGAACATATTTCCAATGCAGGTATTCATATGAAATTTACACCAGGCTATTAACTCTATAAAAGATTTAGAAATCATAACAATTCAATTCCATTTAAAAGTTTGTACAAGTAAGTCAAATAAGACACAAAAAAGTATTGAACATGCTAACTGAAATGTATTCAGTAATTGGTGGAGATACTTTTGTTTGCACTGCCAGCTTTTAAGATGTCTCCTGTATGAAGAAATTAATTTCTCACAGTGTTCAGATGGGATTTGATCCATTCTTGCACAGAGACAGTCTTTAAATCTCGAAGATTACAGGGCGAGCTGGTGAATCCTGATCTTCAGCTTCTTCCACAAATGTTCTATTAGGTTTAAGTCTGGTCATTGACTGGGTCAGGGGGGTATATTTTGGATAGTTTTCATTCATTCGTTCATTTTTCTTTTGATAATTTAGATTCTGCTGGTACCATGAACACAGCTCCATACCATGACAAATCCACCTTCATACTACACTGTATGTGTGCTATTTTTAGGGTCAGATGCAGATCCATTTCTCCTCCAAGCATGACAAGTCATACTATTTGGACCTTGCATTCTGGTGCTAAGAACAATAGTATTATAACCAGTTACATAATAAAACTCCTGAATTATAAAACCTAAAACATTCCAGAAGCTGGGACACTCTAGGAGCAGTGACATGCCAGAAACATTCCAAGATTATTTTAAATGAGCAGGAACAACAGAGGATGTCTCTTTGTACTAAAACAGACTGTTTGGAAATGATACTGGATCAACTAAGAAGAGTCTGTGTGTATTAATGCAGAGCAGACTGGGCAGCAGATAAGTGTATGTGTAAATAAAATGATACATAAAACTACATGATGTAATGACAAAATAACCAGGCTGAAACTCCGAGATGATAAATGACTGTTTAATTTGTTTGGAAAATTTGTACAAGAAAGATGCTTTTCAATTTTGGTAAGAATACATTTTAAATGTGCACTGGACTTAAATATTCCTTTAATCTGTCTATCTTGTGCAGGATGCAGGTTTAAGTTGCATCTTTCAAACAACCTCATTCTTCACACAAAACGAAGGGAACATTTGATCACAGTTGTAATTGCCCCAACCCTCTGTAAAGACAGGAAGAGATGAATTTGCATACTGTGGTTACAAAATCTTAACATGCTGTCATGTTCTATACAAAAATGTACAAGTTGGTTTTTTTTGCAAAAGTTATGCAGAAATAGCTTAGGCCATACTATATCAGCTGAAAAGTATATGCATAATTCATAGATCTACTTCATGGTGGTGAAAATTGACTGAGAGCATATGTTTTGGTTGGTTCAAGAAACCACTAAGTATATAAGTGTTTCTTACCATTGTTCAGCGTTGAAAGGCATGGGTTGGAACTGTCTGCTGACATCTCAGCAAAAAATCCTGGATAAAACCAGGAGCCATCGAGCCACATCCATTGGTCCTGGAGTGATATGTATCACGTATTAATGACAAGGCATGATGGAGTTATCTTATTTCTAAGTGTGTTCGTGACACTATCACTACAATATTTGTATTTTTTCACATTTGTTTTTGACTGTGGAAAAATAAGATAATTCAGCTAAAAATGAGTGCAGCTGGGTGTTATGCTTGATACTACCAACAAATGGCACCAAAGTAAGGACTTCTACAGTCCTACACATGTTGGGTGCTGATTAAATCATTTTCATATATTAGTTAAAATAATGATGCTTATTTGTCTTTTTGCTGGGAGTTAGATAAAAAGATTGATGCCCGTCTCATGTCTGTGCCTCCATTACAGGGCTTGCACCAGGAGGCAATAAGCTTTGTGTAGCATATAGACTAAAATCACCAGGGAAACATAAGGTGACACTGAAAGTGTATCGAGCTGCAAATGCAGAGAACACAACCAAATGTTTCCAGGGGACAGCATAAAGTGATGCATAAGATAGGATTCTGCACATGTAACCAGTGTTTTGGTTTCTGTTTGAAGTAGTATTGAACAATCACGTTTAAGCAGCAGGTACAGTGAGCAGTCCACGTGGAGAGGTGGAACGCATTGGCTGAAATGCAATCTCAGCTTTTGTGTGACAAGGGGTTCTATATGAGCTAAAAAAAAATGTATCTGCGTTCATATGCAGATATCTCAGTGCAGACCACATGTGACCACACCAGCCCAATACCACTACATCAGTGTCTTCACCTGCAAGATCATCTGAGACCAGCCACCCACACAGTTGATGCAACAGTTAGTTTGCACAACCGCAGAATTTCTGCACCAACTGTGAGAAACTGTCTCAAGGAAGCTCATCTGCGTGCTCATCATCTTCACCAGGGTCTTGTGTAAAGTTATTTTAAGCTTATTATTTATTACGACAGACAACAGGCCGAGGCTACCCAACAACGGAATTCGCCAAATAACATTAGCACAGGAGCAGTATGGGTAGTCAACTCATCTACCATGATCCCACACTACTTCACGTCATTAAAAGTCCTTTAGTCACTGTATTGATTGAAACACCCCTCGCAGCAGAAATTACATTCTGTGTGTTTAAACTGTAAATCAACAGAACAACACAAAAAAATGTATAATGTGCTTAGTTATCTCACCTCAAGGTAGAATCCACCTAGCCAGGATGGATTATCAGAAGTCTGCTGATAGAGGAAGGAGTACTCCTGAGGGCTGTGGACGGAGACCAAGCTGGCTTGGACACCAGCACAGTAAGCCTGGTGGAGATAAAGAAGACAGAGAAGGATGAAGCATGGAATAGAGCAGGAGATGGAGACAAAGAGGGGAAACAAATGCCAAGGATGAGGTAGAAACAATATAGAGGGATAGAGGTTACAAATCCCTTTTTCAAATGTGCGATGACATTAAACCTTCAATAACAAATTTTCTAAACACTTAGGAGCAAAGGAAGCAAAAGGGACTACAAATCCTGATTAGCTCATTTGAGGTGGATGAATATTAAAATTAAAGCAACACAATGGCGCATTTTACCTCACGGGGTCCCCCTACAGATGAAAAACAGTATTGTCTGTTACATCTGTCGCAAAAATCTTTCTGTGCATGCATTTGTTGACAAGCCAACGATACCAGTGTACTTCCTGGAGCTGGCCGTGTAATGCGTGATCATCATGTCTTAAGAACAGGTAAAGTAGCCTTATACTGTATTACACACCCCGTTTTATCTGTTCATAGCCTAGCCTAATATTTTTTTTTATGTTATTGCAATTTTTATCCTTGACAGTGTAAACTATTTTATCTTGTTCTGTAAAGCAGTTCGCAACTGTCCTTTGAAAAGTGCTATGTGAATAAAGTTTCTAATTATTTTCCAGTTATCTCAGTTCTTTAAAAAGAACAGAATGCTTGTGGTTACACTTGTAAAGTGTTTATGATTATCCAGCTAAGGAAACCTGTACTTTTCCAGGTTTAGGCCTAATTTGTTACTCTGACAACAGTTGTACATAAAATAAAGCCTTCTGTGAAAAACTGAAAAGTCCAGGTCTGTATCATATCAAAAATGTAATCACAGTACAATAACTTTGGACTAAAAAGCCAAAACAACAAAAAATGTCACTGTCCTACTTGTCATTGTGAATATCACAACAGCAAGTAATGAGAAAATGTCCTTGCTCATAAGGTTGATTAAATTTGTATTTCTCTAACCTGTGACTGCTTGTATATCTATTTAAAAAGGACACTGTAATGGCAGTTAAAATTGTGTATTTACATCAGCATCAGGCCAGGTCAGGTCATTATAGTTGTAGTAGTAACAGCGACCCTGGAACTCCGTCCAACCTTGAGGACACACCATGCCTTGTGCTGTGAATGTCAAACAAAAAGAAAATTATATATCTCCTGTAATTTACAACAGTCCTGTGGGTTCACATCCATATCATGACCTTTTCAGAAAAGATACTGTCTTTCTTTTGCTTTTCTACTGCTGGTCACTACTTCCGGGTAGATACAGCAGTAATACAAAAATCTTCTCAAAGCGGAGAGAACTCACACACTTCATTCATTGTCTGTGAATGAGAACAATTCTCCATTAAAGCCAAAGACCAAAGACATGAAGTGATCACTTCTGTTGATCAAACACATGTGAGTGCAGTGTCAAACCAGACACTTTCAGGCTGTTCTGATAACTACATAATTTTTAGAGCCTTCAATCATGTCAGTGTCATGATTCAAATAAAATGCCAGAAGAGATAGCAAAGTCCTTGTCAGAGTAATGACAAACAATGTGATTTATAAAAAGCAATTTAGCGTAAAGGATCATTTTACCTGTTGTCTCACTTTGAATAGATCTTCTTCACATTGTAACGTCATCATGAACCACCCTTAAATATTTTTCTGTGATGCAAAAAAATAAATTGACTTACGGACATTGGAGTTCTTCACACAGATGGAGGAGAAGTCACTATCGTAGCATTGAGAATTGCTCCATCCCGCTGTGGAAAGAGAAGATTAGATAAATGCCATTGGAATAATGGAGCAGAGTGTTATAACTGTGCACATAAAAAATGCCTGCACTCACACAAGTGTCGCAAAAGCTGCTTTGTCTGACATCATGACATGAAACAGCAGGTTCTTGGTTGAAATAAAAAAGTGATAAATGATAAATGATTTGCCAGTCAGCGCCATGGATGGGACTAACGCCTTTCTCAAGCAGTGCGCCAGAACAACTGAGTGAACTTCAAATGATTAAGGCAGGTCTCTTGTGATTGGTTAAGGAAAATCAAATCCCCCTCCCCAACAGAAATTGGTTAGAGTGGACACAATATCAGACTAAAGATGGAAATGGAGTGTAAGTTAACAATTTTGTCCGATATCAGGAAAGTAATTCATGTATGTGTTGTGCTAAATCATTTTTAGAGAGTCACTATTGTTTTCTGCTTTCTACTGGCTGTCAGTCATCAGGCAACTCACTGCTCTTGTCTGTAAAACCCACTTATACACACCTATATTAGTCCCTGGACCTTCATGAGTGTGTTTTCTTACCATAAGTGTTGAGCACTAGGCAGGGGTTGCTGCTGTCTGGGGCTTCGCTGCTCCAGCTGTTATTGTAGAACCAGGAACCATCAATCCACAACCACTGTTCCTGGAGGGAAATGATGAGTTCATCATCAGTGCTCTGTTGTACAGTGGAGACTAATTTAAAATAATAATCAAAAATATGAAGGAATAAATCAAATAGTAACAACTTCCTGGTGTTAAAACTCCAGTGTGTAGGATTTAGGGGGGTGTATTGGCAGAAATGGAGTATATGATATATCATCAATCATTAATCAATCATCATTTATTTTTCACATGGAAATTATACATAGTACAACTCAAAATTGTCCCTGTTTCTGGGTGGTTCTGGTAATCCATGGTTCCTGGCTGTGTAATGGTTAACTGTCCACAGTTCCCAACCACAATATGACAGACAAGGGGATGTTTCTTCCTGAATACAGCCACACCACAGTCATGTCTGCACGGTGAAATCTTATAGCAGTTATCCACATCTAGACCAGGAGCACCTCACACCAACACACCAGTCCTTTTTCACTATGAAGCACACTTCTCTCCCTCTCTAAACAGAGTCCTCTGCTCCATTGGATCGGCAATAGAAAAGGAGCCGCCTGGTTGATTGACACTTTGCAGGATTTAGCCACCCTTCAGTGGATCAAAGGATATTACACTTCCTGATAAACTCCTGTAAAATGGCGAGCAGGATGCTAGATCAGCTGGTGCCCATTCGTCTTCATCTTTGCTTGATGTTTACTGATGTTTACATTTGAAAACATCTGCCTGGCTACCCAGCTAGCTAAAATCAGCAAAAAGAGAGTTCACAGTCCATGAGTGCATTTCCTTATCCTGATGATGACCTGCAGCCAGGCGCCACTATCGTCCAACACCAACCACAGAAAGCACCACCAAGGCTCGCAAAACAGACATAAAAGCTTGAATTTAGTACAATTTCAGCAGAGCTGACAGAAGAGTCCATGCCTCCGTATTTGTTTTCTAGTATGTTCTAGCATCTAGTAAGTATGTTTTCTAAAGTGTATAATCTCCTGAAAATAAGAATTGTTGTGTTTCACAGGATAACAAAGGCCCGCCATACTCTTACTCCACCTCTGAGTGGCTCACACTGTCATTCTTATTGTAATACTAACCGATCTCACCCCTCTTGTCTAAACCTAACCAATCCAACTAAGGTAGGCTATGAGTAGCCAGTCAAAGGAAGAGTAGGGGAGGTCAAGCCTTCACTAACCTAGGAAACACAAATGCACAAGCAGGTCCTTGTCCATGGAGTCTGTCGTGTTGAACTGCCATGTTTCTACAGTAGACCAGAACAAACAAAACACTGGCTCTAGATAGGGCCATTCACGTTTTTGCTTTTTACTCGAAACTGCTTTATTCAGTGTTTTTACTGGTTTAAATCACCCGGTCCCTTTGTTTTAGAGAGGAAGAGAGAAGAAAACTCTCCGAAACAATGAACACCAAAGAAAACCTACCTCCTAACCAGCAGCACAAATGCACATAGGAAAAGGTTCTGCTGGTTGCTAATTGCAATCCTCACCATTCCACGCAACTAAATCCTACACGTAATTCCTTTGTGGCTCTCTTTGTTTCATGTGTTAGCAAGTGCCCACAACCTAAATGGAGCCAACAACACTGTTTTAAATGTACAGCTTTACTTATTTGTTGTCATCATTGTTTTTGCCATTGTAACCCTACAGTATCTGCACAGCAGGTTTGTGTGCAGTGTATTATCTTATTATACCAATACCTGCAAAAATTAACTCTCATTCAAAATGACACATGTAAGACTATAAGATATAAAAGAATCTAGACAGGTTCTATGAATTTGTCCATTCTTGGCTAATATAGAAACATGACATGCTCCCATCAACGGTTGGTGTCATTAAAGGTTTACAATTTTGACTAAGCTTATCATGTTGAAATATCATCCAAAGGCATAGACATTTTTTTAAAATATTAAACTAGAATTTGCCACTATGGGTAGTAACAATTGTGGCCTGTGTCCATGCACTACAAAACTAATAATTTTACATTATAAACATTATTATGATACATGTCATACCGATAGATAGAAACCACCAAGCCAGGCCTCCTGATTTCCATTATTGTTGGTGAGTTGTTGAAGGAAACCATACTCCTGAGCACTGTGGACAGAGACCAGCATGGACTCAAGGACGGCACAGTTGGACTGGTGGAGGGGAAGAGGACAGAGGGACAAAAAGAGACACATTAAAGTCTTCCTAAAGTGCATATGGTCCTGCTTTATTAAGACATAACATTTCCTGCATAGAAATTAGATGGTAAATGTGAGGGTAAAACAGGCTATACACCTCTATAAAACTCTATAAAACAATCACAATCACATCATGCTGCTGAACACAGCACTACCTGTACTGTTATTTAAAAGAGGAGCTATTGTTGTTTGACAGTGCATATTGCTCCAGTTAGAGACTGCAGCCTGCTGCCTTCAGATGGTTGTAAATGAAGTCTCCCAATGGAGCAAAACGCTAACATTGTAATGCAAAATACATAGTATTTGTCATAGAAGAAATGAATGCAGAGAATCAAACAAACAGATCATTAACCTTGCGTTTTCTATCAATAGTGTGTTTGGTGCTGTAGTGTCACTGAGTGTTTACCAGAGCCTGAGACCAGGTCATCATCTCACTCTCAAAGTAGTAGCAACGTCCCTGGAACACCGTCCATCCCTCAGGACACATAATCTGGCTCAGTGTGTGAGGAGCCACTGTAGTTGTGAATTCGGTAGTGCGTGTTGTTGGATATGGAGAAGTAACGAAACAACAAGGAGTTGATGTAATTGTAGTGAATGGTGTAGTTGATGTGGTCCATTCAATAGTGGTAGTAGTGTCATAAAGCCCCGTCACTGTATGTGTGGGTGGGTATGTAGTAGTGGTGGTCCATTCGACAGTGGTACTTTCGTTCAGGGTCACTGGGACTGGATATGTAGCAGTGACAGCCTCTACAGAGGGAGGCACTGTGAAGGAAAAAAAGCTTGTATTAATTTTTAACAAGACTATAATGTAAAATGTTTACATTCACATCTGCCACATAACAACATGTCTTTTGCCAATGTAATTGATATTGGTGCAAAGCTAACATTAAGCAAACCTGAGGGAATAAAAGAGGTTTAGGTTTCACAATGTACAAGTACAACAAGACAAGACATTAAGTTGGGACAGTTGAGTTGCTGGATATTCATAAGTTCATCAGTACAAAGTGGGGTTGGGGTGGTGAGGGGTAAATTCTGATAGTGATCTGATACTGACTGATCTGATATGAATAGGATCTCCTCAGTCACCTAAACTGACTCATCCACAGTGTTTTGTGGTTTATTACATTGATTTCATTTTCTTTGTGCATTAGAAATGACAAGAGATAATTTGCTCATGTGCTCTTATGAAGGTGAGGCCATGTGACATCGTCGTCCATCATATTAAAATTACTAGATACATGTCTAGAGGCTTAAATTGTACTGATCACAGCTTGAGTACAGATCTTAAATCTCTGCAGTGAAGTCACAACAAAAACAATTTCAGCAAAACCACATCAGAATCAGTTTTGGGCTAAACCAAACTGGAATTACTGCCTCCAGGAACCAGTCAAGTTGCACTTACAGTTGATATCCATGTCTGTGAAAACATGGATGCTTCACATGCATCTTCTCCCAGCAGCATAGAAGATCTATACAATCAGCACAGTTTCAAGGTTGGCACCCAAGATTAGAGTTACCACTTAAATATTTGACCAATGTCTCCCCTTCTGTTCCTGAGATATGATGTTGAGTAATGGCCAGAAAAGTGTTTTTGCAAAACATTGTGATGTCACAGTGAAGCTGACTAATGAATTCTTGAGCTATTGCCAAAAAGCATGTTTTCTGTGGTCACAGTGACTGTGACCTTTGACCTTCAACCACCAAATTCTATTACTTCACTGTTGAGTCCAAGCAAATGTTTGTCCCAAATTTGAAGAAATTCCCTGAGGGCCTTCTTGAGATATTGCGTTCACAACAATGGGACAGATGGACAGACAACCCGGAAACATAATGCTTGGGACCACGGCTATCGCTAGCGACACAAAAATTGGACTCACTTGTATATTATGTTTATATCAGTAAAAGAAATCAATAAATTGATGAAATGATATATATTGAAATAAATAAATAGAAATAAAACTTTAACCTAATCTTCTGTGGTAGCATTTTTTTGTTAACATCTTTTGGCTTTTCACTCTGATGTTTACAAGCTGCTTGGGTTTTGTTGTTTTGTAGTTTTGTAGGCAACGTTAACGTCTGTATGACAATGAGCCTATAAATGTTTATCTTAGATTGAGCAGTTTACATTTGTAAAGTTAGTCCCAGAACTTTCTTTTACAGAACGTCTGCCACAAACACAAAACTGCACTGCACATGGTCAGTAAGTCATTTGGGGGTGGTTGCAATGCTTCCACCAAAAAACATCCCAATATCAGTGGTAATCACTATATAAGTGTAGTGCAGAGCGACGGCAACACACGCAAGGGGGGTGACTTCATTCTCTGCTCAGGACACCATTACTTCACTATCTCTTCAGATAGCAAATAGTGGTTTGCTGTTTTATTAATGCTGTGAACACTGCAAAAACACACTTAAGAGCACCCTCTGCGGAACCACAAATCAAACTACTCAGGCTTTAAATATTCCATCAGGCCAAGAAGGGTCATTAGAGTTCAAATATTTTCACATTGAAACAAAAACCTAAATTTGGAATAAACAGCCCTGCTGCAGAGTTGGTTGAAAAGTATGTGTATTCATTACTACAGACTACATCTTTTATGCATTTTTGATGCATGTCAGTATAATAAATATTGATCAGTGCAGGTTTGAAATTACTGAACTGTAAATACTGCTGCGTGAAGATGTAAATTTGCAGGGGAAAATAAACCCTAATGTTCATTCAAATTCAAATGTTCTTGATAAGAATACTTTTGCCTCAGAATGCACTAGTTTACAGACTGAACTGTGTCAAACAAAGCAAGGTAAGTTTATGTGATGGGCAAATGTGAATTATTATTAGTTACCTGATGCAGCCCTGATAGAGATGACAACACTGAGGACAACACAGAGGACAAGAGATGACTTCATGGTGGTGAAAGACATGTTCCTGCCCGTGAAGAAAAAATTAATTACTCAGCGCTTAAAATTCACCTTTACTCTTATTATGATTATGATTTGGGAGGCAGCAAAAATCTTACCTGGTTCTGGTGAATGAGAAGTGGTCTTCGACACTGAGATCCCAAACACTTGTGGGCTTTATAGCCCCACACCACGTCAACACATTTTCAGTCTGACGTTTACTAAGCATGCTTGTGATAAACTAATCAGCACGTCTACTTTCTGATCTCAATCTATCTGTGTTTATTCAAGTGTTTCCAAGAAGCTGATGGAAACAAAGTGTATTACTGTTACCGTGCTGTTTAAATGTTGTATTTTTCCTCGGAGGAAAAATCCTAACCCTGTGAAGCTTAGTGTACACTATGTTTGTGAATATAGGAAGAAATTACCAGGTGAGCATCACTGACTAAAAATGAGAGGTTTGCATGTAGTGTTTTAGGTGGATTTTTAGTTTCAAGGCAATGGCATGTGACCTGGAGTAGTGCAGGTTGAGTCTGGTTGCTGGGAAATAAAAATAAATGGGCTGCTAATCAGTCAGTGAAGGTCACAAGTGAAATCAGGCAGCTTATCCTTGGAGGTTCACCTTATGGTATTTACTACATTTACTGTATTTGCTGTAGATATGCCAGTATTTCATGTGTCTTGGAAAATACGTAATCAAATATATCTTAACATGCCCCTGTCCATTTAAGGCCAAAATTGAAATTATAGCATTGCTTTGAACTTAACTGTCAGAATAAAGGTGTCGTTCTTCATAAAGACCCCACATACAGTTATGTGAATCTGCAGCTCCTTTTGACCAAGGAGCATTTAAGTATCCTTTAGTTCATCATTTTGGTTTTTCTGGCCTACGATGTAACTGTTTTTGTTCAGTGTTACCATGCTCATCAGTGTTTAAATCTGCAAGCTGATGTCTAGGCCATATTGGGAAGTGAAAACAAGCTGTAAATAATGCACTGACATTTTAAATTTATATTTTGAACATGCAGCAAACAGTAACCTATCTATTTCTTCAAGCCATATCTGGCTCTTTAGCATCTAAATGGTTCACTCCAGCTAATCACTAACTTTGTTGTTAGGTCTGGTGCTGGGAAGGAAAAATTAATGGGGCGGCAGTGGCTAATGAGATAGAACAGGTCGTCTAATCAGAAGATCGGTGGCTCAATCCCCAGCCCCTCCAGTCTTCATGTCCAATTATTCTTCTAAACCACTGGATGGCCTTGCTCCATGTTATCTAACATGGTCAACATATATTTGCCTCCTAGGCCCCTAAGATCCTGTGATTCCAACCGCTTGCTGCTGGCCTAGGGCACCAAATGTGCTAGGACTGCCACTGTTAATAAGCAATGACATGCTAACATATTACACTTCATTACAGTAGCTGGTTTTAAATAGACATTTGCAGTTCTTCTGTTTGGTCAAATGAAAATGACAACAGGTAGGCCTATTTATCATTTCACCCACCCAATGTGCATGTGTGTGAAAGGGTTAAATACAAAAATGTATTACTTCCATGTTGTGAGCTGTATTAAAAGCTGTATTACAGTGGTAGACTTTCACAAAGCAGTGGACAGATGATGCAGCTTTGTCCCACGTCATATTAAATTGTCGTTGCTTTAAAATGACAGCTCCAAGACGAGGATGTCTCATTTTGTTAGATGCATGTGGCCTCAACTCCTCTCAAATCACACTCTTCCTGGACTCTTCTGCTTGCATCTCCTGTGGGCGGGACTAAGACGTGACGAGAAGAGGCAAGGAGGGGAATTGAGGAGGTGCAAACTGGGAAATGGGAAAGACCTTTGGTCTCTTTAAAAACAAATAATGGTTTACAGTCATAAAATACAGAATATTCTTTATTCTTCAGTGAAGACCATGACAGACAGGCAACATGTTGAAGTGTTGAAGCAAATGGATGATTTAGCCAACAAATAAAAGCACATGTTAACTTCTTCAGCCATGTTAATCACAGGAACTCTTTTTACTCCAAACAATACTTGAACATTTTCATTACCACAAATTGTATATACATCAATGGATTGAGAGCAATGATTGAAAGCTGTACAGTTCATATATTGTCTAAAGGGGAACAACAGCCAATTAAAAAATGTATTATTGTTCTGGAGGTTATATAACATGATAGATAAAATACTACAATCTGCTCTTGTACGCGCATATTGTGAGGGTTGCGCCAGTAAACCACCAAGTAGTCATCGCAGTAAACAGTGACTGTCTGCCAGTGATGACATGAATGGAGTATAGATTTCAACATCTGCAATTTAAATAAACATGCAGTCACTTCAAATCTATTTTATGTTAACAAAAACAGTTTAAAGACAGGAAACTGTGTGCCACCTTTCTGACCTCTTTTGTCTTCCAGGAGTTACCAAGTGCTGTCCACGGAACACAGAAATCTCAGCTATCCTGTAGTTTCCGAGGTCAAGAACGACACACCAGTAAGGTTTCTTGAAATATTCCCATCCACGCACTTCTTGGTCAACAAAGACCGAGTACTGTAATTCTGAAACTTTCCTTAGCTTAATATGCTGTGCCTGGTGCTAGCCAGAATTCTCTGGTGAGTGGGATGTCCATCACAAAGTGCGCTAAAACCTGTCATGGCTTTCTCCGTTCCAGTGGACAGCATTTGCATATTTGCTTCACAAACAGTTTAAATGGCAAAAAAATAAACAGTAAAGAAGAATGTGAACAGAAAAATTAGGGCTTCAGCAGCGAATGATGCTGGCTGGATCCCTAAAATTGGCTGTTGTTTCCTTTTAACCACTAATATACTTTGTTAACCTAAAATGATTTGTAATATTTTGAATTGAAATCCCTGCTCAAGATAATTTCATCTCTGTGTCTTGAAGAGCTGCCTGTGTTAAGACTCACGCATGCTTAATGCTTTATTTTATTATGCATTGTAGAGAGATACAGTGAGATGGGCCATAATTTGGTTGAATTTACCTCAATCTATGAATGATTTATTCTAAGCAAAAAAAAGATAAAAGAATCTTGGCATCAAATGAATCTCATAACCTTTCTATGATCTAAGTGCTGAATTGGTGTTTGACTATGCAGACCTGCAGTGACAGCATCACCCCCTGAGAGTTTGTCAGGCAATGACAATTACTCTGAAATATCCAGGACTTTTTTTTTTTTTTCAAATACTACTTGACTTAGATTTTATTTGTAAAAATACGTTTGTTCAGTAACCCAAAATACTTTTTATACATTATTATTTGTTTTTAGAGAGCAAAGCTTTTAACAGCCTGCTCTGACTGTACAGTATACTAATTATACGAATCTATGCACTTATGTGAACACATGGTAATATGTGGATTACTATACAGGGGCTATTTTGATGAACTGATGAAATACATTACAACCTTCTTATTTACCTAAATAAATAAATACATTATATCCCTCTTTTTAAGTGCACTCTGTTATAGTGTGATTGGTCCATTTGTACAATATGAGGATAGGATGTGTTAAAAGCTTTGGCAGTAGTCATGAACATTCTCTGCAAAGAAAGCTGAGAGAAGTGAAAAACACTGATGAATGTCACCATATTTTACACAGAAATGTTCACTTAAGATCCAGTATGACATTAGTGAAAACATTATCTTCCATGTGCGATGCAGCATTTAATTCAGTAGATTTCTATATGGTATAGTTCCACCCCAAACACATGAACAAATCTTACTGCTTTTGCAGTCAGGATTTTTTTTATGGCTGAGGGTCAGTTTCACAGTTCAACCATGATGGAGAAGAATCAGGACTTCAGTCTGATGATCCTTCATCAGTTTTTTGATGAAAACGTCAGCCTGTGATAGTCGACCTCGTTGCACAAACTGAACTAATTAAAAGCTGACAAACTAATTAAATGAAAAAAAAATTGATATCACAGCTTCCTTTTGCTGTAATTTTACTAGCATCTATAAACAAAATCAAACTTACCAATCAATCCATCAATCAATTACCTGACCTTGACTCCTCACAGTAGATTCAGTGAAGCTGGTAAAGAATCATTGGTTCTGTTGCCCTCTTTCCAGTGATTTTCGTATAAAATATTGATATTACGGCATTGTTTCTCATATCGGTGCCACAGTGTGTACTATTAGTGGAGAGATATGGAAGCTAGAAATCAAAGCTTTACACACTTAAGTGACCATCTGAGATAGTTAAAAATAAAAGCATGAAATTCCATGTTGATCCAGTGAATCTGTGTAGATAGATATATGACAAACAGGAAGTCCTGAACCCTAAGCCCCAATACTACTGGATTTGTCTTCAAAGATGACTGTGAAAAGAGAAGCGCAAATGGAGAGCTTTCCATTTTTTTTACGGACCTCTAATATTTTCCACTTCAAGAAAGCATGATACAGGCAAAAACACTTCAGCTCTGTGTCTCAACACTCACTATATACTATGAAATTGAGTTCAAATAAACACAAGAATCTGACCAAAGGTCTTGCAGCCCAGGCTGACTCTCTGAAGATTTCCTCCTCATCTCCGATGTCCCTTCTGCTTCTTGTTCCTTGCAGGCGTCCTGATCGGCTGACTGGCAGTTCCGTTTTCCAGAGGCACAGAAACTGGAGCTGCCGGTGGAGAGGTGGGAGAGAAAAGGTCCGGCTCTCTGTCGATACTGGACTTGAAAGGTCCAGCTGGGGAAAATTTCAGGGGACTGAAAGAAATTGACAAAGAAAAAGACAGAGAAGTTATAAGAAATAAGATGGCTGGGAAGAAATAAGAATAATAAAGCTAGAATTACCACCTTGTGGAGGCGTACAAACACAAGGTGGTAATTCTAGTTTTGTTTATATTTTTTCACCAGCCACGTTGCAGTTATGGTTTACATCCATCTCTGTCCAGACTTACATGTAGGCATGACAGCTGACAATGCTTTAAATATGGATGTTTCAGCAGAGAACCTACATATTCAAAAATGTGGATACTTGACACACATCTTCAAGCCAGCAGGATCAACCAGGATCTATACAATCAGCACAGTCTCAAGTAGGAATGCACAATAATATTGGTATGTCATCGTTATCTGCCAATATCGGCTTTAAAATGAACAATTAGAATCAGCCAGCATGTTTTTTCTTATTTTGCACAATGAATGAATATTACATACTCTGAAAAGCATTCTATTTCACATCTCCATCTGCTGGTGGGCCATCATGATAAAAGTATGCAAAGTATGCAGAAGAGACTTGACACTCACTACAATTAGGTGGGGAAAAAGTAGATATTGATACTGGTTTCTAGCCTGGTTCCAGACCATAGACTCCGCCCACTCAACTGAGTAGGCTTGCATCTCTGGTCTGGCATACTGCAATGAATTTGCAATTTATCTTGTCCAAACGATGGATGGACCAATGAACTCCGGGGGTGGGGGCAGGTCTAGCGATAAGCCAATCAGTGCCACGCTAATGGCGACCGCTGCAGATCCTACAGACCACATTAACGATGCTATCGAGGTATTTCGCCACTACTCGCGTTAATGGAGGACCAAATTAAGGAAGCTGCTAAACTGGATTTAACGGCGATGCAGCTGGGCGTGCACGATGACAGAGACATTTTAAAGAGGTAATGCTCGCTTGTTTTCGGCACCCCCGAGGCATGGATACTAATGACGTCAGATTCGTTGATCTCTACTGGTTGGTTAGGGAAAAATCACATTCCCTTCCCCTTGTAAATCGCCTTCAATGGAGGCGATGTCAGACTGAAGGTTCTGGCAGCTTCAGTCTGACACTCAGGCTAACTGGTATCAGTTATCGAAATAAGTTGTTACATATCGGCAGATCTGATATCGGCAGAAAACCCAATATCGAGGTTTCCTTGTTTGAAGGTGGCCACCAAAGATTAGGGTCACCAATTCAGTATCTGACCAAGTGTCTGTTCCTGATGCTGAATAATGGCCAGAAAACTGTTTTTGCAGAACATTATGATGTCACAATGAAAATGACACTCACTAAATCATTTTATCCTACTAGATATATGTGTAAACTTTTGTCATAATTAGAGTATGAATTCTTGAGTTAAAGCCAAAAACATATTTTGCGAGATTACATTGACCTTTGACCACCAAAACCATATCAGTTCATTGTTGAATGTCAAGTGGACGTTTGTGCCAAATTTGGAGAAATTCCCCGAAGTCCTTCTTGTGATAGTGTGTTTTTATTTTTAGTTATTTATTTGTTTATTTGAAGGGACAGAGCATATTAGACATTTCTGTAAATATGCCAGATTTAGGCAAAGGCTAATTTTCATCCGTTGTCCCTGGCCAGGTGTCACAAAGGCTCCGTGAAATAAAACAAAGTAGAACTATGTTGAGGGAACAAACCTCAGTCTTATCTTAAAGCACCGATCAATAAACTACAACTAATTAAAAC
This sequence comes from Epinephelus cyanopodus, assembly GCA_026686955.1. Lineage (NCBI taxonomy): Eukaryota > Metazoa > Chordata > Actinopteri > Perciformes > Serranidae > Epinephelus > Epinephelus cyanopodus. Next base: position 41,345,528 of record CM048916.1, read on the forward strand.
TGATTAGTGTGTGAACAACAAGTAATAATGACATCGCTAAAATTAACATACAACTGACAACAAGACAACATAAGACAGCCTTACAATGAATACAGAACACAAGGGTTGTGTTCATGAGAATGGGACGGATGCACGGACAAGCCAAACACAGCTGTTGCCAATGCAGAGACATAAGGATTTATAAATTTTACTTACCTTGTCAATGAGAACAGAAGTAAGCAAAAAGTACCTTGATGTGTGCGTCTTACCTGATAGGTGTGCGTGGGCTGCTGTTGTGTCGGCGTACAGGTCGTGTTCGTGGTTCAAATGAGAAGCCTTCCTTTAGACTCTCTAAAACTGATGGAGCCACGTAGGTGAAACCCTGATGGAAAATGATCATTCCTTCTCAACTGTCACTTATAGATGGATCATGTTACCATGTTACCGCCTTCCTCATAAAAACAGGTGTTCTTTTTAAATTCCATATTAAAATAGAGGACTGCAGTGCAGTTAAAGGGAAACACTTCCAATTTTCAACCAGCCCTGTGTCATTGCAGTGTGCGGGCATAAATGGTGTTTAGATTCCCCCTATGCTGCATACACCCAGTTTCCCACTCATTTGCTGCCAGACTTTGATGACACTCTTTGTGTCACCTGTCATAGCTTAGACGGGATGCTCCGGGCACTTGCAGCACAGGGAGAGCTAAAGACCACTTATCTGTTAACACTGTAATTACACAAAGCTGGTTGAAATCAGCAAAGTTTCCGTTTAAGTAGGAACTGAATAATTATTATCAATCAAATATTTGTTTCCAGTAGTCTATGGTTTCTAGTGCATCAATATAAAGAAGAGAATCTTACAGCAAAGGCGAGCTCTGCACTGTGGCTGAGTGTGGTATCGTCCGGACTGTCCACTGGTGTCTGTCTGGTAAATCTGGTGTCAAACTGGCTTACGTCCTCATCTGACTGCTGCAGAGACAGTGGGAAAACAGAGGCAGCCAAAAAGGTTAAAGAGAAAAAAAGAGCGAGTAAGAAAGATGAGATTTATTAGGGTGTACATAAATTTGGAGGTGTGTAAAAATGTAAGGTGAACATGGCAGAAATGTACTTTAGGTGGTAGTTGAGAAGAAAATAAGTCATGAATGAATGAGAGGTGAGTTGCTGAATTTACTCTACTTGCCCAGACTAAGAGGCATAATATTAACTTGACAAACTATTCAATAACATACTGGGCACAAAATGACAACTGATGACCTACCAGTTGTGGCTTATATGGCGGCTCCACTCTCTTGTTCAGCAGGTCAGTCCAGTTGATATGCCTGAAGAACGGATGTTTCTGCAGTGGAACAAAATAACTCATTTATATATTCTCTATGTCCTGCAACATGTACATGAATCCCTAACACCAGGGAGCTGAGTCCATGTTTATTTTGTTTACAAGCTCTGGTTTTGCTTATAACTGTACAGCATTTCAATCATGTCATCCATATCCATTAATATTAGGGCAGCGCATCTGAAACAACCATGTTACTGCTCTATGAATACAATGTGAATTCTGTATTGCTTCTATTGACACACAGTACTCCACTAGTGGAGGTTGTTTCGAATCATTACATTCAATATATCTTAGCTTCCTGATTATATTTTAGCTGGTCCAATTACAGTTCACGTTAACACCAGGTAGAAAGCTAATGTGGCAAATGGCGGTGGAGAGAGAGCAGGTCGTTTACTAATCCCCAGCTCCTCCAGTCCAAAAGTCTGGCAAAATTTGAGCGCGAGTGTGTGAGGATGCCTCAAATGAGTAGCAGGTGGCCCCTTGTATGGTTGACTTGGCCACCAGTGTATAAATGTGTGAATGGGTGATTGTGATATGTAGTGAAAAAGGGGTGTTTGAGTTGCCAGGAGAGCTAGAGAGGTGCTATACAAATGCAAGTAAACCCATATTGGAAAATGAGTGCGAGTGAAAAACATACCTGAATGTCAGCACAGTCTGCTTTACTGGAGCCAAGCCGTTGGGCTGGATTCTTCTTCAATAGCTAGGAAAAACAGAGTTGTACACATCACTTTAAAGATTGAAGATCGTGTGCTATAGTACATTTTGAAATCCCTTGTTTAAATCTACCAAATAAAAATTAGTTTTCATAAAATTGTTTCTAATGAGCAGTCACACTAGGAAAAGATTAAGATTATAAATCTGTCCCACTGACCGTATTACAATGAACATATTTAACTGAAACTTTACCCGATTTTAATTCGCATAGAGGGGTTTTCTTTTAATTCTAATGAAAACAATGTTTGCTATAATATTGTTAACATTTAAGGCCAAAAACTGACAAACACACATACCATCTGTTCAGCTGCACAATAAAGATTATATATATATATATATATATATATATATATATATACATATCATTAAATCATTTAAAAACCAGAATTGAAACAAAAGACCAAAAAAAAATCTACATTTAGACATAATTCATGTCTGTGTTTTTGTGTGTGTTTTACAGACCTTCTTGATGAGGTCCCTGGCATCGATGGTCAGGTATGGGGGCAGATTGAGTTTACACTTCAAGATCTTATCGATGGTCTTCTTCCTGTTTTCAGCTGTGAATGGAGGCTGGTGGAGAAACACAGGAGAGAGTCAGTAGTTGCTAAAGGAAATCAAAACAACTGGTTTCTCTCATTTGTTTTAGGGTCAAGTAATTGATCAAGTTATTTTGCCCCCAGTTCCCGATCTAAGCCATTTAATATCAAGTATCTGCCGATACCAAGTCCCAATCCGATACCTCTATTTTCCTATATAACAGTGCTGCACAGTGCACACAAGTTACAGTAAAATCAATCCAATGTGTATGCTTGACAGCTGAATGGCTCTATGATGCATTAAGACAGCGAGGGTCAATCAAAGAACTGCAATACAATAATCAGTGGTCAGATGTTGCATTCTGCCAAAAAACATGCAGAGTTGACGAAAAACGAAATGTGTCAACATATTTACATGTTGCAGAAATGAGGGTTTGTAGTGAAGTAGGCCTATTTCAGCAGGTTGCCCTAATTTACTTATTTATACTTATCTTATTTGTTAAGTGTTGTCTTCCCCGGGTTTAAAAGGCTGAACAGTGAAGTGGTGTAATTTTCTGAACTTAAGATACTGTGGTAACTGATCTTCCATTGGCCTTCATCCACTTTGCCATTATGTCAATCTCATGGTATGAATATTTTGTAATAGCACCAAAAGAAGAAAAAATATCATGATATTTTTTTTTCTATATCACCCATCCCTTATTGCAGCCTACCCACATCTCCCATCACAGATTCCTCATAATATTTACTGTTCTCTTTCACAGAACTAACTTACTGATCCTGTCATCATATCGTACATCAGGGCCCCAAGGCTCCACCAGTCTACTGCTCTGTTGTGACCCGACCTGGTTAGGATCTCTGGAGCCCTGGAGGAGAAGGAGATGCACAGAGAAAGGAGACACACAGGAAGTTATCAGAGTAAAGAAAAATGTGTGATGATGATGATGATGATGATACAACTTCGCATTTATGTTCCAGAGTTTATAAATGATGCTACAATCTCTTGTATCTTATCTTGAGTGTGGTGTTACCCACATGTACTCTATGGTGCCACAGAAGGTGTGGGTGACCGTTCCATCATGAATGGATTCCTTACAGAGGCCAAAGTCAGTAAGCTTGATGTGTCCTTCAAAACAGAGAAAAACATACTAAAATCACACTGTGCATGATTAATGTGTAAGGCTGACTTTACATTAGAAATAAGAGAAAATAACACTCACTAGAAACAGGAAACAACATGAACCAGTGCTCACGTTGATTCAGGCTTTAAAGATAATTTTTAATCAAAATAAAGTATTTAAAACTGGCATATTTTGAGGGAGATGAGATCAAAATTTCAGGTCATACTTCTGACCCTAAAAAAATAATCCTGAAAAAAATGCAATGTAAGAAGTTGCAGAGTTGAGTCTGCAAGCTATATTTTTAATTTCAGTAACTCTGGATGTTTTAGGGCTGTGTTTAAATTTGTTTTAATTACAGAAGTTTGAACTGATTCTAACTCAAAACTTAATTTAGCTACAAGGTCACATTTTACTTACCGAATATTTTACAAGTGATTTGGTCAGTTTGTGCCCCAAAATAATAACTGACTACACATGAATTCTGAATGCCTATGATCATTCTACATTTTGAGACAGTAAATGTTTATGTTCAACAACATTAAATTGAACTGTATTGATGACATGTATCCACATGTGGTGTGTTACCTTGGTGATTAAGCATGATGTTTTCAGGTTTGAGGTCTCTGTAAATGATCCCGTTAGAGTGGAGGTGACCCAGAGCCAATGTGATCTCTCCTAGATAGAAACTACACACAGACATAAATTATTTGAGTCAGTGATGACTGACAGACTGATCTGACCTAAACCACAAAAGTAAGACAAACGAGGAGGAATAAAACATATCATGATCATGCCTAAGAAAACCTAAGAATTATCACCCCGCAGTTGTATGCCTCCGAACACTAGTCAAGTTTCTCTTACAGTTTATATCCATGTCTGTGAAAACATGGAAGCTTCACACACATCTTCCCCCTGGCAGCACAGAAGATCTATACAATCAGCACAGTTTCGAGGTGAACACCTAAGGTTAGTGTCACCAATTAAGTACTGACCAAATGTCGCCCCTTCTGTTCCTGAGATATGACGCTGAATAATGGCCATAAAAGTGTTTTATGCAGAACATTATCATGTCACAGTAAAGATGACCTTTGACCTTTTGGATATAAAATGTCATCACTTCATTATTTTATCCTATTAGACATTTGTGTGACATTTTGTCATAATTAGCATATAAATGATTGAGTTATGGCCAAAACCATAACTTGTGAGGTCACACTGACCTTCACCTTTAACCTTCAACCGCAAAATTCTAATCAGCTTATTCTTGAGTCCAAGTGGGCCTTTATGTCAAATTTTGAGAAATTCCCTTAAGGTGTTCTTGAGATATCATGTTCACAAGAATGAGACAGATGCAAGGTCACACTGACCTTGACCTTTGACCAAAAGCCAATCAGTTTATCGCTGAGTCCAAGTGAGCGTTTGTGTAAAATTTGAAGAAATTCCCTCAGGGGTTTCTTGAGATATCATATTCATGACATATGTTTGCCATGTTAAAGCAAATGCTGAATGAATATGCAAAAATTAAGGAAACTGAATTAATGAAATAAAGGCAAGCTTGCTTTTTCTCACATCAATATATTCACCTCTGCCAAGGATTGTATGTTTTCAGTGCTGATTGTGCATCTGTTGGTTTGTCAGCAGGATTACAGAGAAACTACAGGCACAATTTTCATAAAACTTGGTGGAAGGCTATGGCATGGGCCAAGGAAAACCAGTGGAATGTTGGAGCAGGTTGGAATCACAAGGTAGAGCACAAATTATTTTTCACTTTCGTTAAACTTGCTATATGCTTACAGCCTTCCACTCAACCTTGGCGGAGGTCTGCATTGTCAGAGCACTTTTCTACTTTGATTTTGTGCCACTTCTTAACCTTTGTCTTGAATTTCATTTCTTTTAAATCAATTTAAATAGCCAATCATTGACTGGATTCACTGATATAACACTGTCGGCAATTCTTCCTAAGTACCCCTATATCAGTTTTCTTACTTTACTTATTTTCTTACTTTAATTTCTAAGTCATTTAATATATGAGTTTATGTAATCTGTATCTGCCAGCAGTGTCACATTCTTTGTCACCAACGACTTGCGCCCAGTTCAGAGCAAAGAAAACTGTTTTGGAATGTTCCAGAGAAAAGTTGCAGCGGTGTGCACTGGCTGGTCTGAGCTCGACTCAAGCCAGCTGTTGGTGTCACCTGCAACTCAGCTGGTCAAATCGCTGGCAGCTGGTTTTAGAAACAACTTAACCTGTTTCAACAGCCAATCAGCTTGTAATGAAGTCTGCTGGTCAAGTCAAAATGACTGTAGACAGGTGCTCCGTCCCCACTGAGCGCTCACGGTGTGCTGTGTCGGACAGTGGGTCACTGCTGCTGCTCGCTGTATGTGCTTATGCCACCCACCCCTCCGCCATCTGATGCTTGTTTTCTTTATGTTTATCACTGTTTCATCATACTCTCCTATATAATGCAAAAGCTCTTTGGCTGACTGGTGGGTATTACAAATGGACAGAGAAAGAGGTCTGTATAACTCGTATACCCTTCACTACACCACTGCTTGTAATGCATCTATGGTCCTTACCAGGCAGTGTCCTCCATGAAGATGCCTTCCTTCTCAAGCTGCATGAACAGCTCCCCTCCTGGTGAGAAACATCAACACAGATGAGTTAATGGGGTTAGTAGCATTAGAGAATATTCCTCCCAGCCATTCCTTCATTTCTCCATTTATCAGTGCTCCATGATAAAAATCATACTTTCATAGTCATCGCAATATGAACATAGGCAATCAACACTGCAAGCACTGCCTGAAACACAACATTTTTGTTTACAACCAGCATCAGGGTTTGACATTAGCATCCACCAAGCACCAAATGTAGTAGATTTTACATTGGGCGAGGAAATTTCAGTGGGCTATCTGCAGAAATTGTACTGAAATAGTCATGTAATAAAAAACTATGCTAAACTGCATTTTGTGTCATTAATAATCACACTGCTTCTGTCCTGTGCTGTCCATCTGCATCAGAGTTTAACATTCACACAGCAGCAGGGACTTCACGGTGCATTCAGGTGCACCTCATAAACTCTGAAATGTACATTGCCTTGTGATCAAAGGCATGGGCTTTTTATATAGTCTATGGCGCTGACAGGGACTTCATGTTGCATTCAAGTGCAGCTTGTAAACTAAGAAATTGATACTCAAATGGCCACAAAGGTTGTTTAAACCAAGACAGTTTTCATTGTTTCTTTATTTCTTTAGTTGAAATACGTAGGCCTACATCCGTCATTACTTTGTTTTTTCGCAACCACATTTTTGATAAAATCATAACAATATCCCATTCATTTTCTACATTAAAAAAATATTTGTTCTCAGCAAACAACATAATTTTGCACAACAGGTCCAAAAGTGCCTCTGTAATAATTTTCAAGTTGTGTTATTACAGCAGTTTCTAATAATTAAATACAAAAGTCACACTCAATATACATGTATTTCAGCCAGTAAAAATATGCATGATAATACCTCCCCCTCCCCTCCTCTATTCACTCCACGAGCCAGTCAAGTAGGTGAACCACGAAAAATGCAAGGAACAGGTGATCGTGGAAGATTTCAAAAACAGTGTGCGGAAAATGGCAGAGGGAGAGCGAGAGAGGTTGGTCTGTGTGTGTGTGTGTGTGTGTGTGTGTGTGTGTGTGTGTGTGCGCGCGCGTGCGCGTGCATATCGGAGCCCAACTCTGCTGTGCACGATACAGAGAGCAGAGAATTGTAAACGTGCAACCATGTAGAGACAGAAATGACATGCTGTCGTGTAAACAATATAAGTCATCAAAAGCGCAGCATAATCATGATTTCAATTTTGAACAAAATAATTGTGATTAGGATTTTTTCCATAATCGAACAGCCTTATTGCACATCGCAGATTTTCCTCATATCATGCAGGCCTTTTATTCAGGCCTCTTTTTCTTCCTCCACCTCTTCCCTTTCTATCCCTGCCAACAGCCCTGTGGCCATACAGGCAAACAATAAAAGGGTTCCCATAAGTGGTGTACACAGTGTATGCACTAATGTTGGTCCATATTATCTGTCTCTCCTCCTATGTTTTTACCTTCCACATCCATCACTTCACCCCTTAGCGCCTCTGTCTTACCACTCAGACACTCCAGTATGAGGTAGAGTTTTCCCCCAGTCTGGAAGGCGTAGAGCAGATCCACGATGAACGGGTGCCTCACTGTCTCCAGGATCTCTCGCTCCGCTCGTGTATGGGCTGTGTCTTTAGCATTACACACTATCTTTGCCTAAGGACAAATGAACATGACAAGTGAGCACATACAGTGTTGAAAGAGGCATAGAAAGGGAAATATAAAGAGTTGGGCAGGAAAGAGAGGACAACAAATAGAATGAAGTGAAGAAATAGATAGGCAGATAAAACATAGTGTGGAAAGGATTGCATTAAGAACATGTGGACAAACAGAGACAACTTCATGTGTTGCTTATCCTACAATTTGTGTCTTAGGAGGGAGCTGTGGACTGAGACAGAGTACCTTTTTCAGGACCTTCATGGCAAATATGTTCCCCGTCTGAGCTCCTTGAACCTTCCTCACCTGAAAAACCTGAAAAATAGGCATTTTGTTTTATGAATACCACAAAAAGTAATGTGTGTTGTGAAAAGTATTTTAGGGGATACTTTGCTGATTTCCAACCAGGTCTGAGTCACTGCAGTGTGGGGAGTGTGTGCAGATGAACTGTGTTAAGGTGCCGCCACCAGCCAGCCAGCAAAAATATCATTCATTTACCATGAATATTACTTTATGCTGTGTTCTGAAATTACTTTTCTGAGTAGTTATATGGAAAGCAAGGGGGTGTAAAAATTCAGAGCTAGATCTCGCCTTAAAAAGGGCTCAAAATTGCGCGCACGCACGCACACACACGCACACACACACACACACACACACACACACACACACACACACACACACACACACACACACACACACACACACACACACACACACCTTGCCATAGGCTCCTTTTCCCAGCACCGTTAAGAGCTCAAAACAGTCAGGTCCAACTCTCTCACTGTCTCTGTTGACACTTTCACTGGTCAGCTCCACCTCCTCTGTCTGAACACTGGAATGAGCATGACACAGAAAAGAAGCAGTACTGGTATAAATACATTTGTGTACTATATCATCATTCGTGTTTTAGAGTGGATAGTAATTTTAACTTACTTCTCTGGCTCTGTCACAGTGAAGTCACAGACATCATCCTAGATGGGGAACAGCAAACCAGTTACAGCTGCACAGCATATTGTTGTTGTTTTTTCTTAGCATGTCATCATTGCGATGTCAACTTGCATGATAAACACAAAGATAATGCTCTTAGGATTTTCCGAGGTAGATGAAAGAGAGTATCAATAGCAAACTGCACTTCAAAATGTAACCATCACCTTTTTTTCTCATTTGTACTTTTTGTGTTTACTTCAATGTTCAATTTGCTCGGTAAACGAATGTTAGAAATAATTTCCTTTAATCTTGTATAATTCAACAGGGAATTTGCAGAATTTTAGCAGTACACTGAAAGCAGCAGAAAACTGAGTACACTAATATACATTTATTTATTATTGAAAGTAGTATTGTTATTGCCATATTTATCAAGGTTATCATATATTGCATGTTTTTCTCATATCATACAGCCCTACAACTAATGAGGTTAGAAAAGAGAGTCCTTTTTCTCACTTGTCATACACCTTAACCAAATGTCCCTTAAAGGACATTTTAACCTATAATTAGACAATACATGTTTGAGTGTTTAAGTGTTAAAGATATTAGCTGTAGAGATATCTAACTTCTCTCCAATATAATGGAATTAGATGACACTCGGCTTGTGGTGCTTAAAGACCCAAAAAATACATCTGAAAAAAATCAACAGCAACAGTAATTGCTGTGAGCACTTTAATGTAGAAACTATTTTCCGCATAGAAGGAAGTATGCATCTACTACTAGCTCACCTTATACCTAACAGCTCAGCCGAGGAGGACGCCATTAGTGTCTACATTTTGCAGTGCCACAGACACAAGGCTCATGTTCATGAGTAGATACATGCTTCCTTTAGAGTGGTGATACAATTGGGAGGTGTAGTTCAGTAGTAAGAAAATAGTTCCTACATGAATCTGCTCATAACAACGTCTATTGATTATCTTGAGTAACCCGGTCATGATTTCTGTAAAGAGACACTGCTGTTTATTTTTTCAGATGTATTTTTTGGCACTTTGAGCACACAAGCTGAGTGCCATCTGGTTCTATTATACTGGAGAGAAGGCAGACATCTCTATGGCCGATATCTCCAACACTCTGCAACTCACACCGAAACAATCTAGACTGATAAAGAGCACTACAGGTAAGAGGAAAAATATTTATGTTTGATTTTGTGGTGAACTGTCCCTTTAAAAACATAAAGCAATGTATTCCAGTTAAAGCTTTACTCTCATCAGCAAATGGTGTTAATAATGCAGATTGTGTTCAAAACTTTTCTGAAGCCGAAACAACTTGCGATGAGGCAAATCAATTACTTTCTCATTCTGCGTATTTCAGATAACTGATCAGCAGTAGTCTTATCAATAAGTGGGGAATACAGACCTCTGTATCACTGATGTCCTCAGTCTCCAAGTCTATGTCAAACACTCCTGCCATCCTGTAACAGAGATTATGATAAAACTGTCTGTGTTTCATTCAACCAGATGCTCATTATCAATTTCATCCCAGTGCCAATAATAGCATTTCTGTACAACTATCAAACATGCACGTCTCCTGAGGAACAGGCGACAAATAAGCTTGTGCTCGTTCTACACTGACATTCATTGCCCACCCTGGGGTTCAAACCACCCACCCTAAGTTCGAACCTGTAACCCTCTTGCTGCGAGGCAACAATGCTAACCGCTGGACCACCATGCCGCCTCTACACTGATACTTTCGACAAAAAGCAGATGTAATACAATACAAAATGCAACACAAAGTTTGAGGTGTGCAGATGCAAAGCGTGCAATATTCAAGAACTAAATAACAATGTAGAAAAGCAATGTATATGAAATGAAAAATACAACATATATAAAAAGTTGAAACTAGACAATAGTATGATGCAAAATATAACAAAAACATCTAACAGTAAGGTGCAAATAGGTGCAACCAATATATCCAATAACGCAATATGTTTAATAACCCAACTAAGTTACCAGAATGAATAATACATAAAGCATGGTTCCTTGTTTGTACAGTGTCACATCTGATGTGTTTGATGTGAGAGAGCCAGGGTGCACAGTTATGTTGTTTGACCACAGTTTACACACGGCTGACCCAGTGATCCAAGAAATGTTGACACACAACACATTAAATGAACTTACTGTAGCTGGCGGTTGATACCAGCAGTGTTTCGTAACGTTAAACGTGTGGGTTACTCTGAATCCAAAATACTTGGCCCATCCACAGCTGAACGTTAGCCTAGCCACCACATAGCTGTTGGCTTGGCAAAATATGATGCCGCTACATCTTTCCAAATAAACCTTGACAACCGTGTCTCTGTGTCCGAAATGCTGTGGCTTTAAGTGAGTGTCATTTATCTCAGGTTACACACGTTTAAGACCTCTCAGAATCAAATGCTTCGAGAAAGCTAGCTAGCTTAACTTCTCTTGTTAGCATGCTGGCTAATCATATGGCAACCAAAACAACACGTGAGTGAACTACATGACAGCAAATGTTTCATGAACTAGACTGCTTTTTTAAGGCTAACGTTTCCGCTACAGTTAGACTAAACGTTTGTTGCGTTAGGTCGCTTCTTTTCCCTGCAAAATGCCAAACTGGTTGACAGTGCCTGACAGCTGTAAACGTGAGCTAACGTCACGTTGACAGCTGGTTTGACAGGTAAAATTAGCACGCTAACAAAAATGCTAATACTAGCTAGCGTGTCACCCATACATACATTTGGCTTTACCTATAAACGCTCCTTCGTCCGGTGGTTCCTTATCTCAGTCCGCAGTCCAATCGTTTAAACCCTAGTTAGTTTCTATACACAAACAGCTGTGACCACCATTGTTCCTGTTACACTTTCGTCAGAGAAACACAACACACTCAGCTGTTTAGGTTCCCTTCATTCTCCTCTGACCAGCATGAAAGCGCTGAGATTTTGGCTGCGTTCAAATATTTGAAAATACCCTTTCCTAGCCACTTCTCCTTGCCTGGGTCCAGTCCAGTTCTTTATATCCGTCTACTCCACTCAGTACGAAGTGACGGATTACCAGGGTGGAGACGGAATGTCACGAGTTCTGTCTGATATCTATCACACTCCTTGGCCTCGGTGGAAAGCTTCATGAAATAAAGCGAGGGAAGGAGAATTCATAAGAACCAAAGTCTCCCTCCCACTTTATCTCAAGGACTTTTAACCCCAATTCCAAAGCTTCGGAAAGATCTGCTTTGCATCAACAACTGGCAGCCAGTTTGTTTTCTTAATAATGATCAAAAAATTCTACAACATAGATTTTTGCCAACAGCATAAACTCTGTTTTGGACCACATGATTGATCGAACTGGTTTTATGAGGCTCAGACATGTATCTAATAACATTAGGCTTGGAGCCTACTATCTATGCAGAATTGCAGCAATGTATTGTATTGTATTCACATGTTCATGTGACAATACATAGGCCCCCCAAAATATTGGTGAAAGTTATTTTTAAAAAAAACGACAATGCCACAACAAGCACGCACCACCATCTGAACAAGCATCAGCTAATGTAATCATAATTATAAATAAACTACTACCAGTTCTAGTATTTCAGTGTACTGTAGCTCTGCATTTGGTTTGTGCAAGTGGTGTTGCTGTACCGCAGCAGAAGCCATTGCCTGACTGCTGTGGGTATATACGATCAATGTCAAACATTGTATCATGTCCCAGGTCCAGCCTGGGGGCCAATTGTGGCCTGCAGATTGATTGTTACATGGTCCTCAGCTTGTCTTTGAAAATATACTATATGACCAGCACAATATTGATTAATCAAGCATGATCACTTTTTTTCCACATTTTTTTTTCATTTACTTTGCAATGGCAAAAGCAAGTAGGAGCTATGCAGGCAGATCTAATGTTTTCATGAACAGATGGCAAAAAAGCAAACAAACAAATACTCACCTGCAAAATGTCACTGATATTAACATGTAGCCTATAAATCACAAGAGACACAAAATTACCTCAAAGAGATACAAAATGATCACACAAAAAGACACAAAAAATTGCATTCCAACTACAAAGAGAAGCAAAACAACAACAAAAAGAACAAAACCACCACAAAGTTTGTGTCTTGGTCCAGAGCAGGAATGGTGGTGGGGCCTTGTCTGTGCCCAGGGGGCCATTTTCTCATACAGTAGTTCACCCATGGTGCTATTGTTGTGATTTTGACAGTTTTTGTAAAGTGTGATGATAATTCTGTTAACCATATCTGCTCACAATGTTACGCTACATTCCTGTCAGAACGGCAGGCTGTACACACTGTGTATTAGTGAGCAAACAGCCTCTAGGCCTACATTCTGTGCATTTTACACTCATTAGCTTTGCATAAAGATAGCGTGGTTAATGTTTTCATCAGTTGTTGATGGGAAACTTATTGTTATAACACCTTACTAATAATGCATGCAAACATTAATGTCAATACATCATTTTGCACTGGACATGTAATCGTGGATGTAGAATTTTGCAAAAACAGTGTCAGTAATTGCATAGAGTGGAAACAAATATTCACAAATGTGTACTAATCAATCAGACATCACTAATGTTAGCTATTGTTGCTAAGTAACCTGCAGTAACTAGCCACACATTCACCCAGCCACCAACAACAGTGCAGTTCAGCTAATGTCTTTATTACATTGTATTTGTTAGATAGCCAACATGAAGTCTGAGAAAAATGTCAACAATGTTGTGCTGCATGTGCAATTTAGGCTACATATAGACAGAACAAGCTTTAATGTTTTGTATATTTGCATAGTAGACTGTAAGTCTATACTTGCTTTTGATAAATAATATAAAATATAGTAAATATAAACATTTGAATTTCAAGGTTTGAATTTATTTGCCCCTCAAAAAGCATGTAGACTCATGGTTATGACCTTGATCTTCATCATATTATGACATAACATTGTCAGTTAGTATGTAGTAACTCATATTACAAGGGTTACCAATTATTTTGCTGCTTTGCCCTACTTTTCCTCTGATTGGCTAGTATTCGTTGCTTGGTTAAAAAATGTCACGGTAAGCCAATCAGGGGCAGAGGAGGGCGGGACACACTTTCACTCTCTTCGGAAAAAAATAAATTCGCGTGATAGACAGTTACTGTCTGGCGAATGATGTAATATCAACATTTGAATCCGGTTAACTGTTCGGTTAGCACAGATACATTTTCCACTGTCAGGTGGCTTTACTCACAACGTGGAAAGTTTTAGAATCCAACCTCTGACATCAGCTGTTGTGCACGGGACTTCTGAAGTAAGCTAGGCTATGTCTTGAAGTGTGCGGAGGTGGAAATCACGTCACACGATAAAGAATCCTCCATTTTGGCGTTTCACTGAACTTCAGCAGGTGAGTGCAGAACATGAAACTGTTTACATTAGTGAAGGAAGAAGTGAGTGTGTTGTGGACTTTGGTGAAGTCTGCTACCTAACATGTTAAAGACCAATTAAGCCACAACGAGCATGTTCATTTACGTGAGTGTGGGGATGGGTGGGGGCTTCTGTCTTTCGCTGTACTATATGAAACCCAGATATATTTTCTCATATAACCCAAAACCCAGATAACGTTATATTTTCTTGTATGTAACCTGCAAAACTGCATTGTAAGGATGTACAAATTTATAATATAAGCGTATGTGTTTATGATAATGACTGCAGAACAGTGGAACTGTATGTTCTACAAGTGACTCAGAGGAAAATTATAAAAGAGAAATGAAGAGGAACTAGGATCGATCCCAGAGGGACACCAGAAGAGTGGGGGGCTATAGAGAAGGAAACTCCACCAGCTGCCAAATTAAAACATCTACCAGAACTTATGTCAAAATTGCTTGGCATGGTTTTTTTTATTCAGGAGTAATATGGAATTTCAAGGAAACAGGAGAGATCAGCCCTAAGATGTCAAAATTGTTTTTTTTAATGTTAGTTAACAATATCATTTCAATCAGTATCAAATGGGTTTTTTTTTTAAGATTAAAATCAGCATGCTTTGGTAAAGTCGATATCCATTTGATCCACCATGGGGTTTATCATCATACCTGGTTTTTGGATGAACATGTTGCCTGCTGCTGAAGTCCAACATGTCCAGTATGGTTCAACAGTCACTTTTAGCTGTACCATCTGTAGAGGACATAAAATGTAGAAGTATTGGGCACATGGCATAAGTATTAAATTCCAAAACTGGGGGGAATAAAAACTATCACCAGGACCATAAATAGCAGCTTATCACCTGACTCCTCTTGAGATGCCACATTGGAAATGAGTATACATGCTGCTGCTGAGACACACATGCACGTTTTGCCTTGTTAAGCTTGGAAGAAGGGAAAACTCTCCATGTTGCAACTACAGAACAGAGAGTATTATTTCTGACTACAACATTTTCTCAGGGTTTCAGCTGAGCCGTCATTTCTCAGTACTGTCACTGATCTCTGGCACTGAGGACCACTACTGCTGAGGAGAGAGACCCGGGGCTGTGTTGCTGTATTGCCAATGTGAACACACTTTTAATAGATGGGACAGGAACCATGCTTCAAGGTAAGAGAATATATTTTGCATTGTGGTAACTTTTTTTTATACAGCAAATCTTGAGGTTCCTCTTTAACACCTAGAGCCTTATTATGTTAAAATGTTAAATTTTACTCTGACACAAGTTTTTCAGACAAGTTTACAAGCCAGTCAAAGCAAATTTACACCATGTAACTAAGCCTGTCAGGCAGGAATTGTTCTTCATGTCATGCACAATTACTTGTAGGAAGTACAATTGCCTTCCCTTAAGGCCACAGATTTCCCTGCCTGTCTATCACCTGTAGGCAAATGCGCTCTGCATCACCCACACAGTACCTTTCTGTGAGGCTTGCAGGACATCCTCAGGCTTTGGCTAGCACACTCCTTTTTTTTCATCAGAATACATCAGATTGTATTTTAGAGGTAAATATAAATATTTCTAATCAACATATCATCAGGTCCCTCAAAAGAGCTGGGAAAAAATAGGTTCCCCTCAATAGTAAGTGTTAAACTGACTCCAAAACGCACTGCTAAGTGTTCACTGAACTCCTCCAGCTTAATGTCGGTGTATTTGTCCACCCACAACTGTTAAAACAACAGATCAACAGATGCGTGCAGTTCATGAGGGCGTGCCAAGGTAGGTCTGTTCGGTATCATCCACGCCATGAGAGGGTTTAAGTTTCTGACGGCTATATAATATTTCAGAAGTCCAGCTACTACTGGACATATGTTTTAAATATCCATATCATAGCCACATTTAAATAGCAATAAAACACTGAACATTTAATTACTTGAAAATAAGCGAAATTAAGTGTAGTGCATTTAACAGAGTGACTAGTCAGACGTTTAGTGGCAGAGTCAAAGGAGGGAAAGAACTCGGTGCGCCAAGCTTCATCATTAATCGCCAAGCGCTCTGTCCACCATCTGGCTGGCTTTGGTGGAGTGAAGAGATTCTCTTATCTGTTCTATGAGGAGACCTCAGGTGTTTTAGAGGTCTTCCTGGAGAATGTGATCCATGATGCTGTTATCTAACCACACCAAGCTCGCTAAGAGGAAGATCGTGACCGCTATGGATGTGGCGTATGCTTTTAAGAGACTTAATGCTTTGGTGGATAAATAGGTGTGTTGGAAATTGATATCCCAGAAGCTTGTCTGCATAATATGAGCTTATTTTTAAGTCGTCTTGGCAACATAAGTCAACATGTCTTATAGGTCACACAATATTAGGCTATCTAATATGCCATTAATTCTTTTTTTTTTTTTTTTTTTGCATACTTCCCTCTGGACATTTTGACCGTTGATATTTTCATCTACCAGATAACTACGCATCAAAAAGCTAGCATATGCAGACTAACGTAAACCCTGATGTCGTCTACATTTCTCTGATCAACTCAAGAAAAACATTGTCTGTTGAAGTTGCCTCATCACTGTTACAGGTGTAAAGTATAAACCAGTGTTTTTCTGCTTTTGTCAACAGATCTTTGTTTAACTGTAGGCTACATCCAACATGTATAGTAAGTATACTATAGTATGTTATCTTCTCTATCTCTGCATATTCTCTGTGCCTTTACAGGACTCTTTAAGTAGTTACAATGAAAATACAGATAGTAATACTAAGTGTAAGATAATGTTTACCAATCAAGCTCCTACATTTGAGGGCAAATTGCGACCTGCTGTTGATTCGTCCAGCACAAAATAAGCATATGTCTACCACACTTAAAGACCTACCAAGACATGCAGCATAATACAAGCAGAGGAGATACAGAGCCCCTTTTTTCAGGGGACGTCTGATAATATGAGGACACATGAAAGTGTGATTTCATTAAATACAATATTGACAACCAGGCATTAAAAAAAACAGTAAAAGTAATTTCAGGCTCTTTTTGTTTCTCTTTTACCACCGATACTGTGTGGTTGTGGGTTTTGGGCAGCTGATTGATTATGGTGCTGACTGTTTACATTAGCCACTGCAAAGCAGAGTCAAACAAGGAAACCACCAACAAGAAGCACACTGCTAACAGCACCCAAAAACACAACACCAACTGTAGCTAATGCAGTAGACCTTTTTTCACAGCATACATTTGAAAATGTCCCAGCTGGAAATGTAGTTTTTACTCAGAACATTTGTAAAGGCTCTAAAACGTCCACACTAAATGGAATGCAGCTTTGATTTGTGATTTTAACCATGGCTGTGCTTCACAGAATAGTGTACACAGAATAGTGTAATTAAAATAGAATAAAATAGGATTATAGAACAATGAAAGAAGACTGCTGACGCAAAAATTCTCCGCCCGAACAGGGACTTGAACCCTGGACCCTCAGATTAAAAGTCTGATGCTCTACCGACTGAGCTATCCGGGCTCTGACAGAGTGTCACATGACCACTCTATATGTATTTTTCTCAGGCACTACTATTGTATTTGTCATGTCTTAGTTCAGTCCGTTTGCCTGTTGAACAACAAAAAAAACCATCTCCAAGCCCAGTCTGCAATGACAAACCATTATGGAGAGTAATGTAGGTGATGAAGGAAATGTATTTGTAGGATTTACATTTAGGTTACATTTAGGAACTTACTTCCTACCATACCAGTGCTAAAATCATTTGCTGTATGCTATTGGATTGATACAGACAATACAAATTTGAAATCTGGCTAACATTATCCACAACTTACAGCTCTGATCTATTTATATTCATCAGAATAGAGTACCATTTAAATTTTTTGAATGAGAAACACCATTAAAAATACCTTCAAGACTTACAGTGCTTTACCCTTGTCTAAAACGTCTCCTTTTCTATTAGCTTAACTAAATTATTTACGGCAGGCAGTAAGGAAATTGTTTGGTTACATGGAATATCCCTAGTTCTGAACTGAGTGAGGTGTCTTATTGAGGGTAGCGCCTTTTTACATGACCAGTCACAAAAGCTTCACTACACTACTATGATAATCTGTACTTTTAAGTCTGAGGCCATGGTTCTGTGGATTGCCCCTCTGGGTTAGGAGAAAGTTACTCCCCCAAGCAACACAGTTCAGGTATCTGGGGGTCTTAATATATTAGAACTGTCTTCATTGTGGCCACAACAAATTCCATGTAATAAAACTGTCAAAATAAGTTTCTCATTTCATCTACCTCCTAAAATGGAAGTAGTCTGAACAACAAATGTTTTTGAATTTTTATGATAGTAAATCTGAACTAGACTTGAATCTTTGCTTCTGTAAAAAGCTGAAATGAAAAATATAGTGTTAATACCACAGTGCTGTTGAGGTGTTTTTGAGCAAGTGTCATGTTGAATAAATTGTTTTCTGTAGCCAGCTATTAAATTTATGTTGTATCATGTTTTTCTTGAGATAGTTTTGTGTTTCTGCTTTGGAGGGTGTTCTTTACAGATTGATGTTTGTGAATGCTTTTAAAAACAAAACTTGGCCATGTTTTTACCACAGTGTGTGGAGTAACTGCACAGTAATATGTCCAGCAAAGAAAAACGTTCACAAGGCCCCTGCGAGATTTGAACTCGCGACCCCTGGTTTACAAGACCAGTGCTCTAACCCCTGAGCTAAGGAGCCTGTGATGAAGAAAAGTGACGTCACAATCAAATTTATTGTTGACACGCCGAGTGTTCGGATGTATTTGTGTCAACATTTTTCCAGTGTTAAAAAAAGGGGAAACATTAAGAACAAGCTTGGCCACGGAGTGCATGCTGGGATACGTGCTGAGCAGTGACACAATATTGCCAAAACTGGATGAGCAAGTTACGAGAATTGTTTTTTAAATAATAATAATGAAAGAAAAACGTGAAGCGACAAGCACACATGTACTTTGTTAGCATTTATTGACATAATATTGAGTACGCGCCCTCTGCCTGCGCTGCATTCAGCTGGCATAATGTCGGCTTTAACCTGCTTTAAAAATAATGTTAAGTTTCCCATGTGTCCACCAGGTGGCAGCATGTGACCACCCTCAAGAAGGGCCTACACTGTTGACTTTACTCTTAGTAAAAGAAACTGCCAGTCACTGACTGTGTCAGTGGGCAAAAATAAACTTTATTAAGCGTTATTAGAAAATAAGTATCATTATAGGAGCTTGACTTTAAAATGATCTTTTAAGTGTAAAATAATGGCAGAAAAAAAGTTTTTAGGTGTCAAACAAAACTATGTCAAATAGGTCAAACCATGGCGTATTAAATAGCCGTCGGTGGTGTTGCACGGTGCGTGGATCAGCAGGGGGAGGCGTGAAATGTTTAAACAGACCGTCCTTCTATTGGTTGTCCTCCCCCCATCCCCGATGTTACGGGCGTGGTGAGGGGCCGGAGCCGGCTGCTGTGCCCCCACTATCCTCTACAGCCTCATACCAAGTTTTCCCATGGCAAGGTAGAGATGGACGCGAATGGATAGCATCAGGATAAACATGGCAGAGTTTATTTCAACGAATCATGGATGTACCATCTTCCTACTCTTAATCCTATAGAGGGAATCTAGTTCCTCTCCGTTTGGACTTTGCTCTTTATTATAAAGACAAGTAAGGGAGATTTATTTTTTAGAAGAAGAGGAAATAAAGAGCCATGGTGGAGCCGAGAGGACGAAAGGGGAGATTTAATTCATCAACAGGTCTGTGACAGTCCTGGATTTTGTTCCAAGTGTCCTGGACTAGAGAGAGGACGCAGAAGTTCATATCAACAGGTGAATGTTTTGATTCATGTCCTGCTCTTTCTGTGCAGTAGTGGAAAGGGCTCTGCATGAGTAAACAGATAAATTAATTTGTGCATATATACTGAACAAGTGCTCAAATACAGCGTCAGTACCATCAGTACAAACGCTGAAGTAAAAAGTGGAAATAAGAGAAACGTGACATCAGTTCAGTCGCTGCAAATAACTAGTAATATCACATAAAAACATCGCCTTGGACCCAAATGTATACGGTACAGTTTACTAGTGACATTTTGTGAACGGTATATGTCCCCAGTGTTGTGTTGTGTTGTGTTCCTGGGATGCAGACCAGTTGAACCTGTTCTGATCTGACCCGGGTTGCAGAGTGGTTACTACTGAGGTTGCGCTGTTGGAAGCCACTACTTTCTCAACATTTCGGTAACGTTACGCTACGCCTCAAACTACAGGAGAAAAACACACACTAGCTGTTGCTATCTACACCCTGACGAGGCTGGTGCTGTCGGGATTCATATGTAGACATATCTGGCTCACGCTCTACGAGGAATAACAAAGCTTTATTTTTTAAAAAACGTAAATTTTCCCCACACCAACGCGATTTCTTCCACCGAGGCGAGAATCCCACAAAAGGCCGTCGCTGGAAATCAACGACTCGTCGGAGAGGCTATCGGTGTGTCTGGAGCCAGGACTAGCAGAGACAAACGACACTTTTAGGCCGCTTCATTGTCGGTTTGTTTCGCGGCTGGTGTAACGTCGTATTACGGTGTTAGAACAAGGACAGCCGAGCGAGGACCGTGATTTCCCTCCGCTTGGCCATGCGAGGAGCTCGGATCACTGAAGAATGTTCCGCCTTCCCCCGGCGTTAGCTCTGCCGCGGCTCCATGTAAGATATAAACCTGGCTTTGTTTTAGCTGTGGGGTTATAGTCGGCCTGTATGAATTTATCACGAGGGAGAAAACCACCCTTTCATCCAGAAAGGGACATATTAGAAATGTTATCGGAATAAACAGACTGTTGTGTGCATATGGCACCTTGTTTGCAGTGTTGTTGGCCTCTGCCTTGAGCAGACAGGCTTTATTTTGGCAAACAAATTCCTCACTCATCTCCGAGGGGATTGGCGATACTTCTAGCTAACAAAGAGTGTTTTCCTGGTATTTCATCGTTCATTTCTCCACCAGGGCCAACAGTAACAACATGCTCCTGGCCTCTGCCGTGGTGGTGTGGGAATGGCTGAACGAGCACGGCCGGTGGCGGCCCTACAGCCCCGCCGTCTCCCACCAGATAGAGGCTGCTATCCGGAGCAGCGACCCCCGCGGAGGGAGCGTGGTCCTCGGCCAGGTGGACAGCCGGCTCTCGCCTTACATCATAGATCTCCAGTCCATGCACCAGTTCCGACAGGACACAGGTAAGACAAGGGAGGTGCTGGGAGCTAAAGAGGAAGAGGTTGCACTGTACAAGCGTGTCATCTTTGAGGCTTTTAAGTGGAGGTCCAGGACCATAAACTCCCCTCGTAAGAGAAGACAGTGCCAGCACTGGCTTAAAATGGTATTATGGCACCATGGGTTGTTGTGTATTACTGTACAATCTGCTTCTGTGGCATCTATGTGTTGTTTGCTGCTTCATGGTCATGACTTTCCTTAACACCTTAATGGATAATTGGTATGTGTTTTAACATGGACCGTATTTTCCCATGGTTGTGTCCAGGTGACTAATAAGATCAATTATTTTTGCTATCGGTCCAATATTGAGCGAGAGCGCTGCAGCCTGTAACGTGAAACAGGCTGCAGTGTTACCTTGACCTCGTCGCAGATGTGCCCTGTCAAGTTATGTCCAATAGAAGTGCATGTATCTGCTACTGACTGGCTCAGGTTATTATTCTAAGTGTCTGACAACATTATGGGAAGCATTCCTATGAGATAGACCATTTCATTTAAGAGTGAAATTAGTAGAGAGAAATCTACCAGACTCAATATAAATAAACAGTAATTTTATCATCGTAAAACACACTAAATTCTAAATTCAATGTCAACAAAACTCACAAAAGCTTGCTAAGTTCATCTTTTTACTGTTCCAATAAATGGTCAAAATAAACATGTCATTTAACCAGCTAGATGTGAAAATATGCTTGCTCCATACATGCTAAAATGTATTTTTATTTGAATGGAATCTGGTGTATTTAACAGTGGTGATTTTAGGGCTGTTTCAGAATAAACAAAAATGATCTTACTTTTTTAAGGTCTATCTCTGCATGGATCCTTTCCAAAGTAGTGAGACAGTCTCTGAGCCTGTCAGTGACAAATACAAACATTTGTAGTGGATGTAAATTGACGGTGCGAACATGCCCCAGCAGCCTGTTTTGCTGCTGCTGACGCAGCCCTCCCGCTCAGCACTGGACCAAGTCCCAAAACTGTTGTTCTCATTAGTCAGTTAAACACAAAAATATGGTAAAACAGGGGCCAAGCTGAAATACTGCAGGTATACTTAAAATAATCATTGACCCAAAAACAAGCCACTATGTATCTACACTGTGTGGTTCAAGATAAAGGTGTAATGTCTTCTGAGAGGCAGAGTCATACTTCAGTGTATTATTTGGGATTGAGTCAAATTGTCAGAAATGACCCTAACTCAGTTTTCAGAGCTGACCACTTTGCATTTCTGACTGAAACTTCAATATATCAGGCTAAATGTAGACAGCAAAGTACCACATCTGGGTATTTTCAGTGTAGCTACATTAAAGTTTGATTAGTCTTATCAATTCATATGGAGCTAAGCTGGTCCAAAGACTTGTGGGGCTTTGCTCAAAGTAGGGGGTGATCGCTTCTAGGGCTGTCCCGAATACCATTTTTTTAACATTCAGATCTTCGGCAGCAATTTGTCTTGATTTTCACATTGGCTAGTCATGCTGTTTAATTTGTCTTCTGATTAAATCAGAACCGTTGAAACAAGTTGTAGGAAGCCTCTGCAAGTAATTGGTTGCTGTAAGACACTCTGTGCTGCAATAAAATGGTTAATCAGCAGTGCCATGCACTGTAGAGCCAATGCACTGCAGGTTCTGCCGGCC
This sequence comes from Epinephelus cyanopodus, assembly GCA_026686955.1. NCBI lineage: Eukaryota > Metazoa > Chordata > Actinopteri > Perciformes > Serranidae > Epinephelus > Epinephelus cyanopodus. The sequence goes on from CM048916.1 coordinate 41,368,687, forward strand.
TGAGCAGAATATAATGTCTATATCCTTACTGTTGTGTACAGCCTTCTAGACTGAGCTGAGTAGTGATGCGCGGGTCGACCCGTAACCCGCAGGACCCGTAAATGGACCTGTGGGTTGGGCAGCAGTGATTGTCTGTTAAATCGGTCTGTAAATGATATTTTGGCATTATTGGCTGTTACTGTCATGGCATCTGAAGGTACTGATGCGTTGAGCAGGTGACAGTCCGCGGCTGTTTTCAAAACACACTTGTGTCACATACTCCAAAAGAAAGTTGTTGAAACTTTAAACAATAATTTATTGTACAAAACAGGGGAAACAAATGTTGACAAATTCGGTTCCATAATTCATATTAAATTCATAAGATAACGAAAAAACAGCTTCAAGTGAGAGGGAATAGTGATAAAGTGGTAAAACTTGGCATCGATCCACAGCCTCAGACGGATGCGTTCAAGCGTGTCGTGCGCACAAGCTCAGGTAGGCTATACTATATTTTCACATTTTTAACAATGCAATTTAATAGTTTAGATTTTTATTGATAACCTACATTTACCAACAACAAAATGACTACATTTAGCACCAAAAAAAAATAGTTAATAAACCTACATTAACACAAACAGCTGTAAAGTAGGGCTGGACAATAAATCGATTAATTCCAATTTGTAGTTTAGGCCGATTTGTTTTAATGAAAATCAAGTTTCTATTTAAAATCCGCCACCGCCGCTCCACGCTGGGCTCCTGTAGTTCAGAGTGGGCTCACTCCTCCCCACACGCTCTTGGCAACATGGCAGCGAGCAGGGAAGAACTCGTTCTCAAGAAAGGGAACGAGTTCTTCAGCGCTTTTGTGTGCACACCTGTGTGTGTGTGTGTGTGTGCGCGCACACACATCAGGGCCGAACTCTGCCATGCGCGACACAGAGAGCAGAGGAGAATTTTAGACATGCACCATGTAGGGACAGAAATGACATGCTGTTGTGTAAATAAGATAAATAAGTGTTACCAACGCCAAGCTGGCAGACCCCCGGACCATAGTAAAGGGACCTCCAAAGACCATTAACTCTTTTAGCTTGTGTTAGCTCGTTGTGGCAACAACACATAAACAACAGAACTTCATCTGCGTTTAAGAACGGCACTTTATTTTCAGCACTGCAGGGATGATTCACAGCCTCTCTCATCAGTGTCTGACTTTTACATAGAGGGAAATAACTCAAAAACAGCACGCAGAACTGCGTAGGCTTCTTCACTGTGGCTGCTCGATATAAACAACATAGCACATGCCTCACTTTCTTCCTGGGGCGCATCTGTCTGACGTCACACACCACTCCCGGCCAGTGCTCTAACGTTTCATACCTCCTACATCAACTACACACAGACACACACACACACACACACACACACACAGACACACACACACACACACACATATCAGGCTCAGCCTGTAACATAAGGCTATTTAGTTTGTTTAATAAAAGGACAAGGTATAGACCTGTTCTATAGGAAAGGTAACCTTAAATGACTTCTGTTGTGATCCAATATAATTTAGTGCCTAAGTCACGTGACGCTCATGGGACCTTAGATCGGAAAAAATATGAATGGCAGTGAATGGGGAGAGCAATGTTATCTTTTAGTCCCGTTTGAGTTGTGACATGAAATCCAAATATGTTGTTAATGAATTTAAAACATAAACTTTAAGGTCAAGAAAGTCATACTTTGTGGTAAAATTGTTGAGATGTAAGCTTTTGAAATAGTGTTAATTAGAAAGACTCAAGAGTACACGGGAGGAGGTCGCGTATGTGACGTCATAGCTTTTGCTCGCTTCCTGCAGCTTGGCCTCCCCGCTGAAATTCCACTGTTTTATGATTAATCAATTTATGATTGAAGATGTCTGTGTGTTTTGTGCCAGACTGCAGTCGCTCCAAGCTGCTGGAAGCAAGTGAAAGCTATGACGTCACGTACGCGACCGCCTCCTGTGTAGTTTTTCTAATTACGTTTTTTCAAAAGCTTATATCTCAACAGTTTTACCACAAAGTATGACTTTCTTGACCTTAAAGTTTATGTTTTAAATTCATTAACAACATATTTGGATTTCATGTCACAACTCAAACGGGACCAAAAGATAACATTGCTCTCCTCATTCACTGCCATTCATATTTTTTCCGATCTAAGGTCCCATGAGCGTCACGTGACTTTGGCACTCTATGGTAGGGGAAACACTGCCGTATGATAAGAAAGGGGTCTGGTGGAAAGCAATCACAGATGCAGTCGCCATGTATATTGCAAGAGATATGCTGCCCATATATAGGCTACCGTGGAAAAGCTGGGGTTTATTTACATGCTATACATATATATATGTGTGTGTGTGTGTATATATAGATTTTTTTATTTTTTTTAAATAGGAGGGGAAAAATCAATTTAAATCGTGAATCGGATTTTTTGTGAAAAAATTTGAGATTTTTTTTTTAGGCCATATGACCCAACCCCACTGTAAAGTTTGAGTAAAAGGAGAAAAAATGGCTTTTTGTTGGTTTCACAATTTGTCATTATTGCACCAACTGTCACTGTTATAAACAGTGCCATAACATAACCAGAGGACATGCATAACTTTGCTGGTCCCTTTTTACCACTATAGACTCAGGTAAAACCTGCAGATGAGTTATAGAGAAAGAATTTCTTGAACTTATCAATTTGAATTCTGAGCAATTCTGAGTTTCTCAGCAATATCCCATGATATTACTAACATAGTGATCGGATAGTTTTCTCTGGGCATGAAAATGTGGCCTTATTTACTGTGTTCATTCAGTTTAAATGTGATTACAGTCTAACACGCATTAAAGATACCTTGTGTGGTGTGTAGACAGGTCAAAAGACCTCTGATTGAAAATGGCTTCCATAATCACAAGCCTAGTTGCATGCAAGGCCAGGCTGATATATATCAGAAAGCAGTATTACAACATCAGGTGCTATTTTGTTATTTGCCCATATCCACCAGTACTGTTGGGGATTTTTTGGTTTTAAATCAATCAATGGTGCAGTAAAAAAAACAACAACATAAATTTAGCATCTACATCAGATAAATTCTTAATCTTTTGTGGAACTACTGTCAGTCATAAAAAGAGAGAATGTGTGTGTGTGTTGGGGGGGCTGAGCTGGGTTGAAATTCAACATTGTGATGGTGTGGAGCAGCTGCAAATGACCATCGCACCACTGAGTAAGCTGCATTCTTTAGCCCTTATCCACAAGCACTACACACACATGCAGACACACATCCACACAGCAGCTGTACACTTCTGACCTGAAGAAAACGAAAGAGACCTTGATTCTGTGGAAAGAATGGTATATTTCAAGGCCTGATGAGCAGAGAGTTCACTTTAGTTGTTCTCCTCTGCAGCCCCCCCTTCTTCCCCTCTAGCTCTCCCTCTCTCTCTCTCCCTCTCCCTGGGGTCTCTCACCCTCTCCCCTTTCCTCTCCCTCTCTCTTGTACAAGTTTTAAGTTTCGTCAATAGGCAAAAGTCCCAAGGGCCTTTCGGTATTGGCTGTGACATGGGAGAGACAGAAAGATAGAAGTGTGTGTGTGTGTGCGTGTGTGTGTTGTGTGTGTGTGTGTGTGTGTGTAGTGGGGGTTGCAGAAGGAGTGGGAGTGGTTGTTGCAGAGTGAGTGAGATAATTGAGGAGTCTGTATTCTCCCTCTGTTTTTGGCTCCTCCACCATTGTTGGATTTTGTCGAACAGATGTGAGTTACTCCATTGTGGCTACGAGACACACATGGGAGGTGAAAGTGAGGGTTTCAAGAAGCAGAACAGACCTCGGAGGCAGAAGAGAGGGGTTGTTAGGTTTGGGGTCGCTCGTTCTTTCAAGTTCAGTAAATTGGAAGATGATGGGAAGGAGGAAAGATGAAGAAAGGAAAAGAGAACAGATTTAATAGCCATTTCTAGGTTGGCAAAATACTGGGACTCCAACACTCCACTATCAGATCTTGTTTAAAAGGTTGTCCTATGTTTTAGCCAGCACTGACCATTTGTTGTTGTTATGGTACATGTTGCTAATTTACAGACTGTAGTGCTTACGTCACTGTGGACGTTTGCATGCATGTCTGTATGAGTTAAGATGTGCACACAGGAAACATGGGGGGAGAGAGAGGTATGACACATAAAAATATGTCATTAGCAATGGATTATTTCTTCAACGGTTTGCTATCTGGGTTCCCCAGAAAATAATGATGTGCATTTACAGTATGATTTATACAGTTTTTCAACATGTAGTTACATGGATTATTTAGCCATGGACGGATTATCAAATTATTTTGATTAGTGTGAATTTATGATTTGCACAACGTGTAAAATGCATACTGTATGAAAATAATGGGCGTATCCACTGTGACTTGAGCATTTTGAATCCTCAAGTGTGACATTTTAACTATCACCATCTTGAGGTAACACCTTGCAGACAGCCTGTCACTCAGAGTGGCTCTGCCCTTAATTATGCATAACTTAAGCCTTAATAAAATATAAATGGGTGAGTTATAAAAACTTTTTAAGCCCTGTACAGTTATCATGAAGGGGCAAATTAGCCACAGAGATCCAAATTGTTTTTTCCCCGTACCAGGGTGTAAACTTTATTTGCTTGTGCTTATTCATTTGTGCAATAAAGTTTGGCATTGTAACAGGGGGTTTTGTGAGGGATTGACTCCCTTTTGGAGCCAGCCTCAAGTGGCTTTTTGAGGAACTGCAGTTTTTTTTAGCGCACAAATGTTAGCTGCATTAGTTGTTTTTAGTCATGACAGTTCCATTAATTGGGACCCTAACTCGTAGTGAATCTAGTTGTCTCAGATATGAGAGGGACAGAAGGGAACAGATGAGTCAAGTGATTCACCTGAACAGTTCGGTCTGTCCGTATCTGCCTGTGAGCTGACACTGCATAGCTAGCTGATGGGAGATATCATTCTGAGATACTATACACCAGGAGCAGATTATTATTATGAGTATCAAAGTAAATGTCTGTGCTGTACTTACTGAAGATTCTAGTACTGTCAGTCCATAGCTGTATGGGATAACCAGTACTTTTAGATATTCATAACGATGACAGCCTTAAAAGTGGTGCTGGTTGCTTAACTTCCCTGCACATAAGGACCTGAAAAGGAGATATTTAAAAAATATTGATGTAAATATAGAATTGCCCCCTGGCCTGAAATATGTTTGGCTGTATTGCCCAGTAACTTCCCTAAAACTGAAACTTGGCTTCTGTACTCCCTGCAAGTAGTGTTGCTTTTGTCAACAAAAAGTATGACTTAATGTCGTCGTCGACGAACCTTTATCACGTGACGAAAACAAGACGAGACGCAACGTAAATGGTGGTCGTGACAATAACTGTAATTAAATATATAATGCAATGTTGTTGACGAAAAAAAAGGAGACTAAATGTGGTTTACAAAAAAAAAACCTCTTCTAAAATGTCTCTTCATTTTCGTTGACCAAAACAAGACGAGCCGAAATAACGTTATAATGTTTAGTCGCGTTATTATTATTATTTTGCAGTATTTCTGAAGAGTCCTGGCTTTCCTTTTCCTCCTGACAGCTGGTTAATTAACGGTTGTATTTATATTTAACACCTGTGAGCGAGTGATTTTACTGTTACAAGTCCCAGTGATATTATACTCCATATTAGCACTCACGGAATGCCTCTCGTCCAATCAAATTATTCGGTCGGAACTAACTGTTGTATAAATAAATATATATTTAGCTCTAACTGGGAGCTAATTTAGAAAAGAAAATTTTGGTTTGGTTATACTATAGTAGGTACTTATACTATATTGACTGGGTATAATATAATTGCATTACTAAAAAGAGACTAAAGTAGAATTTTCATTGACTAAAACTAGACTAAAATGTCATCAGTTTTTGTCAACTAAAACTGTCATGGATTATTCTGACTAAAATAAGACTAAAATGCTCAGACTTTTAGTTGACTGAAATTTGAGTAGACAACAAAGAGTATGAACGTGACTGAAACTAATAAAAACTAAAATGACAATTTGACACAAAGACTAGACTAAAACTAAAAACAACACTAGCTGTAAGCAGAGGTGTTTTAAGGGACTCTGTTTTTGCATTTAACAGAACCAGCAGTGGTGGGACTGAAATCTTGCTGAGCAGATCACATCAGTTTCAGTTTCTGAAATCTCCCAGTTAAACATTTATGTATAAGATAAAAGTGTTTTAAGCTTCTCAGCTGAAAGTGTTGGATCAGGATTTCCAGTATTTCAGCTTGTGTCAAAAGTGAGAAGGTTATTTAGTGTTTCTGAATCGTCAACATTTCATATTTTGTGCTGCTCATCTACTTAGCTCCTCTTTTCAGGTTATAGCCACTGGTTGCACACAGGGCTTGTAGGCTGTCAGACATGCTCACGCAGTGTTAATGGGTTTTGCATGTAGGCCTGTCACAGTAGTTACTTTTGTTGGATGATATGTTGTCCCCGAAAAAATTGCATTTCAGACTATTATATGCCACCAATCTAATGATAATATAGTAGCATAATAATGCAAGTACAACCCTTGAAAGAGCAATGAACTTTTAATTCATAAGAATATTTAGACATTGAAATTGAAAAATGAAAAATATTCCACATAATTTTAAAAAGTAATTAACACATGTTAACATACACAAGAAAGTACACATTAAACTACTATAATCTTTATAGGTTTTTTGAGGAAAAAAAAGGGATTACCCTAGACAAGCTCAGCAAAACTACGGGAACCCAGCAGTTTCCTTCAAAATCCAGCAGGTGTGCTGCAGTCAATTCCTGGGGATGGAAGGTGTGGATGCCAGTATGCTGGTGGATTTACAGGGTGGAGGATGAAATTGTTGGAGGGTAAAACTACAAACGATGGACTTTTTGGCTCGTTGCCAGGGGTTGGCAAGCTAACGACTATCAGGACTGTGCCTCCTCCACTTCAACAGTGCAGCTGCGAGCTACTGGTAAGCTACGCTGTATCGTCCTTGAAGCGTGGTATTATTTTTCTTCAGAATCACACAAGTAGGCAAGGGTGTAGAGAAAAAAAAGGGAGACATTCAAGTAATGGTGGGGAAAACCCTGCTGTTTATTCTGGCGTCATGTTGGCTAAAATGTTGGTTGCATTCTTTGTAAACAAACATTCAATTCCAACAGGCAGTATTGGGGTTGGCAAAATGATTGAGGTCATATCCATATATATCGTATGATAAATCAATGGCGTAATTATCGTGACAGGCTATTTGCAAGCAGGTGGGACATTGGAGTCTGTGAGAAGGACAACAGATTTTGACCCCATTTTGACACAGCAGCAAGATGTACGAGTCTGTTTTTACAGTCATATATTAAAGGAAGTTTCAAACGCCTGCCATCCATACCCCTCCCAGTGTCCTTGTGAACCATCATGCTGGTTGTCCCAGCACTGTCAGTTGTGGTTGGAGGAGAGCCGGTTTCCAGAATCATGGATGAAAGCCGCGAAGACACTCCCTGCTACACAGATAGCACAGGCATTAAGCTGACAACATGCAATGTTAAGGAAACCCCTCAGCATGGTTTCTCTATGATAGCTTTGCAACAAGTGGGAGCCCATGTTCCCAGAGACCTTCACTGCTACTAGAGTTTATTGGTGCGGTGTCCCTGCATCTCACTTCCCAAAGATGACATGTCAGACAGGATTGTCAGTAGTGTGGCGGTGGTCTTATTTCTTGGATTGTTTGACCTTCTGTAGGTATCGCTCTATTATGTGACAGTCATTGCTACTTTCATTGTTCATGCTTACAACTCAGTTCTTTTTCGTTCCAAACAAACAAGAAATATAAGACATATTGCTTCCTGTGTACCAGAGGGTGTGACAGCTTTGAAGAACTGTTTTGAAAAACTGCTTTGTGGTATCAGTTTGCAAGAGAAAGTAGACAAAAAGAAGCATATTACCTTCAACTTCTGACTTAACAGCTATTTGTGATCTCATGCTTTTTTTCTCAGACACAGATCTCCTGTTTATGGAAACATGAACAAGACTTACTCTGATCACATACATGCTAAGGGTACATATAGTTTAGTTTCTGAATGGGAGAGAAAACACAGGGCTTCCTGTAGACTGAGAAGGAGACTGGAATCTAGATTAACTTTGTGTTCCTTTCAGCTTAAGAGCCCCACTTATACATATGTTTGTTTTCACTTGCAATTCTGTAGTCAGTACAGCAGAAAGTGTATTTGATATATGTGCATGTATAAATTTGTATGATTCGCAGTATATTTATATATATATCTTAAGAAAACAGATATTAGCATAGCGTTGTTGCCTTATCTCTTAAGAATATTTAACTGACTGAATTTCAAGTGAACCAGCAGGTGTCCTGGTAGCAACATATGCATTATACCAGTCCAAGTAAAATTATAAGAAATTGAATAACTACAGCACATTAAATTTATCTTTATAGTTTAGCACGAAATAGGAGTTTGGAAGGAGGTGCTTGTCTTTAAAATTGATGTTAAACAGGAAAGTGTACCACCATTGGCAGCAGCCTCCACCTCTTTGTTCATGGCACTTTTAAAGACTGACTTGCCATCAGTTTCTTTGGGGGGCGTTTTTCAAACTCTAAGGGCATCTTTTTTTCCTGCTCCTGCAGCATGTTGCTCCTCTCGTTCCAGCTGGTCCTGCTGAAGGAGACTCATTCCCAGACCCCCACAATGCCCAGGGGCGTTAGGGTCTTGGAGGAGGAGGGGGGGGGGCAAGGGATGGATGGGGGTACTCCCCAGAGACGCAGGGAAGGGGGTGGTTTGTGGTCACAAGAGAGCAGGAGGAAGTGAATCCAAACACTGACTAAATTTACATGCACCACAACAAATCAGGTTAGTGGGACAAGTTGGGTTAGGGAAGGAAATTACAGAACAAGTTTACATATGCTGCAGTAACTTACTGTAAAACCTGCACCAGAATATTGCTGACGCTGTCTGTCTGCTGGTAGCTCTTAAGCCTTTATGCCGACAACAGCTGCCTGTAAACAGGCCTGATGAGAGCAGCAAGAATCAAACAGCGAAGTTAGCCTATTTGGACATTAAAAAAAAGAAAATGGGTATTGTAGAAAAACATATCTATAGGCCTCCGAGTAGAGTGGTTTAACCACAGGTATTTTATTGCCACTAGTGGTGAAAATGTTGGACGTAAGGCTAAGATGTATCTATTTTTTAGACCTTCCTCGCATTCCACTGGTACATGATGGTATTTATGTAAAAAACAACAACAAAAAAACAAAACAAAAGAAAAACATTTAAGCCAGGCTGCTGGTGATGGAAGTCACTGAAGTTTAAATGTCAAGAAAGGAACACGCCTTTGATTAAAATTCACTGCATTAATGCAGCAGCAAACCACTATTTGCTATGTAAATATATAGTGGAGTAATGGCGGCCTGAGCAGAGAATGAAATCATGCTCCTTCTGTATGTGTAGTAATCTGAGCTTCTCTGTTCTTTGTCGTGGGAGCCGGTCCAGCCGTGTTTGAATGTGAGTGTGTGTGCGTCCCTGTGTCTGTATCCCATTGGTGAGCCAATTGCCATCGCTCTGCACTGCGCTCATGTGGTGGCTGCTGCCTGTAATGCTGTCACGACCCCCACTGATGGAACAATGTGCATGTTGAGTTTTTAACAAGTGATAATGCAGTTGGCTGTAATCACTAATACTGACTTAATCAACTGATAACCTCCTAAATCCCATACGCTGGACCTTTATCAGTCCATCTTGGGTTGAACTTGCAGCTTGCAGCTATTTCTCATAGAGAATTTTTGCTACTGTAGTTTTGCATTATTTTACACATATAACAGGGACGATTTGAACTTAGAGTAAGTATTGCACTTGCAAAACCAGTATTTCCTGAAGGTAGTGTTGGATGCATTTTGGCTTTGACTGTTATGGTTAGGGTCTCTCCTTCTTTTGTCTTGAAGCCTCTGCCTTATGTTGCCGCCTGATCTATCTCTCACTATCTCTTTCTCTTTTCTCCTCCATCACCCTTTTCTCTCACACATTCTATGAAGCTGAAAATTTACTCTGAACTCCACACTCAGGGGATTGGACTCTTTCAAGGTGAGACAAAGTAGAGACAAAGACAGAGAGAGAGCTGAAGGGAGTAGGCGACACGACAAAGTCGGAAGGGAAAGGGGTGAAAAAAGTGCGGAGAGGGCATCAGAAAGTTAAACAGCAAGGAAGAATATTACTGGAGGGAGATAAAATAAGACAAGATGTTGAGAGAATGAGACAGCTTGAAAGTCAAGATATAGAAAGGAGCAGAGGACAGGAAGAATTGAGGAAGATAAAAGTGACTTTGGAAAAAAGATGACAAGAGCTGACAGAGGAATTGAAAGGGGAAAATTAAAGAATAAAGGCTTGTGTGAGGACTTTCATTTAGAGAAGTTGGATTTCTTGAAACCCGAAAAAGTAATGAGTTGACGATGGAAAATTTTACTTAAGATACTGCATATAAAGATGAGTTTTAGTCTTAATACAAATTAAAAAATGCATGCAGTCACCTATTTTGCTAATTATTAATATAATTAGTAAGGCAGATATTTTAAACCTTTTGAAAAACTGTCAAAACTACAATATTAATTATTATGATCATTATCTGTCAAAATCAGTAACTTTAAAACATGCTATTTCTTGATCAGAAAAACTAACTTAGCTTTAAGTAAGTGGACTGTATTCTGCCTATTCAGTCTGTTTTCTGCAGGGACACATCATAAATCACAAAAAAATAGTGTGAAGGAAACCCAGAGAAAGTAAGATGAAAGAGGTAGAGGGTTCAGAGGGCAGCCCTTTCTCTCCATGTTGTTATTGTGAAACTCTGCGTGTTGGGTTACTGTTACTGAGTACTCTGGGGGATATCACTCACTGGCTTCTTTGCAACACACACATACACGCACACACACAAGCAGTGGACTTATATGAAATCAAATAGTTATGCCTCAGAATTTCTTAGACCAAGTTCATTTAAGCACTCCAAACTCTAACCTAAACTTAGCCCAACTAATGATGACTGATGACTCTCATGTGATTGGGTTTAGGGGGGCGTACAGGGAGGCCAGAGAGAAGAAATGGAAAGACAGAAGCAGTTATGGTTGGGGGTTCTTTTGTTTTGGCTGTCATTTTCATTCAACACTGAAGCTGCGCTAGTGGTTGCAAGGAGCAGTAAAAGTTTTTCCAAACAGAAATTGGCCCATTTGAACGGCCACTCCACCCAGTTTTACGTACGGAGTTCAGTTTACTTGCCAAGGCGACAAACCAGTTTGTGAAAACAGTGAGATAATGTCTTCTGTGGCTGTGGAGGGTGCTTTACAACACTGATGATGTCATCAGAAACTACAAGGGACCAGAAATGTCAAGATAGCTCAGTCTCTGCTTATTTGATTTGAACTATGGATGCTCTGATCAAAAGACAAAGCCAAGTTCCTGTGTCTTGCTTGCCTCCTGCTGATGAAAGTAAGGGGTCAGCCCTGAAGTTAGCAAGCAGAATTAGCCTCCATTGGAACTTGACCAGGCTTACCTAGGGTGGACTAGCAAGGGTTGCTCTATGTCCTGAGAGACAGTTATTGATTTCTAATGTATTTCAACATGATTAAAATTGTATTTGCAGTTAGCATTACCTTTACTGTTATTTACTGTTAAATTATTGTCGTGGGGTTAGGTTTCATTTATTACATGAATTTGTTACTTGAATAGTGTTTTGTATTTGTTCATATTTGTATATTTAAATATACTCTAACCATTTGAGAGTTATTATAGTGTTCAATTTTAAAGCTCAGATTTGTCTTCACAATATAAAAGCTGCTCTTTAATGTTGTTGACCGTTGCTTTACTTTTACAAAGCATCAGTTCAGGCACTGCTTCAGTCACCAGTACTGTTTCATAGGTAGGCCTATCATTTTAGCACTATAACCAGGCAAAAAAACAAAACATACCGAATTGGACCATTCTTAAAATAAATTCATAGATTAAAAATATTGTCTGATGTAAGATCCCCGACTTCATGGAAATGCAATTTTAACCTATGCTTTTCATAATGGATATAGCTAGGTAACAAGCCATGTAGGGAGATGACGTTCCCGTTCTTATTCTTGTCTGAGCTCTGGATGGTCAGCGGTTTCCCCAACCAATAGATAATCGCATATATATGTATATGAGATATGGCTGGTAGGGTTGTCACGATACTAAAATTTCAAACTCAATATCAATATCCAGGAAAATATTCAGTACTCGATACCATTTTCGATAGAGCAGCAAAAAAATAAGAGGCATGTCATTTTTTAAATAAAGATCAGAACAGTAACATCAGTGATAACAACAAAAAATCCAGCCCTTAAATACAGCCCTGTGTATTTTCTGTGCTTCTGGTGAATTGGCACCATATTTTCATTGCTGATCAAATAGAGTTGGTAGTTTAGGCTCAGGATGCTCCTGTTTCTACCTCACTATGTGATCAGAGAACCAGGGGTTACAGGAGAAACCAAACGTTTTTTCAGCTTCAATCTGTGACTTTACAGTAAACATCTTTTCAGGCATACATAATTGTGTTGTCCTGTTCAATTAACATTGTCTATTACAGACAGGCATGACGGATAAAGTTTTGTGCTTAGTTCCCACATTAACTTTAGAAGTTATATTGTAGTTTGATGCTGGCGACACAGGCTGCTCAGCTGCTAGTGAGGGGAGGAACTGTACCTGCTGTCTGCAGCATGCTGTGTTCACTTCACTAAAGTATAGTTCAAATGTCAAGGTCACTGTGACCTCTTCTGTCTCTCTCTTGTGGATGTTATATCTCAAGAATAATTTTCATTGGCACAAACGTCCACTTGGGCCCAACTGATTAGAATTTGGTGGTCAAAGGTCAAGGTCACTGTGACCTTTCTTACGTCTCATTCTTGTGAAAGCAATGTCTCAAGAAGATCTTGAATGAATTTTCTCAAATTTGACACGTCGTCTTGCACTAAAGGAGGAACTAATAAGAATTTAGTGGGTGAAGGTCAAAGGTCAAGGGCACCTTGCCCTCAGAAAGCATGTTCCTGGCCGTAACTCAAGAATTAATTTGCTAATTATGGGGAGACATTTGGTCAGATGCTGAATTGATGACACTGATCTTGGGTGTCCATCTCGAAACTGTGCTGATTGTACAGATCTTCTGTGCTGCTCGGTTTAAAATATGTGTGAAACATTCATGTTGTCACAGACAGGATGTAAACTGTAACTGCAACCTGACTGGTTCACAGAGACACACAACCACAAGGTGGTAATTCTAGGGGTTGTTTTCGCATGTCCAAGAAGATTATTTATTCACCTCAAACCCACTGATGGAAACATACCTTAACTCCACCACAAAAGTTACTGCAAAATTGTCCTGACAGTTGTTTTGAAATATAGCTGTGCAGAAGTTGATTGAAGATCAGAGAATATGGTTTCCATTCATGTAGGGAAGAAACAAAAGAGGGGGGGAGCAAACACCAAGTCAAAAACATTTAAATATATTGATGAAGTGTTAGAAAGAGAAGACAAAAGGAGAGAGAAGAAAAAATAAAGGTGACAGCAACAGAAGAGATGATATCAGACAGAACGAGGGTGAGATATCAACATAAACAAATCAAAAGTGGGAAGCAAGTTAGGAACAGAGGGGATGGGAAAGTGATAAAAAAAAGAAAGTAAACAATAGGAAGTTAGGTGTGTGTTTGAAAGAAAAAGAAAGTTACAATTGCTGGAAGATTGTTTCTTGGTGCCTCCAGGCCAGCTTGACCTTTTAGATAATTTGCAAGGGAATCTTCTCTGTTTCAGTCTCTATGTTCTTCTCTTATCTCACGCTTCTACTTCGTCTTTTAACTCTCTCTTCCTCCTCACTCCGATCCTCTCCTTATCTCGGAGAAAATGATCCCACTGCTTTCAGTTCATCTTCCTCTGAACTGTCTTTGAGTTTCTGTTCTCTGTTTGAGCTGTTTTATCTCAGCATCAGCTTCATTTTTCTGTTGTGGGTGTGAACTTTTGCTACAAATTCTTCTTATGTCCTTTTCAGAGGTGCCATTTTCATTTTAGGTTTTAACCTTGATAGAGACTTGCATACTATATGAGTTTTGTCATTTCCTAAATCATCCATCATCTCTCTTCTGCTCGAGGGTACTCAGGCCAGTTTGAGGGCGATGAGTAGAGAAGGGGAGCTAGAAAGGCTAGAAAGGAATATTTTAGAGAAGTGCTTTGAATTATCATCGGGAAAATAGCAGCAATTTAATCTGATTTTCCTTGGGCAGGTTCAGGCTAGGACAGAAATCATTCTGGGTTCAATCTGGAAAATGTCATTTTCAATAACTGTACAAGTCTTCATTGTTGTGCATGCTAGCCTTTTTCCCTCTTTAAAACAAAGGACTGGGATTTAATTGTTCACTATTGCACAGATATTTTAATGTCTTTTACAATCTGTTAGAAAGGGTTCTTCGTCTGCTTTGCTCAAATGAGAATTACTTGTAGAGGAGAAATTTGTTTTGAGCATGTGTCCTGGTATTACACTTTGCCCCTTTAGATAAACATATTTCCCATGTTTACTTTGGCTTTTAGCTCCTCACCACACACATAACAAAAATTTCCTCCCCTTCAAGATGTGTACAGTTCATTCTGTGGAAGTGTGTATGTACTTGGTTTTGTTAAATTACTTCAAACTAGTTTCTGTTTTCTTTTCTGTAAGTTAGGGATAGACCACAGGCTCATTATTTAAAACACACTCAGTCTGAGGAGTGTATAAATCCAGTGTGGCCACACCCAGACATGCTGCACTAGATTCCAACTGTGACTGACAAATGAAAGCAGCAATGGGCCTTGCATTGATCCAACTCTGACAGATGAAACATGTAAAAGGGGTGTGAAACTATGAGGGAGCAGTGAGATTAAGGCTTTGACTGTATTACTGTAAACAACACATGGACATACATGCACATTATTTTTTGTATGTACCATATAGTCCTACAGCTGTAACTGTAACAGCCTTTAACACCTGCTTTTATCTCCTAAGTCTTGGTTAATTTGTAGACATTGGGCACACCCAAGCACAGCTACATCACATCAACATGTGATTACACAAACACACACACCCAGTCTCATGTGCTCACTAGCTCAGAGGGGAGAGACCGCCTAAATCAAGAATTCTAATATGTTATTTTCATGGCTGAGGAAAGTTCGATCAATAATTGGGAACATGAGCAAGTCTGTCTCAAAGCCAGAGACCAGACAAGTCTCAAAAATGTGATGTCATAGGGTAAAAAGGCAGGAGACAATGACTAGGAGACTTACTTTGTGGACCCACAGAATGTTTGTTTTCTTTTTTTATACCCAAATGAGCTTTATTTTATTGTTGTTTTCTCAGTTCTGAAACAGAAAACGTACCCATATACTCAGAAC
Source organism: Epinephelus cyanopodus (assembly GCA_026686955.1). NCBI lineage: Eukaryota > Metazoa > Chordata > Actinopteri > Perciformes > Serranidae > Epinephelus > Epinephelus cyanopodus. The sequence goes on from CM048916.1 coordinate 41,384,108, forward strand.
ATTCCCCCTGGGTGCTCTCAGTGTTATCTAGATTATCTTTTTCACCATTCATTGTCATTGGAGCAGCTCCAGACTTTATGTCATATGACAGGACACTTTTGAGTTTTAGCACTCTAGCTATTGGATTTGAGAGGGAGTAGTTTATGGTTACATATATTTTTGGATGATCTTAGACCATAGGAATAACATGAATTTTGAAAATGGGCATGGTTCTTCTTTAAAAGTAGCACAGTCCAGGATGAACTGCGAGAAGAGTCAGGGTTCCTAAGATCATGAAATTCCTGGAAAAGATATGAAATTAGAAAAATATACATAGTTTTGGCTATTAATTAAAATATGTTCATAAAAACCCCAAAACGTGTCCAATACTACGCAAAATATGTTGCATTTACAACCTAGTGCTGCACTGAGTCACATTAAATGGATCTTCGGTTTTCTATCAGTCTGTGTCTTTCAGTCTGTGTCCCCTCTCTAAATCTTATCAGCAGATTGATGGATGAGAGGAGCAGCTGTTTGGGAGTGAAAGCAAATTTTCAAAAGTAAAATCAAAATGTGGCAGGTGATGTTTTAATCGTTCCGGGTCTCCACAAATAAATGATTTTGTGGGAAACCGCGAGTTGAGTTTTTTAATGTATTTTTGGCACCTTGAGCACCACAAGCCAAGTGCCAGCTAGGTTTATTATATTGGAGAGGAGGCTGACATCTCCACGGTCGATATCTCCAACACTCAGCAACTCACACCAGAACAATTTAAGGATAAGAGGAAAAATACGTAGTTTTGATGTGGAGATTAACTGTCCCCTTATAAACATAACTAGGTAGCCAACTCCAGGTAGCCATTTACTTTCTGTCAACTAAAAAGGTAAAGCATTAGCTAGGTCAAGTTTCAGTTTCAGGTCAATTTGCAACCTTATCGTGTATCATCGCATGCTAAGCCATTAAATAGTCTTTTGTAAGTCTGTAATCTCAGTATCAAATGCTGTTAATTGTCTGGTGAATTTATGCTGACATAGCGCTAGCTAACACAGTCCCAGTGTTGACTACGTATGATGTTGGAGCAGTCACCATGGTGTTAGAAGGCTACGAGGATAGAATAAAAAACGTTAGTTTTCAGTATACTAGCAGCCAGAATTACGTTGCTGTAATTGAACCATCAAGGTCCGATAATACACACAAAGCACTTATTGTACACTCCGTACATATATACAACATCCTGATCCCCGGTGTTGGTGCCATGTTCAGAGACAAGGCCAGGTTGTCCTCTTTGTGATAAGACCTTGGCCTGATTAGAGTCCAGTACAGATAAAGTTTAACTACACACAAAATACACAGATTCTATTTGACATTCAGGACATACAACTTCCTTTCCCAATGGCTCTTGCTTACATTATTACTTCTATTATTGGCATAATAAAGAGGTTATGAAAGAGTGTGGTTTGTCCTGTTGGAGTGGACATCTTTACTGCAGTAGGCGGTGGTTTGCAGCTGAGAAAAAGTCTGCACATGACAGCAGGTTTTGATTATTAATAATAATAAACAGTGTTTTCTCTGTTATCAGAGTCTGATGTCTTTCACATTCTGCAAAATAACACTTTTTGTCATCAGGTCTTTGCATATTAGCAATTATGTGTAAAAACTATGTAATAATGCTTTTGGGAATCTTTGACCAACCATCCCCTCCAACAGACAGCAGTGCAGCTTGGCCTCAGTCTGCTTATTCTGTGAATGAACTTGTTCGCTCTGCAGTTTGAAAGAGCATTACATTTCACGTGGTAATCAGCAGGTCGAGAAAGAGAGAGAGAGAGAGAGAGAGAGAGAGAGAGAGAGAGAGAAGGATCATATACTTTCACAACACTCTTTCTGTTTTTGTCTCGCATCCATTTTAAAGGCTCTTTGTGTATCCATCTGTCTCTTGCTGTAATACATACTCAGTCTTCCAAAGAGATCAGTCTGCACCTTCTTTTTAGGTATTGGTACAGCAAATTAAACTGTTGTATAAAATGAACTATAGACACAATAAGCAATACAGTGGGTGATATCTCAGTTTGATTATTGTGAGTAAATGCAGCCCCCGTCCATTCAACCCCCTCCTTTTGATATCTGTCTGATGCCACTCTGCCAATATCACCTCTTTGTACTACTCTCTCACTCACTCTCAAATACACACACACACACACACACACACACACATATGCCTTCATCTCCTTGTCCTGGCATTGACTGAATAGGCTGTTACCCCTGGAGACTGATGTAGTTTCTGGTTGGTTGGTTTAGGGACCCTCCTCCCACCCCTCTGTCCCTCTGGGAGACAGAAACATTGTTGTGCTCTCCTTATTTGTTTATGTTTTTAATTATTTATTTCAATTGTGCTCAGATGATTTATCATCACATTTGTTAGTGAACTACTGGACTGAAAGTACATGAGTATATGTGTATATGAATGTGACATAAAGGGCAAATGGATGAGGTGCTCTTGAGAAATTTGAACTCACTGCCCTGTAGGGCCTAGAATCACAAGGCTGGCACACCATTTCCGTTGTGAAATTATTTGGGTGGTTATGTTTACCCTTTTATCCAAGTATGTTGATGAAAGTCATGCATCTAGTGAAAAAAGACTACATCATGGCTCTATGATCATTAGTTGTCTAACGCCTTATTTTTGATCCTTCCCATGTCTCCATTATTCCTGCAGGCAGGCTGTTTATGTAAGGGTAATGTAAACTAGGGCTGTATCTAACCAAAGAAAATCTTGGTCAACTGAAATTGACTAATTCGCCACAGTGCAGTGAGTGCACTCTATCTAGTGTTGTGTGCGTCCACTAAAGCATTTTTTTTTTTTCAGTAATAATTTCAGTAATACTGCCTGCGAGACAGAGACTTACTATTTCAGCATGTCTCATGGATGCTCCGTCTGATTGGAATCTGGGGAATGTAGAGGCCAGGTCAATCCCTTTAAGCTTTTGAGTGTTACATTTTAACAAGATGATCAATGGGACGCGTGAGATTGTATACATGCTCACAACAATGTAGGCCACTTGCGTAGGCTACGCTGTAGGTATGGCGTCAAATCAGCAGTTGGAAAGGGTGTTGGTTAACTATTGAAGAAACTCATTGGAACAAAAAAATTAATAAAGCACATTTTTTATTTTTCTTCTTTTTGCTGCAGGAACCATCCGTCCGGTGCGGAGGAGTTTTTATGACCCAGCCTCGGCCCCAGGTCAGGGCTGGCAGTGGGAGTGGGAAAATGATGCGGGTACGTGGACGGCCTACGACATGGAGGTGGCCATCGCAATTGAGAGCGCCCACAATCAGCAGCCCTGCCTCGACCTGACACCACTGGGCTTCTGCTACCTCATTGATTTTCAGAACATGACACAGGTGCGTTTAAATTCAATCACAAACTTGACTTGTAACGTCCTCCATACCTTTAATTCTTTAGCTACATGAGTGATATTTAGTTATCACAGCTGCAGCATTCCTCTACTCTGATGACTCCATAATTTAGGATTCATCAGAAATGTCATTAAACTAATGTTTGATTCTGTCCTCCTGCAGGTGAACAGACAGAGCCAGAGGTTTCGGAGGATCCAGAGACGTGCTGACATGGCCTACCCTCTAGTGTCCGGTCCTCTCCCAATACCCAAAGGAGGTGGTGTAGGAGGAAGTGGTGGTCTAACAGGGGCGCTGCTGGGTGTTGGGGTGTCGGGGGCCAGCATGGGGGTTGGAAGCTCTGTCTACCCCAATGGGGGCTTGCCGGCTACTGGACTGGGCCAGCCTTGTTCGTGCCAGCAGTGCATGCTGGTCCTTAGTGTGAAGACCAATACAGGAGGACCGGGGGGAGGAGGTGTAGGGATACAGACTCTAGGTAGACGCTCACTAACCTTGCAGCGGCCCAAGAACTCAGCACCCATTGCCTCTAAACCTCTGAGCCCGTCTAAATCAGCCACTCTGGGACGAGGACAGCAGCAGAATTCCAACTCCAACTCTAACTACTATCAGACCCTGCCACACGGCCTCGCCATCTCCAGAAACATTGCCTCTCCAAGAAGGAACGCCCAGCTCTTTGCTCAGTCGCTGGCCGCTCTCACTGCTGGCACCTCCTCTCTGGGTATCTCCTCGTCTTCCAACAGACCACCTCCACCATCCCTCCCGCCTCCTCAGCCTCCATCATCCAACCCAAATCTGAACCCTCCGTCCATTCCAGCCAAGCACTCCTCATCATCAGCCAACGATTCAGTGCCAACCGCCACATTAGTTACCCCTGCCAACAGCGTGACCACGCCGCCTTCTCCTGTGCCATCTCCGTCGCCGGTGGTGATGAAGCCACAGCGCACGCCATCATCAACAGCGACAGTGTGCCATGCCCCGTTGCCACAGAGATCAAGCTTAGCCGGGCTGAGCAGACCAGCATTACAGAGGATTGCAATGGCCCAGTCCAGAGCACTCATAGCATCAGGGTGAGTAAATAAAACATACACACAACAAAAGCACTGACACCAATAGCTTTAGTAAAGACCTTTTATAGTTATTTACATGGTCTGAGGAAGATGAAGGTGATGAAGGTGAGGAATGTGATAATGGTGCACTCCATGGCTTATAAGCCACCATATTTCTATCTTTATTGCAATATGAATTTCAACAATAAACATCTCAAGGAGCAGCAGGCTCAAAATAGCCAAGACTTATAAAGCTCCAGCTCTGCTCTGCTGTTTCTAAATTCAGATATGGAGTCAACAACAGTTGGTCTGAATCTAAATGTAGACCAACATTTTGTGGCACCTTTTTTTGTTTGACAAATCAGAACAAGATGCAATAATAGCATACTGGAGTGACTGAATGTTGTTCTTATTGTTATCAGCTGTTACAGTTAAAGATAATTGAATGGCATGGTCAGGGATTATAAAATTTCAGGCATTGAAACAGAGCATTTATTTGCACCCCATATTGTTATGACAAAATTCAAAGTGTGTCTCATACTGGATATTCTCCCATATCATGCAGTTCTGTTTCAGTCACAAACATTTATTAAGCCTGTACAGACATGCAATGAGTATTGCATGTTCAAACACGCAAAAACACTCTTGCACAGCATCAGTGTGTACACACATAAACACGTATACATAAAACCCTTGTAACTCCCATCAAAAGGCGTTATGCTTGTTATTTTTGTAATGAGTCACATATTTGTTACACTGCACTGACTGTAAGGGGTGTGATTTCAGAGGTGTGACTCTTCAGATTCACATTCTTTCCTGTTCTGTGTTTGTTCCGGTTGTATTTTTGGTGTTTCTGACCTGTTTGTCGTTAAAACACTAATTTCTTTAATTAAATACTTGGTGTGATGAGCAGAGGCACAAAAGAAGAATTTTAAAATGAGATCCAGTAGTACCTACCCTCTGTTCATGTGTCTTGTGTCAGCAGCACTAGCAGGGAGTGAATTCTCGTGGCCTTTAAAATTGAAACACTTCTTCAAACGCATGTGAAGTGATAATAAATGACTCATTTAGAATTCAAAGAATCTCCAGGACAGAATGGAAGCATGGGCAAACTGAAGTTATGAAATGTTTAGTTGACCTTGTAACCGTTTACTTGGAATTGGCATTGATGTCTGAGTGTGTGCGTGCATGTATGTGTGCGTGTGTGTTTGTGAAAAGGCAGCCGAGCCTTCTGCATGTTGTCCATCTGTGAAGGGGCATCTGTGGAGCAGAGGGGGAGGGAGGGAGGGATTGTGTGAGAGGACAGGCAAGTGAGTGTGAAGGCCATGGGTCAGCAGCACCTCCCTCTCTATAAAGCCACTTTATACATAGAAGGGAATGCATGGTGCAAAGGCCTGAGTAGAGAGCAGCTCAGACTTCCACATAACCTTCTCAAATTGGAATCTAATGAAGAAAAGTACTAAACTGGAAACAAACATCCATTAATGCATTTAACCAACATACATTGTTGATCAGCTGCAGATGACAGTGAATTTGGGGAGGGTAAATAAACTGTATGAAAATGGTCATAAGCTTGACATGTGCAAACATGCCAGATTTGGAGTAAACTGCCAGCCTTTACCGGCGCTCTTCCCACACTGCTGTCCTCTCAGCCTGAACATGCTCTCTGGCTCTTTCCACCCAACAACTCTTGAACTCCGGCATCCTTCCCAATTATTCTCTAGCCCTTAACCTCCTCCTCTTCTTCCCTGTCATCTCTACTTCATCATAACATTTTTTCTCTGAGCTAAGACTTTCCAACAAATCTCCTAACAACTCCCTCTGTGTTACTGTTGCCTTGCATGCCCAAGCTAAAATACATTTGTAGCCATCTTGTGGTTGTCCTTTTTGCAGTCATTTTAGTTGATCACAATGTTAGTGGCTCTGCTTCAAGAATTTACTCAGCCAGTTGAAATTTGTATCAAGTTGGTTTCTGAAGTGATCAGAGATATTTGCCAAGATGTTTAAAAAAAAAAGAAAGAATATGTACAGCAAACCTATTTTGGACTTTTTAGTCATGATAGTCATGGCAATGTCTGTCTGTTAGTCCACCACTTTGGTCCAGACTGAACTCTACATTTGTCCAATACTTTGTGACCAAATATCTGCAACGCTAATGGAATTGCCAAGAGCTAGTGCAAATTAGCCGATGCCAGTATGATAATGCAGTAAACTAAAAAGGCAAACATGGTAAACATATTTTTGTGTTGCCATGCTAGCATCAGGATTTAACGACTGTGTATGATATATTTTCAAGCAAGATTTACATTTAGACAACACCATTTATATCGATATAGGGTCAAGTTGCATCAGGTAAGGCATACCAGTGTGCATCTCTCCTCTCCCACACTCTCTGCATAGCTCCGCCCCACTCCATGCTATGTGACAGTCAGATGCTAGTTTTCTGTTGGGACGTAGTATTATTGTGTTGCATGCAGGAGCAGCTGCTGAGTAAATGGGACACCTGGTAAAAGTCGAATACTGATGTTTGACTTAATATCAAACTGATTTGAATATTTTCACATTGGTCGACTGATTCAATACCAAAGGTGGGGCTAGAAACGCTACTGTCCATTTATTGGTCAAGAGAGAATTGACACTGTGCTGTTTTATTTGATATTCCATGGATTGCAACAGACAGTAAACATTGCAGCCTATTCTTTAAGAGTGTCTGCAGTGGTGTTGAACAGTGTTGAACAGATCTAGGGTTTATGTACATGTCCGTACAGGTCACGCACCAGTTCTACTATACCAACAGTGTTAAGTGGAAACGTGGCTTAAGTCTCATGATACTGCTAGCATCACAGTGGATTTTAAAATACAACCCAGGAAGTGCTGTCCTGGTTGCACTTGCTGTTGTCATGCTTCAGAGTCATACAGAGGGGGGGAAAGTGTTGCTCATTCACCCACAGAGGCTGATTTTAATCTTCCAGCCACAACTCAGCTTCCTCAAAAAGATTCTTGAGTACTGGCAGTTGCACAGTAACGCTAGATATCATAGTCACACTTAACAACTTTCCATGATGTCATGCATCAGTGATTAAAGCTTTTTCGAGGAAACGTTCCCATCTTCGGTTTAAACAGCAGGTGTGAGTTTCCCCTTACCACTTTTCAGGAAGTGATGCATTTTCAGTTTTAGTTTAGCACCAGAGAGCAAAAAAATGGGATTCCCACAGATAATCACTTTCCAGCTGAAAGCAAGGTCAGATGGTTTTGAGATGGAGATTTTTTTGGTCGTCCCCCACTCCTCTACCCTGCCCCCTGTTCCCTGCCCCCTCCTCTCCTTCCCGGACTCCTCTCCTCCCTCCTCTCCCGTCGCGTCTCAGCAGTCTGGGCCCCTCAGAGCCTCATTGTTGGTCTCCACAGTAACCTTTGTTGGATTACCCAAGCCTGGGCCGCATTAGCAGCACAATGCTGAGCCTCTGCTAGTTTTCTCTTCTTTCCACTCTCTTCTCCTTCCCCCTCTCTATGCTCAGACCTTTCTATATTCTTTTCCTGCCATTGCTTTAATTTCCTTAACTCCTCTGTTTTTCTTTTTTTAATTATCTTTTTCATGTGTTCACTCCTTTCTATGTGTCTCTGCCTCCGCTTGACTTTTAGAAGCCTGTAGAGTTTTGGGCTATTTTAAATATAACTCCCAGTTAGTAAAGATTCTTAGATGCTCATCATAGCTTTTATTGAGGTAGGGGAATTTTATTGGTGTGGGTGGATGTGTTGGAATTCCCGTTGTATAGATGACTGATCTAGTGGTATATTCACTAGGGGAATATTTTTCAGGTGGGGGAGAGGTAGACAATGGTACAGGTCCAGTCAGCATTGTTTCAACCCCCAGACAATCACAATTCAGACAAGGGGAGGGGTGTGTAGATACATTTATGTGTGTGTGTGTGTGTGTGTGTGTGTGTGTGTGTGTGTGTGTGTGTGTGTGTGTGTGTGAGTGAGTGAGTGTGTGTGTGGACAGTCTCAGACTCAGACAGCGCCTAAGACAAGGGCTTATGGGAATGGGCTGGGGGGCTACAAGACAAAGAAACGAGTCAGCAAACTGTCAAAGATTGATCACACAGTGGTGCAAGAAATCAGGCCAACACCAGAGAGAGAGAGGGAGGTGACACACACACACACGCACACGCACGATACCCGGCTGTGAAGGCATTTACCAAGTGCACACATACACACACACACATTGTCCTTCTCTCTCTCACACAGTAAAAGTAAATATTGACAATCCTAACGGGAGATGCAGTGAAGAATGTGTGCTCTCTCTATCTCCAGTGGGGGATTATAGGGACGACACAAAGGGAATGAATGAGTGTGTGTGTTTGTTGGGGGTGTTGAGGGAAGGGGGCTGCACAGACAGCGTACTGAGGAAAAGCAAATTAAGCAGGAAGAGGTGCGAGAAAGAGAGAAGTCTGACTTTATTTGGGAGAGATAAGAAGAGAGGAGCAGAAATGGGCAGTGAGAATGAGCCGGCACCTGTTGTTTAGATTACCAGTACATTGCAGACTACACCTCTCTGAGGTCTTAATCATGTGTGGCCCATAGAGGGAGCTGTATCCACAGACGGGAAAAATCAAATCTATATCAGATATTTGGGGAAATTTGCAGTAAGAAACCCTGGTCCAAAGTGATACCTTTGAATGATTGAGAAAAATAGAAAAGAAAGATGAGACACTTTAGCAGGTGAAAGCACACACAAATTTGACTTTGACAAATAGTTCCAGGCTACTGTCTCTGCTATCTGGTGTCTTTGATTTGTGGGGCTGGTTAAAAAATTAAAACTTGGCAGTTGGGTTTATGTGCTCTCTGCAGGCCAGTGTCTGTTAAGTGATTTTTTTATGAGGTAAATAAGTGAGTGTAAACAAGAGGGGTTTTTTTTAGTCCCAATAAATTAAACACAGTGATATGTCTTCTCTATAGCCAATCGGGTCACATCAGTTAAATGAGTTGCATTCTACCAGTTAAACTTTCCTTGATATTATATCAATAATTAAAACCCACACTACACACTACACTAAGCTAGCTCGATGCAGTATGATTAGTAACAGCCACTTTGGCTTTGCTGTGAATTATGAGTGCAATGGCGATAGATTGGGAGATTAAAAAAAAAAAAAAAGCCATGGTATGTTGCATCTGCTGCCTGACAGCGCGTTAAGTACATTAGTGGGAATGCTTGAGACGTGCCAAGTTAGTTGCATTGACATCATCTCGGTATGTTAATAAATGGAACTCAACGAAAACAAGGAACAACACAAGATACAAGCTAATGTTGTCCCCACAGCATTAGGCAGCCAGTCCCAACTGATTCCGACAGGGCAAAAGAAACAATGTGACGATTGGTACATTTATAAACGTGGTTATCGTTAACCTGACTTCACCAACATGCTGACTGTAATTGAGACCCGTTACAATATTCCTTCATGAACCCATTTCAGCCAGAATGTAACTCCTGCTTTGTACAAAAAAACCAAAACAACAAAAGCCCAAATTACGATGCTGTGTCATATTGAACAGAACCATGAACTTTGTGATCCTAGTGCAGTTACATCCAAGCCATTTTAAGGACTAAAAGGATTTTTCCATGAAAAAAATAATATAGATGAGTTGTTAGGGGTTTAATCAATGCAAGGAGGAAGGAAACTAAAAAAAACTGTTGTATGCATGCATGTTTTAATATACAAATTTCAAACAGTTGTTAATTATCACGAACTTGATCATTTCCCTTTGAATTAGTTGACTGGGCAGCAAGTTAGATAGTGTCGTTCTTTGTACGCTTTGAAATTCCTTATTTTTATTGTAATAATAGGAAATAAAAAATGGGAAAACATGCAAGATAACCTCAAGGAGCGATGACCAAGAATAGACAGACAGCTTGACCAAACAGTCATCTGTGTTGTTTTGTGTCAGTGGCTGACTCTTGGTCTGTCCTGATTCCTCCCAGCCTGTCTGTCTGCATCATGAATTTACACCAGGATCGTGTTTCTCAATATGTTTTGAATACGGTAATGTTTGATGAGTTTCACTCACTCAGGTTAGTTTGAATAATTACAACAGCTTCAAAAGATGTCAGAAACATTTAGATAATTTCATAATGAACATTTCTGAACATCCACAACCACTTTTTAACTGTTGAGTGTTTTATTTGTCAAGCTACAATTGCACATCCCAAGTTTATTGACAGAAGAAACTCCAGCTTGCATTTTAAATGTAGTATTATTATATGCCATGTAGTCATCCCACAGTAGCAAACCTGTCCACTTTGTCTCACATCAAATTATTTTTCATTAAAGCAGAGGAAGTTTCCTTGACACACCATTAGCAATTGTGTGAGTTACAGTGTGTGTCATTAAGAATGTGTACAAAGCTGTGGGTGCAGCTTTGTGTGCGTGTGACAATATGTGTGTGAGAATGTGTGGGAGTGTGTTATTGTCTGGTGTCTAAATCAGTCCAGCTGATGTCCATCTGGGGACGGAGGAGTGTGTGAGACAAAGCTGGGGGAATGTGTGATCTGGTGAGAAGCGGACGGAGGGTAGGAGGGCGGGTCTGAGGTCGCAGGGGGTCAAGAGACTGGAGTCCCATTCAGGCCCTCCCCCACCAGACAGAGACGGGATCCTCCTTTTCTTCTTCTTCTCGGGCAGCTCACTTTTCCTTCTGAATCTAAATCTGGTTTGTTGCCAAGTAGGTTTTCATATAGAGGGAATATGCTTTTGCAATTTGGTGTTAAAGAAGAAGCAAACAGTAAATATAGACTAAATATACTTGTTATAATGTCTCACATGTAACTGTTTAGAATAAAAGAACTGGACAGTAATGTTAAATGTGTAAAAATATATTCATCATTATTCATCATCCATCACAGCTGCCAGGCTTCCGTCTTCTTCCCAAATACTTCTTTTTCTCTTCTATTCTTCTTCTTTTTGGATTATGTGCTGCTGGTTCCAGAGGTACTTTCTACCCAATGTTAATTGAGATTTTAAGTTTTCTTTTAGTTATAACCACAATGATCCTCAACGGAGAGGCAAACTATTTTAGTTCGTGTTTTAATTCAATTTATTTTTAATTTTTTCAACTTGTTTCTGAGAAATCATGTTTTGTCTGTCATTTTCTGCTGATGGTGATAACAAATTTAATAATAATTTTAATAATCTTTAGCCTCTGCTCACTAATAGTAATGCATGCAACATCATTTTAAAATAGGCAATCACATGCTACTCACCGAAATGCTCCTCAGGACATCTCCCCTTATGTTTCTACTAGGCTTGTACTTTTGACTTTTTGACATTTTGGTACTAGTGCTGATTCAATACTTGGGTCACTGTGCTCCAGCCTCTTTTTTCCTTTGGCAGTATGCTGTCCTTGAACTAAGAGGCACATGATTTTGCTGCGTGGCAGATGTGTGCATACTTAAGTTTCAGTACTGTTACTGAAACCAGGCTTTTTTTTCAGTGCCTCACTTCAAGAAATTAACATTGTATTACACAGTGTTTTCTACAAAACTCACTCTCAGCAAGTAGGGACTACATCATGTATACGCTGATACTTCTAGCTACAGTATATACTTAAAATGTATGCTAACATTGGAAAACAGGTAATTACTTATTTCACAAATCAAAAGTCACTATGATAACTTACACACTTAATGGGACAACTGTGTTAACAAAGGAGCTGTGTGTGTGTGTGTGTGTGTGTGTGTGTGTGTGTGTGTCTCATCACCACATCAGTGGGGTAGCTGGAAAGTGTGTTAATGAGCTACATGAAGCTAATCTAGGATCAGACTTGACTCAACACTCCCATCTCTCTTCCTTACCTCATACTGTAAAGCCTTCCCTGCTAACGCAGCAGCCGATTAAATATTAATAGCTCCTGGAGAGAGAGAGAGAGAGAGAGAGAGAGAGAGAGAGAGAGAGAGAGAGAGACTCTGATTGTTACTCATTGACTTGATCCAGCACACATCTATTATTATAGGTGTTTCCCTTTCATCACCAGAAGCTGGTCTCAGTAATAATGATAATAATAGTAATAGTAGTATAATTTTATATATATATATATATATATATATATATATGTATACAGGCCAAAAGTTTGGACACACCTTCTCATTCAATGCGTTTTCTTTATTTTCACGACTATTTACATTGTAGATTCTCACTGAAGGCATCAGAACTATGAATGAACACATGTGGAGTTATGTACTTAACAAAAAAAGGTGAAATAACTGAAAACATGTTTTATATTCTAGTTTCTTCAAAATAGCCACCCTTTGCTCTGATTACTGCTTTGCACACTCTTGGCATTCTCTCAATGAGCTTCAAGAGGTAGTCACCTGAAATGGTTTTCCAACAGTCTTGAAGGAGTTCCAGAGGTGTTTAGCACTTGTTGGCCCCTTTGCCTTCACTCTGCGGTCCAGCTCACCCCAAACCATCTCGATTGGGTTCAGGTCCGGTGACTGTGGAGGCCAGGTCATCTGCCGCAGCACTCCATCACTCTCCTTCTTGGTCAAATAGCCCTTACACAGCCTGGAGGTGTGTTTGGGGTCATTGTCCTGTTGAAAAATAAATGATTGTCCAACTAAACGCAAACCGGATGGGATGGCATGTCGCTGCAGGATGCTGTGGTAGCCATGCTGGTTCAGTGTGCCTTCAATTTTGAATAAATCCCCAACAGTGTCACCAGCGAAACAGCCCCACACCATCACACCTCCTCCTCCATGCTTCACAGTGGGAACCAGGCATGTGGAATCCATCCGTTCACCTTTTCTGCGTCTCACAAAGACACGGCGGTTGGAACCAAAGATCTCAAATTTGGACTCATCAGACCAAAGCACAGATTTCCACTGGTCTAATGTCCATTCCTTGTGTTTCTTGGCCCAAACAAATCTCTTCTGCTTGTTGCCTCTCCTTAGCAGTGGTTTCCTAGCAGCTGCTTGACCATGAAGGCCTGATTCGCGCAGTCTCCTCTTAACAGTTGTTCTAGAGATGGATCTGCTGCTATAACTCTGTGTGGCATTCATCTGGTCTCTGATCTGAGCTGCTGTTAACTTGCGATTTCTGAGGCTGGTGACTCGGATGAACTTATCCTCAGAAGCAGAGGTGACTCTTGGTCTTCCTTTCCTGGGTCGGTCCTCATGTGTGCCAGTTTCGTTGTAGCTCTTGATGGTTTTTGCGACTGCACTTGGGGACACATTTAAAGTTTTTGCAATTTTCCGGACTGACTGACCTTCATTTCTTAAAGTAATGATGGCCACTCGTTTTTCTTTAGTTAGCTGATTAGTTCTTGCCATAATATGAATTTTAACAGTTGTCCAATAGGGCTGTCAGCTGTGTATTAACCTAACTTCTGCACAACACAACTGATGGTCCCAACCCCATTGATAAAGCAAGGAATTCCACTAATTAACCCTGATAAGGCACACCTGTGAAGTGAAAACCATTTCAGGTGACTACCTCTAAAAGCTCATCGAGAGAATGCCAAGAGTGTGCAAAGCAGTAATCAGAGCAAAGGGTGGCTATTTTGAAGAAACTAGAATATAAAACATGTTTTCAGTTATTTCACCTTTTTTGTTAAGTACATAACTCCACATGTGTTCACTCATAGTTTTGATGCCTTCAGTGAGAATCTACAATGTAAATACTCATGAAAATACAGAAAACGCATTGAATGAGAAGGTGTGTCCAAACTTTTGGCCTGTACTATATATATATATATATATATATATATATATATATATATATATATATATATTCAAAATTCTAAAAATGCCCTCCCGCCACCCCCACGCACATACACCCAAACACAAAATTTCCACAACAAGCAACCAGGCACTGCTGTCCCAAATAATAATTACCAAATGTAATCATAATCATAAATAAACTCAAGACTTAACAGTACCATCTGTTCTAGTATTACAGTGCTCTGCAGTTCTGCATGTGGTTTGTTGAAGTGGTGTTGTCCTATTAGAAGTAGAGCATGACTCACATGGGTTTTCAACTAATGTTAATCTCTTTATTGGGTTATATGTGTCAGATAGCTCACGTCAAGTACAGTGTCAATTATTAATGTTGTTCTGTAAGTGTAATTCATTTAGACAGTAATAGCTTTTATTTGTTGCATATTTTCTGAATAGCGCCGTTTGTGTAAGGTAAATATACCATATATATATATATATATATATATATATATATATATATATACAGTCATGGAAAAAATTATTAGACCACCCTTGTTTTCTTCAATTTCCTGTTAATTTTAATGCCTGGCTCAACTAAAGGTACATTTGTTTGGACAATTATAATGATAACAACAAATAGCTCATGAGAGTTTAATTTAAGAACTAAGAACTATTCATTTTCCATGGTTTTCTTGATAATAACCAAAATTACTTAAATTCTTACATCAATAGCTATGGCATTGTACCGCCAAAAACACTACTTTTAAGCATTCCATGTTTTCTTTTCTGTTTGCTTTAAACACATGATACACACAAGAGTTAATACTTGATTGCATAACCATTGTTTTTGATGACTGCAGCCATGCGTCTTGGCATGCTCTCCCAGCTTCTGACATTGTTCTGCTGTCACAGCAGCCCATTCCTGTTGGACAAATTCAAACAAATTTTCTTTGTTTTTGGGCTTGTGGTTCTCCATTTTGAGTTTGATGATTTTCCACAGGTTTTCAATTGGATTAAGATCTGGTGATTGAGCAGGCCAAGGCATGGTGCGAATGTTGTGGTTCTCCATCCAGGCTTTAACTGACCTTGCCGTGTGGCAAGGGGCATTGTCTTGTTGGAAAATCCAGTCATTCGAGGCAGGAAAGAGTTTTCCAGCTGATGAAAGAAGACTGTTTTCAAGGGTAGTCCTGTACATGACCTGGTTCATTCGGCCTTCACACAATTGCATTTGCCCTGTTCCACTCAGACTGAAACAACCCCAGATCATGACTGATCCACCCCCATGTTTTACTGTAGGGCAGACAGTCTGGGTTGTAAGCTTCTCCAGGCTTCCTCCTAACCAGTAAGTTGGCTGGAGTGGGCATCAATTCAAAATTGGATTCATCACTGAAGAGAACCTTAGCCCAATCATCAACAGTCCAATCCTTGTGGTCTCGAGCAAAGAGTAACCGGGCCTTCCTCTGCCTTTCATTGATGAAGGGCTTCTTGCGTGCTCTGTGTGACTTCAAACCAGCTTCAACAAGTCGGTTTCGAACTGTCCTTGCTGAACAAGTCACATTTCTCGACAGTGCCCACTCATTTTTAAGGTCCCTGGAGGTCTGACGACGATTCCTGACACAGGAACGGATGAGTGCACGGTCATCTCGTGGGGTAGAAAGACGTTTCCTGCCACGGCCAGGTAGCAATTTGGTAGTGCCATGTTCAGCTTGTTTTTTTTTGTTGTAATGAACGGCTGTCTTGGAGATCTTCAGTTTTTTCGCTACCTGTCTCTCACTCATGCCAATTTCCAGCAGTGCCAAGATGGCTGCCTTTGTGGCTTCACATAATTCTTTTGTTTTAGGCATTATGTGAGAGCTGACAACTTCTGAGTTGTGCTACGGCTTGAATGTAAGCAGGAAACCACTCTAGGCCTTTGCATGTGCAGTGCTGCTTGTGACATGAAATGGCCTCTTATATACCCTGGGAATCAATTAAGCTTAAGAATGTCAAATAGGACATAAAGTATTATGTGACCAGCTGCATTTTTTGTTGTGTTCATTGTATTATACGTTTAGTGGTACCAGGCATTAAAATTAACAGGAAATTGAAGACAACAAGGGTGGTCTAATAATTTTTTCCATGACTGTATATATATATATATATATATATATATATATATATATATATATATATAGTGGGAAATTCATATTTTGACATCTTTTGATTGGGGGGGGGCAGACAGATTTGTTACCTCTGTGGCTACAGCCTATTTGTAACAGAGGATTCTGTACGTGTGTCTTATGTTGTCACATATAAATATTCATGACAAATATAAGATCGTAAACTACTTTGACTGCGTACGACAGCAAAGCACTGGCATTACAGAGCGGGGCTCAGACTAATCTGACCTATCAAACATAGATGGAAATTTAATGTCATTAAGATGTGATGTGGCCACATATGAACACATGGATAGTTGGTTCCTGATACCAGTCCCATCTAGATAGTATTATTTTTACATTTTGTAAAGTGACGTGTGACATTTGTACCCATACAACACTGTTATGTGAGAGGCAAGTTTTGCTTTTCTGAACAAATTAATCGTAACTGCTGTCACATGCCTGCTATCAGTGGAAGGTCACTTTGTTGTGCTGGATTTCTGTGGGATCGTAGGATAGTCACTTTGTCAGTCCATGGAGTGGGAGAGGAAAAATCAAGCTGTGTGTAGAGTAGGCCTGTTTAGTATCACATGCACAACATAAATGCAACAGAAACCACAGGAAATCATAGGTGATCAACTCCATTGTAATTAATAGGTGCCATCTTGGGATCCAGCATCTGGATTATTATACATATATGGTGGTGATCTACTCTGCTACTACTGTGTGTCATAGCTATAGGCAGAAAATGACCATCTGTATAACAGTTTTCTATTAATGACATTACAGTGCTGTGATGTGCTGTCTCTTGAATTTAAAGTGTGTTTTGGCAGCTCACAGCGAACCATATCACCTGGTGACATCTGCTCATTTGTATTCATGCATATTAAATCAGTGATTTCTCTTGTTTACTCCTCACTCTGTATGTCTGCTGTTCATCTACTCACACTTCATGTTTCACTTTTCCTCTCTGAAGCCTGTGAAATAACACCTCATTTTACACACAAACTCATTCTCTCACACTCTCTTGTTCATCCACACTAATGCAGACTTACACACATATCCCAGTGAGTCATTCACTCGCATGTCGTCATTTGTCACTGAGTGGGGTTAAGTGAAAGCAGCTTAGCGCACTGACAGAAAGCCTGTTAAAGCTAAACCAACAACAGGAAACAACAGATCATCTCCGCACTCCATACTTCTGTCATGCAGCCTACATTAGTTTGTTAGTGTGAGTGTTTGTGTTTGCATTTGGATGATAAGAAGGGCTTTATTACCGCCCCTTTGATGGCTTAGCTGGAGGACTATAGGGGAAATGCTTGTATCTTTAGGCGGCTGGTTTAAACCTGACTCCAAGAAGATGCTGTTTTATATGGACCTCTTCAAAACTTTTTCTATGTAGGAGTGTACTTATTGAATCTCAGCCTCCGTCACTCCATAAATATAGAGTTGATCTTTACATTTACTTATATGGCAACACTGACACATCCAATTTGGCTCGTCAGATTTGAGTTAACAGCAGTCTGTCATCAGACACAGAACCAAATAACAGCGGCATCAATCCGCTCCAGTGTGAGTTTATGTAATGTGTTGGCATCATGGAATCAAAATTGGCGTGACAGGCATGACATGTAGCGCAGCGGCAGCGGCCTCTCGTGGACATTTAACATGCGTGTTGGCAGCAGTTTATAAACAATAACAATAATATTAACATCACAATAACAATCATTTATCATTCCTGTTATATAGCGGCTGATCTTGTCCTCTGCTGGGGAGGGTAACGAGCTCCCAGACTTCATTGTTTTTCCAGTGTGCCGACATTTTGGCACCTGTTCTTCCTTGATGAGTCAGCCACTAACTGCTAGACGCTGCTTTTTAGATCTACTTTGCAGTCTTGCACACATATGGGGTTGGGATTTTATCAATTCCGATTTCTTACCGATTCCTTCTTAACGGTCCAATTCGTCTTACTGATTCATACATGATATTCATTATACTTGCTATACTTAAACAAGTATATAATAAACACAAGTGCAATCATACAAAAACAAAAGCTTTATTCTAACTGTTGCACCTTACAATTAGATGAAAATACACATTTGTGTGTGGTGTGTTTTTCAGATTTAGAGCTTGTATCATCTCCCTGAGAATATATAACAACAAAAAGTGATTCTCTGATTTCTACAGTAACACTATTACCTCAAATTAACCACAGCAATGTAATAAAAAATACGCATATGGATTCATGCTTGGGCACTGTTATTTATATGACAACACCTGAACAGAACACAGACACACATTGGCTGTTTGTTTCTACTGCTCCCCTCGCTAGAAGCCTCGGACCTCCCACCGCCAGCCTCCGCCTTGATTAAACGCTGAAAATTAAATTAAAGAGGGAGACAGGTTTTTCCTATTTTATCTTATTTTATTATATTTCTCCCTCTCCCCTTGCTGGAGGCCTCGGACCTCCCGCCGCCTGCTCCCGTCTCAAACTTGGAGGTCTCCCTTTCTGCGGAGCACCCACAGCACACACCCGGCCTGTTAAATAGCCTGTAACCATAACAACTGTGTGACACAAACTCAGTGCTTTAGTAATTAACTAATGTCGGGCTCGGTCGGGTTCAGACAGAAATACGCAGCCCATGCCGCACTCTGATGGAAATGCATGTGACTTTTTTTTTTTTTTTTTACAATCTAGGAACCGTTTGCAGGAACCGTTACTCCAAATGTGATGGAACTGGTTCTGTAACCAGAACTTTGTCCACGGTTCCAAAAAAGAACCGGATCCAGATCCCAACCCTACACACATAGCATGTTGTCGAAACGTCACACTCATCTGCCCATGGTCCCAGAACAGCACTGTTACTGTGGTTTCTTAAGTGCAAGATAACTCTGGCCCACCAATCTGCTATAGTACTGTATATACAGAACAGCGAGGTGGCAGAATGTTGTGATATTCCTGCCTTGAACAGGTGTTGTAAGAGGGGCTTGTGTATAACACTTTAAATGTCTAGAAGAGCAGCATGATTGAATCATTTGATACCCATTTAGGTTAGTGGAGCACTAAATGGGAAGTTAAATGTTCAGCCAGCAGAAGTTAGCCACTTGGCCAGCAAAGTTTTTAGTGCGCCTGCTTTAAGACCCCAAGATGTGGAAGTTGCTGGGTTTTCCACCGTTCAACCCAGGAGGTTGAACTTTTCTGGTGTCATGCATTACTGAGAAACTTTCATAGGAATGAACAGCACCACTGTATCCAGTTCTCTTTATACATCCGTGCCCTCACGCCCACACGCACACACCCACCCATATACAGAAGACACACATACTCACACTCCCAGGCCACGTTGCATGTGTGTGCATGTTTTGTTTTACGGCCTGAGAAGCTTCCAGCTCTATAAGGGGCGTCTATAATGGAGTAACCTGCCACTGACCCCAGATTAATGACTGTGTTGGCACATACAGCTGTCAGCTGAGTAGTTTATTATATATATATATATATATTATTATATATATATATACATACATATATATATATATATATAACCTGCAAGACTCAGAGCGTGACCACAGAAATGCTTTGAATATCCAAACACTGCACAACATGTTTGTTTTTGAGAGATAGTGAAGCTCAAATGGAGCTAAATAGATTTGCAGATCGCTCCAGAAAGATGTTATAACATTGGTTGATCTGAGTGACTGTGTGTGATACGTATGTGTTGATCACTTAGAGATGATGATGAGCTTTGTGACAAGGCAGGTAATCCCCATCAAGCAGCTGTATGACGTCCATCTCTGTGAGATCACTGAGAAGATGGAAACTCAGCGGATTAGCTCTCATAAACACAAACAGACGGCTGGGCGTAGTCATACATACGCTTTCCAGCCGCCAAACATCCCAGTGCACTAGGAGAGAGAGAGAGACTAGGAGATACAAACAGAGGAAAAGGATACATCATAGAGAGAGGAGAGAAACACAGGGGGAGAACTGAGTCGCTTTCTGTCTTTGACTTTTTTCTTATTCCTAAATTTTTGCCGCTTTTGCAAACCTTTGACAGGATACTAATTTATTAAGTTGATATCATCTACTTGTCATCTTTTTTGTGAAACTTGGCTGCACAGTTGTGACCTCTGAGTGTAAAAATGACAGTCATCAGTTTTTCAAAGTGAGTATCTGTCCGGTTGATCTGACAGTCACTTTAGGTGAGGAAGTGTTGAAAAATACAAAAAACAAAACACTTTGTATTTTTTTCCTACAGAGTACCCACCGTCCCAGTGAAGAACCTCAATGGATCCAGTCCTGTTCACCCTGCACTGGCCGGTAAATTGCCCACACTTCTAGCCAAGGGCTGCTTCTGGTGATAGATAGAAAAAGTTGAAATTTTGATTAGTTCCTTTGGGGAATTTCACAAGAAGCCAGAGAGGATGATTTTTTTTCTGTTCTAACCAGATTTAATTTCTGCTGTTTTTCCAGGGATCACAGGTATTCTGATGAGTGCTGCTGCTCTGCCCGTGTGTCTGACTAGACCTCCAAAACTTGTGCTGCACCCTCCGCCTGTCAGCAAGAGCGACATCAAACCTGTGCCAGGCTTTGGCCACTGCTGCAGGAAGACCACCAAGAAACAGGCTCGCAAGGGTAAGCGCTTAAGTCAAGATGCAGAAATACATCGCAGATGCTATAGCACGAGGAAGATCACTGCTCATCCCAAACACATTTTCTATTGTCCAGGGGATGATGGGACACCATTAGTCTCCAGCCCTGCTTTTTAGCCAGTGCAAAATGAATGTGAGAGCCCAAATATCAGCCACTGCCATCGATGGCAGTCAATGCGGCCAATATAGGCTGATATCAATATTCAGTCAATAACTTGGTGCATTTCTAGTTTCTAATGAGCGAGATATTCATACAGACAGCTTAAGAAATTATTCACCAACAGGTGTCACACACAGGCTAACAGCTTGAACCTTGTCTTGTCTTTAATCAAACTTATTCTGTTGCCTCTTCTTCCTGTCTGCAGGTAAAACTCCAGAGGAGGTGGTAAAGAAGTACCTGCAGAAAGTAAAAAGTCCACCAGAGGAGGTATGAGCAGTAATTGTATATCTTTCATAATGTTGAATCAATTGACACATGGTGTTGGTTTCACATGAAACTAAATACAGTAAGGTGTTCTTGATGGCTTTCTTTCACTTTCTGTGTCTCTGTTAGGACTGTACCATCTGTATGGAGCCGTTGGGGGGGCCGTCTGGATATAAGGGTCCAGGGGTGGGGCCTGTGTCTCGAGCAGAGTCAGTTGGGCGACTAGCACAGTGTGGACACCAGTACCATTTCCAGTGTCTGGTGGCCATGTATAATAATGGCAACAAGGATGGCAGGTAGGTTAGGCACACAAAGACCATCAGTCTTCTTTGTCTCTCAGCTGCTTTGCAAATAATCTCATCAATTTTCTCCTCTCTGTGCAGCCTTCAGTGTCCCACCTGTAAAACCATCTATGGTGTAAAGACAGGCAACCAACCAGCAGGGAAGATGGAGTACCACGTCATCCCTCACTCTCTACCAGGGCATCCTGACTGCAAAACCATACGCATCATCTACAACATACCACCAGGCATTCAGGTACTCAGAGAGATTGGGCTGACAGAAGTGTTGGTTACATTCCCATATTAATTAGGTATGACATGGTCACAGTTGGCACGAGTGCCTACTAATATCAATCCCCTCCTCCTTTTCCTTTCAGGGACCAGAGCATCCGAACCCAGGGAAGCCCTTCACTGCCAGAGGCTTTCCCCGACACTGCTACCTCCCAGACAGCGAGAGAGGACGCAAGGTAAACACAATCCACCATCCTGATACAGACACCCATCAGCCTATGTAGATACATTCTGAATATTAAGTTATTTGTTTAAAATAACCTTTTGTCCTTATCTGTACTATAACATTCATTAGGTACTGAGACTGCTCCTGGTAGCGTGGGACCGCAGGTTGATCTTCTCAGTTGGGACTTCAAGCACTACTGGAGAGTCTGACACCGTCATCTGGAACGAGGTACATACAGAATGACATTAAACTGTAACTCAAGAATGAATTTGAGAGACCCTAGTTGTGATTAGGCCTGTCGCAATAATTCTGTTATCAACGTATTGGATGATATATGGGCATGGGAAACAAATGAGAAAACTTTGTTTCCTCTCCTTCAAGGTCCACCATAAGACAGAGTTCGGCTCCAACCTTACGGGCCATGGCTTCCCCGACCCCGGACATCTCGATAATGTCCTGGAAGAGCTCCGAGCTCAGGGCATCACAGAGGATGACGGACTGATGGAAAAGTGAAAGGACAAGCGAACAGGGCAGCGGAGAAGGAGGAAACATCCATGTGAGAGCAGTGAAGAGTGGAAGGGAGAAGGAGTAAAGGAAGAGACGGTGAAAATAACTGAAGCAGGAGTAGGAAAAGAGGAGGTCCTGGACTGAGACGCACTCTCTCTGCCAGCACTTACAGGGGCGCAGGGGGACATTTTGGGTTATAGAGGACATTGATATTGTTTCGCGAAGGGAACCACTCTTCAGTCACTGCTGGTTTCTCCTGTCAATGCAAGTCTGTCCGAAGTTCGTAGTTTTCAAGCAAGCACATCAGCAGAAGGGGGAGGGAGTTTGAGGAAGCTGCAGCACAGTCAGAAAAGCAACTCCAAAAGAGGCAAAGGCTGAGAAACCAGCAGAAAGAATGATGGCACTCAAGGTTTTAGCTACTACACAGCTAGGTACTAAATGTCAACAAGTGAGAATGAATAGGTACTAATATTTAGGACAAGAACAAGTTCACTTTACTGAGAGAGAGGATAACCAGGACAAGAAGGTAAAATGTTAGAGCAGTTTCATGAAAACTGGGAGAGAAAGGACAAAGAGAAAGAAGTTGGAGCGGTGGGGGAGGGGACAGGAGGAGGGAACGCAGGAACAATGTAGCAGAAAGAGACAAAGATGGTGTATGAATGTAGCGTAGGATAGGAGTAGAGTAAAATTAACTTGTACGGTACTTAACAGGTACTTTGGCTAACACTATAAACACAAGGAAACCAAGAGTGATGAAGGGAAGGACAGCCGGACTGTGTGCTCGCTTTGTTCAACACACCTGCTGGTTTGTGGTTGAAGTGCTGTTGCTCCCTCTTGTGGTGGTGCTGATGAACTACACCTCAGCCTGCAAGCTTCTGGACCACATCAGAACGTTACCATGAGTTATCCGCCTGTGTTACTTCTTATCATTATCACTATAATCCTCAGTTAATGTCATTCCATACTTTACCTCCTACTTTTGACTTGATGGGTTTTATATGACCGAGGCTCTGTACGTTTATGATTGTGTGTGAAATGACAAAAGACCAAACTAAGGCCTGCTCTTCTAGGCCTATTTGGAGTCTTACTATTGAGTCACTGTGGTACATGTTAACCTTCGATATACAGGTACCAGTATTTACTTATAATTTTTATTTGTGTCCCCATTGGTGGTTCACATGGTTTCAGTGGATGTAAACGCTGTTTTATCCTGTCAGCAGTGCCGCACCTAGGTGAGGATTTGATTATAGAGCTTGAAGATGATGAGCATTTTCCTAGAACTAAGTGCTGAGGATTTACTTCAAGTTCTAAGTGTTTAGTTCTAGTTGAATGAGCTTCACTGTCAGAGCTTAAACTCAAGAGAAATGAAGCAAAAAGCCGGTGCCGGGCTCACAGCCAGAGAGCCGCTCAGACTGGGCAGAGGGTTGGAGGGTGGAGAAGACAAAGAGTGGACCTGAAGCAGAGGTCACGGCCTTGTCAAACACATAGTAAAAAACAAACTCAGTATTCAAATAAATTCAAGTTGGTCCATCTGAAAGTTTGTTGAGGACACAGGGATTGATAACATCCCCAGTAGACGGGGAAAACACAGTTAAAAAGGCATCTATTAAAGGTCCCATATTTATGTAAATGTAAATTCGCCTCACATGCATCATCAGAGATAATTAATGCAGACTGTTTCCTCAATTTTACTTGAGAAGTTAAATTGCAGGTCCCTAAAACCAGGGCACACATTACAACTGGACTTTGTCCTGATTGGCCGGCATCACAAAAAAATAGTCCATCCAGTTTGCAATCTGAACCAGAAGGTGGTAGAGCTGCAGTTATTAATAGATTTCTTGATTGGAAAGAAATTCATCGCCAACCATTTTCACAACTTTTTGACATTTGATAGACTGACTGATTAATCAGTTAACCGCGAAAATAAATGGCAGATTAATCAATGATAAAAATAATCGTTTGTTTGAGTCATTTTGCTGATGAGCCGCTGTGTCATCCAGTCAGTAATGCAAGTTCTCTCTGTGAGGATGTTACAGCTCCTGTGAGAAGCTGAATTAATTCAGTAAATATTGCTGTAGCTTTTTAGCAGCTTTTTTAGGACAAAACATCACATCAAGCCTTTTTTTATACATGCGCCAGAGGAGCAATATGTTTTGAAAAGGCCATATTCTAAAGGATACATAATTTGGGAACTTTAATCTATGACTTGTGATTGAGTTGGAGATCACTTAGTCTTGCTCACCAGACCTTTCTCAAGAAAAGAAAGGTCTGGCTGGACCGACTCTCACTTTAAGATTGGAGAAAATCTCTACCTCTCCTGGCTGATAACACACTGCCCAGTTTCTGAGTTGGGTCTGTATGTGACCCCTTATCACAATGTTACGAGACCTGTCTCTGTGTGTGTGTGTGTGTGTGTGTGTGTGTGTGTGTGTGTGTGTGTGTAAAAGAAAGAATCTGTGTACTGTGTATACTACCAACATGCTCCCAGTTTAGGGTATTATTTGGGTACTCCAGGGGAATCCCATCATCCTTTAACTCTAGTGATGACAGATGGTGGAAGGCACTCCGTTTCTTCTTTACATTATTTTAATATGAAATTTAGTTACACCTTTGCTTTTATAGCATTTCTTTTGACACTATCATAGAGTAAACTGCCTTTTTATTTTGTATGTTTATGTTGTATTAATTATGCTCCTTTTCATTGTTACTGTTGGTTTACAAAGACAGTATTGTTGAAAACTCTGTCTTTTTGTTTTCATTGTATACAGACGTTAAGCTGATTTGCAACATCTTTTCTTTGGAAAAGAGATTTGATGGTAGACTTTTATTTGAGTGTAAAATGTAATGAATTTTAATGGCAAAACCCTTGTACACTTGCTCTTCTGTGAGGTAAAGAGTTATTTTATTTTCTACATATCATCTGTCCTGCCTCTGTTCTGCACTGAGCCTTTATCTGCCTACCTGACCCATCGATGACCCTGCAAGGTTTCGTAGCAGATTTGTGGATGGAGATTTTGGTCTTATGTCCAGCCCTCTTTTAGCAGCAGAATGGTACGAGTGCAGGTGGCATGATGAAAATTTTAAACATTGTAAAATGTAATAAAATCACATTTCCTCTGGTGTTGTTGCAGATTTCTTGCTCTTTTGGCCCAAACACTGCACAATGACTTAGGAAAACCTTGATTTTGTATGATCAGTAAGTCACCTGATTGTTAATTTTACCTTGTCTTTCTCCTTATTTTTTTTTTTAAATTCCAAACAGTTACTAAGAAATTGAAAATAAATATTTCTTAACATACTGAACTGGATGAGCTGAGTCTGATTTGTACCTGATCTGGTTATTCCAGGGTTAAAAAGTGTTGCGTTAAACCTTGAACCTCAAGTGTTTTGGGAAAAGCATAATTGTTAATATGGAGGTTTTGATGTGTGTTGTGCAGTGTCTAAAGCCATGTGAGCAATGTAGCAAACCGCTATGGCTAGTAACACACCGTTTCAGTTTTGTCCCTGCTTTAAATGTGGATTTCTTTCCCATCACCGGGTCTCGTCCCCACTGAAGGCACAGCTCCTCCACATGTCAGTGGATGAGGGCCTTCTGTGTCTTTGTCTTATTGTTTATGAGGGGTGGGGTGGGAAAAAGGTGACACAGGTGCTGGTGTGGAGGTAGATCATAAACAGCAAAGTGTACATATTGCAAAATAATTGCTGAAGTATGGATGATTAACACAAGAACAAAAAATAAAAAAATGAATGAAACTTAAGCGTGTTCTGTTTCCTGGTAGCTGTCTGCTGTGAATATGGACAGAGTTTTACGAGGTGAGACCTGTGGAGCGTGAGAGAAAATAGTTCTGAAGACAATGAGTTTCATTTTTATCACTTGTATAGCCGCAGTCAATGTGCATCTCCCTTCGATAGCTCAGTTGGTAGAGCGGAGGACTGTAGGTGATTGACGCAGTGATCCTTAGGTCGCTGGTTCGAATCCGGCTCGAAGGAGGTTTCTTTTGATGTTAATGTCGAGAGAACGCTCACAACTTAAAAAAATCAATTATAAAGAGTCGCTGAATTTGTGACTAGTTATAAAGCTTTTTAAACGCTTCTCGGATCAGTAACATGTTTATGACAATAACAATAAGAAACATGCGCTGCATTAACTTACAGAACATGTGTCAGTCCCTGATGTCTGTCGGCAGCTGGCCTTGCTGTAACTGACGTCAGCTCACATAGAGTGTCTTCAAAATATCTGCATCTCGCCCTCAAATTCTTGACTCGTTATGATTGGCGTATAGGTTTGACACCGCGTGATACAACAAGGGCTCGAGTAGACTTAGAAAAGTAGTTCCCTGACCGGGAATCGAACCCGGGCCGCGGCGGTGAGAGCGCCGAATCCTAACCACTAGACCACCAGGGACAGATAGTAGCACAACGAAACACAGAGATCATATTCTTAGTGTTCTGTCATCAAGATTTGTAACTTGATGTGGGCTGCTATGATTAATGTGCCCAAGGAAGTGCTGCCTTAGAGATGGAGCATTCAAAAAGCTCACTGGGAGAAATTTAAACACAGGAGGAGAAAAGGGAGTTGAAAAAGAAGAGGATGAGGAGGAGAAGAAGGAAAAAGACAAAGAGGAAAGAAAAGGGAGAAGAAAGGGAAGAGGAAGGGGGAAAACAGGAAGAGAAAAAAGGACCAGGAGGAGGAAGAATAGTAAGAGGAAGAAGAAGAGGAGGGTGAGGAGGAAGAGGACGAGGAAGAGGAGGAAAAAGAAAAGTAGGAAAAGGAGAAAAAGAGGAAGAAGAGGAGAAAGTAAGGGGAAAAATAGAAAGGAGAGAAGAAGATGAGGAGGAGGACAAAGAGGAGGAAGAGGAGGAGGAAAAAGAGGTAGAGGAGGAGGAGGAAGAAGAAAAGTAAGAGGAAGCAGAAGAGGACAAAGAGGGAGGAAGAAGAGGTGGAAGAAGAAGAGGAGGAGGAGGAGTTTTTTGTTTATTTTATTGCTGTTAGCATTACTGATAGAAGACATCTCAACAGTGTACGCAACTCAGCTCAACTAACAAGGGTGAGGACTGAATTAATTTCATTGTGCCTCACAAAACGATAATTACACATATGAACAAAACATATTTGATGTGTTCACAGTACAAAATAATTGGTTCCCAAACCTGGGCATTGACAAAGGCTCGCAGTGTGGTGGGACGTACAAGGACAAACGTTGAAGCAGCACCTTGATGGCATCACTGTCAGATTTATTTTGACCATATCATGTAATTACAGTTAACAACTGCGTAATAACTCTCACACCTGTAGAGATATTAATGCTGGTATCTCTTGGAAGTAAGACCACACAAACCCTAAAAGCTACTTCCTGGTATCTTTTGTCTGGAATTGGAGGGGCAGGAATGTGTCAGGCTGGAAGAGGACTGGAACAACCAGGCTGGTCTCATTTGTTTACAGTCATTAAACCAAATTAATACAGAAAACACACTTATTTTCAGGATCATTTCAAGAATCACATGGACAAAATTTTGCCTTGGGCTGGCACCATTGAAACCCTTTATCCTCACAGTATAAAAACATGTATGTAAATTAAAATATGTCTTTGATCTTTCCATTTAAATGTGCTGAACAGCTGTATCGCCTTTTATTAAAATGTGCAGTAAGATTGTATTCAATTAAACATTTTATTATGTTTCCAGTGGGGAGGTTAACTGGCGGTGGCACAACATTTTTTGGGAACAAGTAAAAGGAAGACCAGACATTACTACCAACAATTTCCCAAAGCACATCATAGACTGCTGGATCTTTTAAATGTGCTCTCTCTCACATCCAGGCAGCGCTCAGTCTCACTTTATTTCTATAGAGGATGAAAATCAACTTGCAGACACTCGAAAAATCAAATGAATCACAGTGAACATCAATCATGTCTGATTGTTGTTGTAAAGGTCAGCTGTTGCGGTACTGCAGTGCTGAGCCTCATTTCCATCTGCATTAAAGGTCCAGTGTGTAGGATTTAGGGGGATATACCGGGAGAAATATTAACAGTATGTAGTTTCTTTAGTGTATAAACACCTGAAATAAAAATCACTGGGTCTCATTCATGAAATGTTAGTAAATCTGTAAGTAGGTTTGCACATAAAAAACCTTAGTACTAAAAACTGACAATAAATTCACAAACACCATGGAAAACTTGGATTTGATCGTAGGTACATGTGTATGTTCACGAATGCCAATCAATCGTAAACTGACAGCACGCTCCTGCTAGTCAGCAAATAGCATACATCCCAGCCCATAAATAGCCAGTGATCATATACGCAGGTGATGATTACTATAGATAGGTGCATCCTGTTGACCTGCGAACATGGAGCCAACAAAGAAAGAGAGAAAGGAAGAAAAACTTTTCTGACAAGTGAAGTTATTTTGGGTAAAGTGGAATTTAGAGACACATTTTATTTTTTCTGTTAGTAGTAATATGACAGGGATAAGTAGATCAAAGGCCTGGAAGGAGGTAACAGATGCCACCGACTCTGTGTCCTCTGTTGCAAGAACCATCCAAAAATTTAAAAGAAAACAGTTTGATATGAAACTTAATGCAAAAAAACACATTATTACACGCACACACAAAAAAATCCAACAGCTACAGGAGGCTCTTCCCAGTCACAGCTGCAGATGAGTGCATTGCTTGCATCATCACAGAGACATTTCTGTCAGGGGAGAGAGCAGCATGCCTCCACTGGAGCAGTCAACACCAGACTCAAGTGTTAAATTAACAGTTCTCTCTCCTTAATGCCAAAATACATGTAAATGTTCTTCTGCGAACAGTTTCCACACAAATTCATTCTGCCCAAGTTTCCTGAATGAGACCCAATGTGTTTTTGTCATCATAGAATATGCTGTTTATATCTACACAGGGAGCAGGTCTATGTTTATGGAGATCACCATGTTGCCCCACCATGTTTCTACAGTGGCCCAGAAGACACAAACCAGTGTCTCCAGATAGGGCCATTTGTGTTATCCCGTTTTCGTGTCACCTACCATAGTTAGAAGCCCATCTGCAATGAGCAGTGTCAGAAAAACAATAATTCATTATGTGAAACTGATTTATTTAGTGTTTTTACCTGTTTAAATCACCAGGTCTGTTTGTTTTGGAGAGGAGGAGACCTTTGTGGATAATTCAGCTCCCAGTAAAAACCTCCTGAACAATGAACAGCGAAGGAACTCTAACCAAGAGAAGTTGCAGCTGGTTGCAGTCTGCATTCCTCACCAGCCCTTTATAAACAGGGCAGGACACTTCAGGGCAGCTACCAAGTCCCCTCTTTATGCCACCTTTGCATTTTTACACAGAACCAACAATGTCAGCATCCTGCTGCTGACATCACGAAAGCAAAGGAGGTGTGATGGGCGTGACATGTAACACAACAGCCTCAGCCTCTGGCCTAGTATGTCAAAAACAATAATTTACCATCCCTGTTATATAGCAGCTGATCTCATCCTCTGCTGGGAGGGTAAGGACCTCCTGGACTTCATTGTTTTCCAAATTTGCGGACATTTCCAGCCGCTGTTTTTCTTCTTTGAGTAAGCTGCTAACTGCTTTTAGCTGCTTTTTAAATATCCCAGCAGTGCGTCGCACACATAACATGTCCTCATAACTTCACACCTGTCCCGTACATGGTCTATACCTGCAATAAATAACAGCATGAAATTCTGGCCTTGAACAGGCAGTGTTAAAGGAGCTGCCGCTACACTCCACTAAATCCCACTAAATCCTACACACCTGACCTTTACATGAAAGCAGTGACTGCCTGGAACGATACATTCAAAACTTCAAAAAAAGAACTTAACTTTAGTAACCGCCCAGTAGAAGTGTAAAGGACATGTAAAGGACACAAGGATGATTTGTAACAAATGAAAAACACTGGTTTGGTCTTTTAACTGAGAGCTAATGGTCGTACAGTGTTTCATCATATATCAAAGATACAAAACATGTGGAAAGTATAAAAGACAGAATTAGTAAATATAGTAACTGTTCCACACTTTGTATTGTTGTTGTATCCCTATTTAAGAATGAAGAAATGGGCAAACAATGTGCCTGTGTGTGTGTGAATGAAACACTACTATCATTAACAGTCCTGTCCCCCACCGTCTCCTCTGTGATCAGCCCAGTCCCAGCCCTCCTCTGGCTTGCGGTCCGCAGCCTGTGGCAGATTGCTGGTGCGTCCTCAGGTTGCAGATCCAAGCGAACCTCTTCCCACACTGGTCACAGCTGAAGGGTTTCTCCCCGGTGTGAACTCTCTGGTGCTTCTTAAGGTTCCCAGCCTCTGAGAAGCGCTTTCCACAGGTGTCGCAGCGGAAAGGTTTCTCCCCTGTGTGGACTCTTTCATGGGACTCCAGATTGGACAGGCCGGAGAAAGCCTTGCCACAGGTTCGGCAGATGTAGCTCTTTCTGCGGCGCTCGCTGGGTATGATGCTTGCAGCTTGGCTTTCATTGTGATGAGCCTGAAGGCTGGCTCGATGCTGTGCGGCAAGTGCAACGCTGCGAAACGCTGCTGTGGATCCCCTGACGGAGGGAGTCACTGCGGAGCTCATCGTCCTGCTGGTTGAGCTGATACTAGAGAGAGTTGTTTTATCACCACTCTGAGTGTTACTGACAGCAGTTGTGGTGGAGGACAGTGTGGAGGTCTGTACAGAGGGAATGCTGTGCTGCTGCTGCAGTAGCTGAGCCTGTGCGTTTCTTATCATGACTGGTTTTCTGCTCCATGGAGGCTGAGAAAATGGAGCCTGCATCCTCAGAGGCATAGACCCAGATGGCTCCGCTGACAGGGCTAGGAGTAGAAAACAACAGAGCATCAGCACACAGTCTTTACCTCATTTGGAGCCAGAGTTTACGTGGCAGCAATAGTAGCAGTATTGAGCTCACCGACCTACATTTGCAAGGCGTGCCATGTGAGCACTTGATTGGCAGACAGTCCCCCAATCCCAAATGGATCCCTTACAGACTCGTTGACTCAAGCCCTAAGCCCTTACAGACCTGGGACCAATTCCTTTTCTTCCCCTTAGCCTTTGTCTTGGCCCTTCTCCTTGGTTTTGCGCGTTCACATGAGGGGAAGTGGTGTCCAAATTCTCCATCAGGTTAGCTCTTTACCTGATGGAGAACTGAGACACCACTTCCTAAGGGATCCATTTGGGATTGGGGTCAATCATGACATCACAACCCCTTTTTACAGAATCATATTACTAATTAAAACCAAGCTTATCAGAAAAATTAATACTTTAACAAAAAACAGTGCTTTAAGTACTTCCTAAAATGACAGATACCATCTTGGGGAAAAATTGACATGTACTCTGATTTTTTTTAGGTTGGCCTATGTACAAGGTCTTAAGGTGGGAAATTGATGGTACAGGATTTTCCTGATTATCAATCCCTGCTCCCATTCACACAGGACCCCATGCAGGAAATGAACCTGAACCTTTCAGGAATAGACTGCATGTGTGAAGGGAGTTCCGGTGAGGATGTGATCTGAGGAAGCATCAAAGTAATTAGAAATGTTTCTGTTTCTCGCCCTTGAAAGTCCCCAATTATATGATCCTTATTCATACTTGTTGTTGTTGTTGTTGTTGTTGTTGTTGTTGTTGTTATTCTAACAGTTTGCAGCACCTGACATTTCTGCACAACAACAAACCAAGAACCACAAAAACAGCCACACAGTAAGCCTCTACACAGGAAAGGAAACGATGTCTTACCTTGTGACGCAGATGGCTGGATCTGAATGGAGGAGCAACTCTGCCCTCCACTCATCCTCACTGCTGAGGAAACTGAGCCTTGTGGTGCCTGAAGCACAGGCTGAGGTTGTGCTTCAGTTTCTACAATAATAACTCCATCCTGGTCACACTCTGCTGAGTCGTCAGTGGTGAAAGGACATGAAGGGCCACCGCGGGCCGATACAGACTCATTATCAGGGGCCCAGCGGTTGAAGAACGTCTCCAGTTCAAACAGAGAGTATTCAGAGTTGAGAGGGTTGTTGGTACTGGATCTCTGCTGTTGTTGTGTTTTGGGGTTGGCTGGTGTGTTGGTGTCTGGTACCCTCAGCTGGACTGCCACTACACTGCTGGGGTCTAGCGATATCACAGGCGTCGACTGGGGTGCTGCAGACTGGAGGGGAGGAGGGGCGGGGAGCGTGAGCAGGAGAGAGTTGCATTAAGACCAGGTGTTACAGCACTGCATCTAAACAAACAGGCAGACATTTTGGGAATCACGTTATTTCACTTTCTTTCAGATATTAAGATGCAAAAAACAGATACTCTGTCACTGTCTGAAGAAAGAAAAATGAGGAAAGCGCACACACCCCCTTCTACATCCGTGAAGCTAAGGTGGAGCAGGTGAACAGTTTTAGGTTCCTGGGAATCAGCATCACAGAGAACCTGTCATGGTCACTGTAAATCTCCATGCTGGTAGAAAGCTCAGAAACAGCTGTATTTCTTGTGGATACTTGAGGAGGCAAAAATGTACACGTGGGTCAGCAGCAGGTGAGAACAAAAATCTATTTTTAATTTTTCAGAACAAAACAAATAAACAATATGTGCAGTAACTGTGTCATATTTTGGCATCTAGATCAGTATTATCAAGCTGCAAAGTCAATCACACAAATCGAATTCTTGACTCCATCGTCACCAACGTGGAGGATTCCAGTGATAAAACTTTGCAGCCCCGGGATGAGCTGTCAGCCTCCATCGAGGTTTTATGGTACTGGAAGGAGCGTGCTAAAATGTTTCCTAAGCTGGCAGTGATTTCGCAGAATGTGAAGAATGAAGTACCCAGCTTAATGTGATAACAGTAGCCTATGTGCTACAGTCACTCACATTACATCACATAATCATAATCATCATTGCAGGTTGGGACGCAGGACTTTAATAATGGGTGTGGACAGGTGCAGCTTTGACTTAGACATAATGACAGGTAACTGGTCAGTTCTGGTACTGAGCTTTACGGGTACGGGTGGGCGTGGCTTTTCAAAAATGAGCCCATGCAAGACTCTGAAGAGAGGTATCTCTCTGCTCTCAAACATACTAAATAAGTGACACAGAAGTTTTTGTTAGGCTGGTTTTCCCTGCTTCACTACCTTCATTCCCACTAAGCCAACGTCTCCCTAGGTATACACTAGGGGTGTAAATCACCAGCTTCATCACGATATGATATTATATCAATTTGTTTGGATGACGATACGATGTTCGCCGATATCACAAAGTCTGTCACAATACGATTTTGATTCGATTCAATTCAGGAGCCTGCGAACGATATGACGCGATATCATATGCCTATCTAACACAATCATTTACATCAACGCACAAAAACATCTAGAATATGATTTGGCCATTTTATTTCTGAGCTGTGTTTGTTGTTTGAGCTGAGGTGCGATTGCCCAGAAATGATGAAACAGACATGCTATGTGAATTTCAAAATAAATGTGTATCTTTAAGATGACGATATGGATTGATGTTTTCATTTTGCATCGATATAATCGGATCGTTAATCAATGAATCGATGTGGATCGATGTATCTTTACACCCCTATACACTATATGTATATAGGGATTAGTATATAAGTAACTGTATACATCGTTTTATTTTATTTCATTTTATTAAATTTGAATACTAGTCTAAATGTTCTGAGTGTGCATGGTGTGAAAGGGTTTGGAGGTGCCAACAGGTGTATATTTTCCCTTTGGACAGAATTAGGCTCACCCTGACAGAAAGACACTAAGTGAATTTTTTTTCAAAATGTTGAAGTATTCCCCTGTGCTGTAATTCTTTGACACTGGGATGGGATTTATGAGGTGGGAACCTAGTGATTCCTACATCTATTGGTCTACAGGTCCTTAGGTGGCCATTTTGAACTTGACTGAATTCAGTGTACATCTGCGTATGGTCTAGCAAAGGCTGTTACAGCCCTGTGCGGTGTCTCAAATCGCATACTTCTACGTTAGTACACTTCCATGTAGTATACTATGTGCACTCTGTACTCATTGGCTTAGTGCACGGATTCGACAGGGTAGTGTTGTCTCAAACCAAACACGGCTGTTGTCCACTTACCGGAAATAACAACCTCAAATTAGCTAGTTAGCAAACTAGCATTAGCATTCACGTTTTCGTTTGCAGTATCAAATCATTACAGACTGCTAAATTAACCCAACAGACATACTGCTGGCTTATACCCGACAACAGTATAGTGGTGCTTAGTGCAAAACACATGTATAATGACATTGCAGCGACGTTCACGGTCGCACAGTCCTCAGCCACCATTTCCTCAAAAGTGGTCCCTCCCCTTCGGCTACATAGCCAAGATGGCGGCCATTGAGGGCAAGAAGTGTCCATAGTTCCACACTCTACTTCTTGACCTTTTTGAGTGCACCATACTGGTACTCCTGGTGCGCTGCATTTTTCTATACTGCTCAGTGTGAACGCGCTTATGCACTCAAAATATTAAGTGTAAGTACAGAAGTAAGCGATTTGAGACACAGCACAAGTTTATGACACCGTTTGTTCTTAAAGAGACAGTTCACCTCATATTAAAAAATACATATCCCTCCTCCTACTTGTAGTGCTATTTATCAGGCTTGATTGTTCTGGTGTGAGTTGCAGAGTGCTGGAGATATCAGCAGTAGAGATGTTTCCAAACCACACCGACCATGTCACTGAGCAGAAGGAAGCGTGCATCTACTGCTAGCTCACCTAGCACCACTGAGCTAGCTAACGTTACAGTTCAGCTGAGGAGGATGCCATTAATGTTTACATATCGCACTGTCACAAGCATGAGCCTCTCATCCATGAGTAGATGCACACTTCCTTCTGCGCAGTGATATGGTTTACTGGTTTAGTTGAAAGAAAATAGTTCCTACATGACACTGCTCACAACAAGGTCTGTGGATTAAACTGAGTTACCGGGTCATGATTTCTGGAAAAAGACATAGCTGTTGAGTGTTTCAAATGTAATATTTTGGCACTTTGAGCACCACAAACTGAGTGCCATCTAGTTCCATAATAATGGAAAGAAAGCAGATATTTCTACAGCCTTTTGTTTTAGCACTACAGGTAAAAGGAAAAACATGTCATTTTGATTTTGGGGTGAACTGTCCCTTTTTAAATGCTCTGGATATCTTTATCACTGAATGACTAATATTTAATGTGCACAAACAGATATCACCTATTAAAGTCTTTAACAACCCTAGACACAATTTAAAAATGCATCTTATAAATCTAGTGGGTGGTACATTACAGCCCACAATACTGGCTGACGGTTTGCCCTGGGGGAGGCAGTGTAGTTTGTGGAGGGGTAGTCCTGAGAAAAGCATGTGTGTGCTTTAGAAATTTGGAGCAATCTAACTCTACATGGAGGCATATGGACCTTCAGGGTATCAGTAAATATAAATATTATGAATTAGAAAAATGTACTGTATGAGTTATATATTTCATGAGAATATTGTGTCACAATTTTGTAATGTATGATTTATAATGAAAACACAAATTTGCATGTTGAGTTTTTATAAAGTTTTAATGATTTACATTGCAAACTGTGGACATTGAGCAAGATTTTACAAAATTGTGACACAATAGAAAAAGCTTGGGTTACATTTACATTACATGTTTATGCTACAATGTCTTGTATTTTTACATAATAATCACACTTTAAAATGACACATTCCTCAAGAGGAGGATTATTCTTTTAGATTTAAAAAAGAAAAAATATATAAATTGGCGTTTCTCTATTATGAAGACAAACAAAATGCATTTACACGGTAAGAACATGATATTCACATATACTTCTGGCTGAACATTTCTCCGAACAGTCTTCAAACTCACCACTCTGTCCTGTACTGACAGATATAACTCATTATCTTAGTGACTGGGTTGTTGTTGGTGTTTGGCTTGTTTTGTAGGTTTTTAACTATGACAACCATCAAGTAATTCAAATACAGCCATGGCCCTTAACCCTTAAATTACACTGAACGAGTGTTAGTGAGCACCTCTCATTTTCCAAGATAATCCATCCACCTCACAGGTGTGGCATATTAAGATCCTGATTAAAGAGCATCATTACTACACAAGTGTGCCTTGGGATGGTCACGATAAAAGGACACTCTAAAATGTGCAGTTTGATCACACAATACAATGTCACACGTCGCAAGTTTTGAGGGAGCGTGTCATTGGCATGCTGACTGCAGGAATGTCTTCCAGAGCTGTTGCCTGCGAACTGAATGTTCATTTCACCATTATAAGACATCTTCAATGCTGTTTTCCTGAATTTGGCAGTACATCCAAACAGCCTCAAAACCACAGACCACCGTGCGCTAAGGCTCAGGAGGCAGAGTGAGTCATCCACTAATTGGAAGATCAGTGGTTTGATGCCCAGCTTCCCCAGTCCGCATGTCAAAGCATCCTTGGCCAAACTGCTCCCAGTGGTTGTTCCATTGGTATTTGAGTGTGTGTAAGTGGGGTAGCAGGTGGCTCCTTATATGGTAGCCATGGCCACCAGCGTAAAAGCGCTTTGAGTGGCTGGAAGACTAGGAAGTCAGTATACAAGTGCAGGTCCATCCACAACTACATGTAGCCACAGCAGCTCAGGACTTCCACATCCAGCTTTTTCACCTGCAAGACCGTCTGAGACCAGCTACCTTAACAGCTGAGAGCAACAACTGGTTGGTACAAACCATATGAAACTGTCTCAGGGAAGCGCATCTGCATGCTCATCTTCCTCACCAGGGTCTTGATCTGACAACAGGTGGTTATTGTAACCCACTTGTGCAGCTGTGACGTTGGTTGGATGTACTGCCAATTAGTTGGAAACGACACTGGAAATGTCTAATGGTAGTGAGATGAACAATCAGGTCACAGGCAACATCTTTGTTGAACATACCTTGAGTCAGCATGCCAAGGGCACGCTCCCTTAAAACTCAAACTGCACATTTTAAAGTGGTCTCTTATTGTGACCATCCCAAGGCAAACTTGAGTAGTAATGATTAAACAGCAGCATTTTGCTGTGCCACACCTGCGAGGTAGATGGGTTATCTTGGAAAAGGAGAAGGGCTCACTAACACTGATCTTTACAAATTTGTGACCAAAATTTGACAGACATATATCAATCTAGTGCATCAAAACAGTCATAGACCTTAAACCTGTGGAATATGGAAGCAAACACAAAAAAGTTGTGTTTCAATTTTTGTTCAGTGTACTTTAAATTCTTGAGTAATGGAACACGCCTTTTTTGAGCTCCACTTCAGAGAGGTCCTTGTCTTTATCTGCAGCAGGCCTTTATTTCTATTTTCCCAGGTTTTATCAGTATAATATCATATATATCATATACATCAACAGGGTCATGTCATTCTCAGTTTCTCTTTTCTGACACAAAAACGATTTGATTCACAAATGATTTCCAATTGCTACAACTTGAAATATAGAGATATTTATGTTATTTGCCACTGTAAAAAAGATGGTTGCTCCATAAGCTGCAGAGTTTTTGACTGACGTCTGAGGCAAGAAGATAAATTCCCTGTATGATATTCTGGGTCTAGCACAGAGAGTTAGATGTGGTCAGTATCTTGCTGTTGTCTGTGAATTTCAATAGTGATTGATTTTGAAATATGAAGATTGTTATTTATGACTCTGGATTCTGAGACATAATAACAGAGTGTGTTTAGGTCTTTTTCTAAAATATTGCTGACTGCCAGCCTATGTTTGTGGGTGGTGTCTCTTTTGGTGTTTTTTTAGGTTGCTAGGGTCTGAGAACCTCTCAGGACAGAGTGAGCACTGGTACGGTCTCTCCCCAGTGTGGATGTTCCTGTGGATCTTCAGGTTCCAGAACTGGGAAAATTTTTTGCCACAGATGCTGCAGCCATATGGCCTCTCTCCTGTGTGAGTCCTGAGGTGGGACTCTAAATTTGCTGGGGAGCTGAACCCTTTACCGCAGAACCTACAGATGCAAATCCTCTTTTTGGGGATTTTCTGCTGCATATCAGCACTGCTATAACTGCCCTGACCTTGACTTTGACCTGGTTCCAGGAACTGTTGGGTCCCCTGTATCTGACCTAAAACATGAGTGGGGCTGGACTCCTCTGAAAGATCAATAACAGGAGCCTGCGGCTGAAAGGACACAGAGGTGTGGAAGCCTCTAGAGCTTTCAACAGCCAGTCCTCTCCCAGAGCTACCAGGCTCTGCTCCAATGACTGTGGTGGGCAGGAATGAGAGGGGGGCGCAATGTGAGGACGGCCCTGGGAGGCTGTCGTCATGACAAAAACTATCCCCCCCATTAGTCCACAGCGAAGAACGGCCATAGCTGACCTCTGAGAAGCCCCGCCCAGACTCCTGCATGTCAGACAGCTGATTGGTGGAAGTCTGTGTGATTTCATCAAATGGTAGAACTGCTCTGTAGTCATCGGTGCTCGACTCCACCAACCCTGGATACAAAGAGAAAGAGAGGTTTTCTCTGCCAGACTGTGTATCTGCTGGACAGGATTAAATAAACATGTCTGCAATGGTATTTGGCTAGGTGGTGTGTGTCAAGTGGCATCCACAGGAATGCCAGGACCCAAGGTTTCATGGCAGAATGTTGTTGCATTGATATGAGATGGGGTCTGCAAATCCAACAGGGTGATGTCAGAGAAGTATGCTTATCAATATCTCATAGTGTGATCACTGCTTCACATGTGAGGTGGATACATCCACTCACCCTCTTGTATGCTGAGGCCTGTCTGGCTCTGAGTTCCCGTAGCTGGCTCTACCTCCTCTACCTTCACCAGCACCACATCTGGCTCCTCCTCTTTCTGCATACACAACAAGGAGAAGAAATGTTTGATGTCACTGCATGGCAGACACACAACATATGATACAGAATGTGTACAGTGTGAGTTGCACTGAAAACAAGCAACTACTGTAGTCTGTCACTAGTAGAATGATAGTTGTCTACAGTGGTCATACACATTATACACAACAACATGATGAGCAGTGAAGGGCGGGAAAGGTGTTCAGGGGAACCATATATTATTCCTTTGCAATATTCAATCAATGTTTTCGTCAATCATTTAATTTTTCTTCTTGTGTTGTCCAGCAAAACGCTCATTGTTGTATACTAAGAAGATTTAAGGTCCAATGTGTGGGATTTAGGGGCATACATTGGCAGAAATGGAATATAATGTCATAAGTGTGTTTTCTTTGGTGTATAATCACCTGAAAATAAAAGTCAATGCGTTTTCATTAACATTAAATCAGCCATTTATATCTACATAGGGAGTGGGTCCTTGTTTTTGGAGATCACCATGTTGCAGCCCAGAACAGACAAACCTAACATTGGCTCTAAACAGGGCCATTCGCATTTTCACATTGGCCACCGTAGTTAGCAACCTCTTCATGATAAGCAGTTCAAAAAATAAACATTTACTATCTAAAATGAATAAAATTATTCATGGTTTTTATACCCATTTTAATAATTGGGCCATTTGTTTTGAAGAGAAAGAGACCTCTGCAGATTACTGGGCCCTTCTTAAAAACCTCCCAATCATCTGGATCTCAAGTTATTGGAGAAAAAAGGGTGAGCACACATTAGCAGGTGCTAGGCTCACAGCCTATCTCCCACATACCAAACAGGGTCAGAGAAACACATATTTTGTAATGTGAGACTGCTATATTCAGTGTTTTTACTAGTTTTTACTGTTACCACTACTAAAATACACACTGCTTTCAAATGCGCATTTTGTCAAATATAAATCCTGTATGCTGTAAATATACATGTATTACATAACCACCCTTTGCACTACTTGTATTGTTTACGATTTACATAAACGGCTGACTTGTGTATGTATATACACACTTGATGTTGTTGGTCATTGTTGCTTTTTATATACACCTATGTTTCCACCTACTTGTGCATAACAGTTCATTTTACCTGCCTTTGCTACAATGTTTTTAGCTTCATGTCTAATTTTTCCTTGCTTCTTTCATCCTGTTATTTGTTCTAGAACTTTGTGCAAATACAATGAGAGCAACTTAAAATCAAAGTTTAAGAAATTCTTCACTTTGCATCCACTCCGCTCTGCTGAATTACTGATCAATCTTTTATCATTGCAGAAATGAAAATCTGATTTCATCAATTCAAAGTTCTGCCATCTTCATTCTTAAAAATAAGAGTTGTGAAATAAGACTTTCCGCAGGTTTAAGGAGCACATTTTATTCCATAAAAGAAATGTTGCATACAAAATGTAAAGTTATTTCATATATAAAACACGTGAAACGTCTGACATTTAAAATGACAATGCTCTAAAACATTTACTGAGACTACATGGATACCATTCTCGGACCTGTACTGGTCAAGACTAAAATCCAACACATTTACTTTTTATTTATTCCAACCATACAACCAATGAAAACAACACCATGTGTAACATACAGA
The DNA here is from genome assembly GCA_026686955.1 of Epinephelus cyanopodus. NCBI lineage: Eukaryota > Metazoa > Chordata > Actinopteri > Perciformes > Serranidae > Epinephelus > Epinephelus cyanopodus. Next base: position 41,425,123 of record CM048916.1, read on the forward strand.
TCAGCAGACTATCCACATTTTAGGCCCACTCAAAGGCAGTTTTGGATTTCACCTTAGGGTGGGCCTAGCCCCTTAAACGAGAACTCAAGGTAACCTATTCAAAGCACAAGAAAAACTGTCAGTGTTGGAAACAGACAGATTTTACTGGGGGACTCCAACAGTCAGAGAGATAAGCTGCAAGGAGGCTTTGTGGGTTCTTCCCCAGATATTTTATTTTTGTTCAGCTGCCAAATACATAATTTTCAATCTGAAAGACAAAATATCTTGAGGTAAGACCACAGTAAGGCCTTCATACCTTTATTCCCACTAACTCAAGTTATCAATACCTGGAAATGGTATCCTTAACGTTGACTAAACTCTTTGATGTATTAATTCCGTACTGTCCCAAATTGTTTTTATTGAATGATACCTCTGCTTTGAATTTACCTAGTTACCACTACCCTGCTTTGTTTGCTAGCCTGACAGCTGCCAAAAAGATGCTAGCACTTCGCTGGCAACCCCCTCATTCTCTTTCTCGGACTCACTGGTTACTTTCTTTGTTAGATATCCTGTACATGGAGCTGTCAGTAGCCAGAATGCACAACGCAAAGCAAGCCACTATTACCTCCTGGACTTCGTCAATAGAAAAAATTAAGAACCTTTTGTGCCCTCAAATTGATGTCTAGAGCCTCGTATGTTGTGTGTTTCCTCTGTTTTGTTTTTTTCTCTCTTTTTTTTTTTTCTTTTTTTGTCCAAGTATAGTCTGATGTTCTGAGCCTGTCCTTGAACTGATGTGTCCTTGCTGCCTGGGGTGGGGTGGGGTGGGGCGGGAAGGGGGGGATTTTTCTCTTGTCTGGTGTTTGTTTTTGTATTTATTTATTTTTATTTATGTACATATATAATTTCCTTTTTTTTTTTTTTTTTTGCCTTGTTGTTATTGAGCCCTTTCTGCTCTTGTCCTGTTTTTATGTTTTCCGATGGAAACCAATAAAAAGTTAAAAAAAAAAAAAAAAAAAAGTTATCAATACCTAAAAAGTATTTATTCATGCTCTACTTATAAGTACAGTCATGCATCTTTATGCAGTTATCAGGTTATTCATCTGTGCATAATAATGTTAACCTGCTGTGCCCTGCTGACGGTGCATTCAACAAACAGAAAACACAATTAGAAATGATCAACAAAATCATACACATACAATGATTATCTCTTAATGACTATTTTATGTCAAATACAATGTATACACTCTTCACAACAATTCTATTACCGCTGCAATGCTTTCAAAATTTCAAAAATTTGCTGCAGTCAGACAGCCTAACCCATTGTCCCTTTTGTCTTTTGTTTCACCTGCAAAGCAGAACTGCCATCACTGGGCTCACTGGACTGTCTTATGTGTTTACCTCAAATTAGTGAAGAAAACCTTTTTCTAGCATGCCTCCAGTGATGAAGAATCCAAAAACAGCACACACTGTTGATGAATTAAGTCACTGGGGGACACGTTTAACAACAGTAAGACTGTATCAAAACAAAAGTTTACAAAGTCATCTCATGCAGTATAATCCAAATCTCATCAGTGCATCCCAAACCCACTGCATTACCACGCAGTCAGCCCTTTCTGATTGGGACTGTAAGTGAAAACTTTCACTTTCAGTCCCAATCAGACAAAACTGAAGGCAAAGTAGTGCAACGTGATTGGGAAGTATTGATGAGATTTGGATTATACTGTATGAGATGACTTTGTAAATGTACGTTTTGATACAGTTTTGCTGTAATGACATCCCCAGTGACTTAGATTCATCAACAATATATTTTTAGATTCTTCGTTTACTGGAAGCATGTGAGCAAAATGTTTCCTTTGGGGATTCGACACGACACAAGGTAAGTAACTGTTGCACAAACAGTTAATTGGGGAGTAAGATATTCCTCTTAGGTTTTTTTTTCTTTTCGACTGTCCATCTTGTTCCACTCTGTAAATGACACAGGAAATGGGCATGGTCCAGGTAAAGTTAGAATGAATAGGACCAAAAGTAATTGGCTAGGACACAGGCTGAAAGGTGTAATAACCTACCGCAGTGGGTCGGCAGCCCACTCGCTGGTGCATTGTATCAACCCAAACTGTCAAGCAGCACATCAAGAAGATTCCAAACACGTTGTTGGTTTGAGTCTGCACATGAGATTTGTTGAGATTTTAAGATGCTTTTGTGAAATGAGGCCCAGGAGGAGGCAGAGTATCCACTCCAGCATGAATGATGGTAAATGTGTGTGCAGTTGATGATACTACACATTCAAAATATACACCAATCAGCTACAACATTAAAACCAATGACAGATGAAGTCAATAACATTGATTATCTCGTAAAAATGCAATGTTCTGACCGTTATGACCGTGACAAAGAGCTCAAGGTGTTGACCTGCACTCCAAGTTTGCAAGCATCAAGCATTTGTGGGACATGCTGGTACCCCAACAGGACTCAAAGGAGCTGCCGCCAACACACAAATGCCAGACACCACAGGACACCCTCCTTGAAGTCCTGTGTCCATGCCTCAACAGGTCAGAGCCAAGTCCAAGCCAAGTTCTCATCGTGGATCAAGGGTACCTCTGGGGTACCCGGATGTCCCATGAATGGTCAATTGGATTGGGATCTGGAGAAGGTAGAGGCCAAGTTGACGCCTTGAGCTCCTTGTCACGTTCTTCAGGCCATTCCTGTACAGATTTGCTGTATGTCATGGCGCATTGCCCTGCCACATAAGTGCCAGGACCCAAGATTTCCCAGCAAAACATTGTATTGTGAGGACTGTAACAAGATGATTGATGCTATACACTTCACCTGTCAGTGGTTTAAATGTTGTAGGTGATCAGTGTACATGCTATTAAAAACGTGTCCCAACTTTTCAATCTTGATCATGTTGTTGTGTAGAGAAACACTTTGAAGAAGACTGATAAATTAATCACAACTATGTTCAACTTGTCCAAAAGCTGATCCACTTAAGCACATACTTAAGGATTAGTAATATGTTTTTCTTATTTCTCTCAAACTCACATTTGAAAACTTTTTTTTGCTTACTTCTGTGTGAAACATTAAGAAATGTGTTTACAAAGTTCTTAAAAAGGTCCTGTACACAAATTATGTTCATTTTTTGAGCAGTCTTACTTTACTGCCAGCATAGAGTCTTTGCTGGATGATTACACCCTGTGGTGGACTTTCAGTAAGAGATAGTTCAGGTCTGTTCCTGGTGCCAGGTCTCCTCTTCAGTAGCAATTTCAGGGTGGCTCTTTTGCTGGTGAGTTTTCAGGTTCCTTATCCAGGCGAATCCCCGGCCACACATCCCACAGCTGTATGGTTTCTCTCCGGTGTGAACTCTCTGGTGTTTCCTCAGGTTTCCAGCCTCTGAGAACATCTTCCCACATGTGGAGCAGCTGAAAGGCTTCTCTCCTGTGTGGACGCGTTGGTGAATCTCCACCTTCTTGGGACGGTTAAAAGCCTTTCCACAGTAGCTGCAAACAAACAGTCTTTCCTTGGCGCTGGTTCTATGGGGCACTTTGCCGCTGTCACTGAAGGGCTGGGACAGGGGGAAAGTAGTGCCGTAACGAAGCCAGCCATTAATGCTGGAAGAGGTTGATGGGAAATCAGCCGCCGCCATCGAGTACGAACAAGACGGTGTCACTTCTTCCACTTCAACCCCAGAGTGTTCGTCCAAAAACTCCTCAACCAATGCGTTAGCGCTTTTATTGTTGTCACACAACACGTCAAACTGCGAGTCATTGCTGCCGTCATCAATATACTGGTGTGAGTTTATTGTTTCCTGCAGTGAGTCTCTGACCTCAACAGAGGCACTGAGTTCACATTTAAGGAGAGGAGAGGAGTCACTGACCTCCACTCCTCTGCTGCTGTTGCTGCTGCTGCTTCCGGTACGCCTCGTCCTGCTGCTCTGGATCTGGGACCGGGACTGACTGGTGGTGGACTGGGTGTCTCGCTGTTCAATGGTGGGTCTCTGTCCTGCAGGTCCATGAGGGACACACTCCACCACTCCTTTAGACAGGCCATGTGGGGCAAAGAATAGAAATATAGCAAGAAATATTTAACAGTTAATACGATACAGACTAAATTTCTTACACAGAAAATATTCATGCTTCATATGGTACTGATCTGCAACTAACAAGATTTTTTAATGATTAATTAATCATCATTATTCAATCACGGATATTTAGCACCACTCATTTAAAGATCACATGATTAATTCATCATTAAAGAGTAACTAAACCCTAAAACCATTTTTTCAGCTGATAATCATTGTTTCTGGTTGTATAGTAGTGTTACTGACTGATCCTGCTCAAAACCTTGACAGTTTAGTGCGAACTGTTGAAAAATCTACATTTTATTTTAAAAATGTGGTGTGGAGTGCCCTCTACAACTTGAAACCTGGTTACTACATTTGAATTTACATTACATCGGAGGCGAATGACTCTTTTTCGGGGCGAATGACGTCACCAACACACTAAACCTGCCCTCCTCCCTTTACTACTCCGCTTACTATAAAACCATTCTGTCTGCAGTTACCTAACTGATAGCGAGTAGGTTGGATCAGAGCAGAGAAAGTAGTAGAGCAGAGAGAATAGCTAGTAATTTGTCGAATTGTTTTGTTAGCATAGTGTATTTTAGTGTAGATTTACAGTTAGTAGTGTGTTTATAGTATTTAGGTTAGTTGGTCAAAGAGAAGCGCTGAGGCTCGGGAGTATATGTGCGGGGCTGCAAGGGAGGGATGTGGAGGGCCGCTGCCTGGTGAGGGAGAGCCAAGCCTCGGGGGCCGCGAGGGAGGGAGGGGTGAATGGATGCTGTGGACTGCTGCGCGGTGAGCCCAGGCTCCCAGAGAGGGAGAAACAGAACCAAGTAGGATAAAATAAGTCAAAGTGTGGATAAGGGGACCAGCTGAGCATTTACGTTCCCAGGTGTGCTAATTGGCCATGGATAAGATTGTTTGTACTGACGTGTTTTAAATTTTAAGGTTTTAGTAAAAATGCATGTGGAAGGAAGTACTGAGCAGACAGCTGGATAAATGAGACTGTTGGAGTTGTGTGACAATTTGTGAATGGATGTTTTGATATTGTTTGCTATTATTAAACGTGGTCCCTGTTTACTTCAAGTCATGGAGAGCATTAGCTTTTTTTTGGATTCTCAGTTTAATGTGGAGGCATACAAGGGAAATTTTCCTTCAGGAAGTCTGTGTAATAAGGTGAATAATATTATACAAATGGTTATTTTGTATGTCAAGTATTCCTTTAATTTACCACCTATGAAACTTAACACTTCCTGTGTTTCACATTTAAAGCATATCAGCAGCTCAAAGGACATAATCTCTCAACTTCATAGCTTTTAAAATATTACCCTAACTGTTATTTCCCTGTTTTTATTGTTGTCGTTTTTCGTAATTGCATGTTTGCTGAAACATGTTGTAATGTTATTGTAGCTGCCTCTGAAGGGGTGAGAGCCACCGCTCTGAAGACATCAGAGTGGCAGAAAGAGACTGTGGGGATAAACAGCATGCAGATCAGCATATTTTCACATCAAACTCTATGAATGAAGGATTTATTTCAGTCAAATCAGATTTAGATATTGTTGGAGCAGTTGACCAACTTTTTACGATGAGTTAACAAGGCGGTTAAGCTACCGTTAGTCCTAGTCTGGTAAACTCACACACTTTGAAAGACACTTTACGGCCCCACTGACGTGTCATCACCATCAACAACCATCATTTTCTTTTGTACTTGTCAAATGACCACAGCAAACACATCAATTTCCTTTATATTCACTCTGTTCCTATGGCTATATGCTTTCAGTCTCACAGCACACACAGGCTAAGTAGTACTTGCTGTTACTAATAACTACTAATACTGTACTCACCATCATCTCCTATGAGTGGCACATCTTCCTCTGTCTCTTGGGACATGTTTGCCTCCACCTTCTCCTGCTTCACCAGCACTGCCTCTGGCTCCACCAGCTCCACGTCTGGAGACTTCACAACAAGGCAGTTTTGTCACTGTTTCAGCAAAGACCAGTTTCATATTCATGCAGTTACAGTACATGCACTCAACCTGTCCCATCCCTGTGTGTTGGTTCCTGAGCACTGATTTTCAACATCCAGTCGTGTCCACACAAATCACAGCCACCTTGACTCCCCTGAGGTGCTTACCTTACTCTGGATGCTGTCAGAGTGTATCCGCTCGCTGTTTCCTTCACCTGCAGCCGCTCTACTAGACCACAGAGCCACATCCATCCGTCGCTCAAACACGCCACCTACACAAAAACAGGAACACCTGTTAAGAAACACTGACAGTGTACATTTCAATGGTCAGTACTGACAATGTCGTTACAGTGAGGGTGCTTGATTTCTGGTGAGATGGTGAGATGGTGAGATGATTTCCTCATCCTGATGAGTGACTTGCAACCACACGCCACCACCGTCCAAAGCCAACCACAAAAAGCACCACTAACACTTGAAAAATAGACATAAGAGCCCGAATTTAGCAGAGCTGACAGAGAGGCAGCTGGGGATATGTGCACCTACCTTATAAATACAATTGTTGCTAATCAATATTTTACGTTAACAATCAATCAAATGGGCAACTGTTGGATAACAAGCTCACAAGAACAAACTTTATACGCTGTTGAGATTATATAGCCATCAGACTTTTTAAAGTCTTTCTTTATTCTCAACAAGAGAAAAAAAAACAACAGGGGTGACAGCTGTCATAATGAGACAGAAAATACAATGCATATCAATTTAGACATATAAAGTACAGTGAATATGCAAACTATAGTAACATCATATACTGTATTATACATACAGATATTTTCAATACAAATGCACATACTAAAGCATCACAGAGAGAGAGAGAGAGAGAGAGAGAGAGAGAGAGAGAGAGAGAGAGAGAATTCATGAATCTAGACCTGCTGCTTCACTAATGTCAAACATGTTCTGTTTTTCATTTTATCTTGACCATAATAACAACTATAAACCTTATAACAGTCTGTATCTCTAAAGCAAGTGTTACTTTTATTTCTATGCTGAACTGGGCTTATCAGCAGTGAGGCAGCACTGATCTCTGAATCATGCAACTTCATAGCCTAGAGGCATATGATGCAACATACAGCCAGTGCTCAGACTAATTCAAACCACAGCTTGACACTGTCAGAAAACTGCAATACTCTCCTCAGACAACACGCAAAGTCATGACAGGCAAAACCACACAGTACACCTGACCACTGACTGAAAACTACTGGGGTGACGATGTCTATTCAATTCAGCCTATTCATTAGATGGCATCAAAGTCCTGGGTGTTAAAATATCTCAGTGTCTGAGGTAAACAAATATTCTGATTTAGAATCCGAGTGACAGCACAACCTGTAGATTATATGAAGCAGAGCCTCGCACCTCTTTTAGCCATGACACAGCTGCCAACTGTGATCACACAGTTTCTAAAACTACAAACAAACTACAGTAGGGGCGGTTGCTGCTCATGCACTTCCAGTTTGAAAAAGACAAGGAGGGAAAATTAGACCAAGCCTACAAATGTTAGAGGAATACCTTTAGTATATCAATTTTTCATGCTGTGTTGCATTGAATTTGTGAGGAAAACTTTGATTTTTTTTCCCCCACATAAGTCCATGTAAAATGGTGAAACCATATCAAAACATCAAAACAAATCACTAAAACCCTGCTATTTAAAACTGGGGTGCCTTAACTACACTCTCTTAAAATCCATAGTCTAATACTAAGGGTTTTTTTTTTTTTAGAGATAATGCATGTGTTTGGGAAGTACTGAGCATAAGACTGAATAACAAGACTTGGATTTATGTGAGTTTGATGTGAGGTTTTGATACAAATAAAACAACATGTTTGCTATTTCCTGTGAAGGCGTGCAATTAAAAAAAGTGTTCTTCACTAATTCAAGGTAACACAGTGTAACTAACTGATTCATTAATGGTCATTTTGTGGGTGAAGTATTCCTTTAAGAGGAAGCAGGAGAGCAGCATCAAATTACTGTTATTAACTTGCTCTAATGATCTCAGTGTTGGTCACACCAGCCTGAAACCACCATCACGGCTCATTCCATATCAACATATCAAGTTACAGGTTTGGATGGAGAACAGACAAGAAAGCTGTATTTCACCAGAAAGTACTCCTGGTCATGCAAACAAACAGTGGCAATATCTAAGTCTGAACATCCACTTCTGAACTGACGCTTTTCCATCAGTGTAGGCAGTGCTCTGTAATCTCACCATCATATCAAACTGTTTAATGATTAAATTAATTATGATTTCAGTATTTATTATACTGTTGGCTATGTTGTCGTCCATTTTGCAATAATCTGCCATAGGGCTGCAATTAACAATTATTTCTATTCTCTATCAATCTACAGATTATTTTCACAATTAATGGTGTAGTCTGTAAAATGGCAAAAAAAAAAGGAAGATGCTCGTCATGATTTCTCAGAGTCCAAAGTGTCATTGTCAAATTTCCTCTGTTGTCCTACCAACAGTCTAAAACCCAAAGACTCTTCAATTAACATCATAACTGTCAAGTAAAAGCAACTTCTCACATTTATGAAGCTGGAACTGGCAAAACTTTAACTTTTTTTTTTTTAAATGAAAAACAATTATCATAACAGTTGACAATTATTTTTTTAAAATTATCTATTGATGAGTCAATTAATCATTGCAGGTCTAATATGCCCAAACCTGTTTCAGGCAGGATAAGCCCTGAAAATGCTTTATTGTTTTCTCATGCTATAGTTGATTATGTCAGATAATACCTCATATAAGTTTGGAACAGATAAATAATAACTGTATACTTATCTAAGTAACTAAGATAAATATTTTGTCCAGACACACTGACCAAGATGACATAATCTAATTTACAACAACCCAAGCTATTACAATCTATAACTTTAAAATTTCCTGAACACAATGACAAACAGGCTCAACGGGTATCACACAGAGATAGAAAACCTAACATTGTATAAATATCCACGTATTAAGTAAAACCACCGAATGCAATATATTATTCGTGTATCAGGTCACTGTGATGTATAGTCAGGTGTATACAAGCCACATTTTGGTTAAATGTAAAGTATAACAGCTGATCAAACTAGTTTACAACACCTGTCTTTCACCCAAATACATTCTGATAATAGATAGTAAGGGACTGTTCTTTATTTATCAGAGGAGGAGGGGGTGGCTGGGTTGTGACTTTTTTTTTTACCCTTGCCAAAGCCACAAACATTTTTCCTTGAGCCTCCCTGAGTGATTGGCGGAACATGCATGACTCTCCCTCCACCATATATTAGTCAGTAAATTATAGGGGTTGGGGAAAAATTGATACAGCATCATATTCCAATAATTTGTGTGGCAATATTGTATTGTCACAGAGTGCCAAGTATCGATTTTTTGATAATATAAATCATTAACTTCACAAAATACAAATGACACTTCAGGTAGCCCACTAGAATAATAGAATCATTGCTCTTTCAGTCCACTAGATAGGACTACATTTTGCTGCTGCAAAAAAACATGGCTGAAGTGAGATAAAGAGACTTAAAACTTTTATCTTACTAGATAAAACAGATGTTGACAAAGTTTTCAGGGGGAGGGGGACGTAATTTACAGTTGAAAAAAGGGGATAAATTCCAATATAATTTATCATAAAAACAAAACTCAGCGTACTGCAACATATTTAAAATCGTAATGACATTGTAGCGTGACTGCACGATATTGGATTTTTTTTTGCCAATCAGATATGCCACTGTGTAACAACTTATTTGGCCAATAACTGATACTGATATTGACTTATCCACTCAGAAGACAGCATTCATGGCACATGATGTGTCCAAGGACCATTTGAAAATTGATAATCCAACTATAATTTCTATATTTACAGTTACTAGCTATGATTAATGGGGAAATTTTGGTGATTTCTTTTAAGAAAACGTTTCTTCCAAACCTGCAACTTTGGAAGTCCCTCCCCATACCAAAACAAAACCATAAGTCCTCTCTAGTATTTAAAAATTATTTGACATGTTCCCCTTTTAGCGACCCCTGATAAGTAACGACACTCCCTCATCAGTATGAATTCTTTTTTTTTTTTAAATTAAATTAGGTTACTATTTTTCTTCTTTTTTCCTAATATTATACAGTATGTTTGCTCAGCATTTGTGTGTTTGAACAACTTGTCAAAATACAAGTCTAGAATCTCTCCCTCTCACTCGAACGCGCGCGCGCGCGCACACACACACACACACACACACACACACACACACACACACACACACACCAGCTGTAAAAAGAAAATGCAATGTGTTTGAATAAAAAAGACTGACATGGGTGATCCACTCTGCTGCACTGTAATTGTCATCATACCGGTGGAAGGCGAGCAGTCCCGGAGCCTGTCGCTGCTGTTGATCTGCACCCTCGATCGGCTGCTGTTCATGGCGCTCTCTCTGAGCCTCCTCTCGGCGTTTCCCCGGGCCATCTTCAGCTCCAACAGATGCAGCTTTCTCTTCAGGGCTTTGTTCTCTCTCTGGCACTGCGACATCTGCAAACTAACCACCGCATAGTCGTCGTCCACCAGCTTACAGATCTCCGCCACAGCTGCATTAGCGAGGACCTCCATGATGGAGGCCAGCTGGGTCTGAAAGGCCAGACGGCTGGACATTCTTCCTACGGTCGGTGGCTCGCTGGCTGCTCCGTCGTTCAAACAATACCGTTTACCTCCTCTTGCAGGGTTAGGAGATGTTGGAAGTTTGGTCAGACCATTACAGCTGTAGTGGAAAGCCTACGTATTTTAATGTTGAGCAGGTAAAAGGAGGCTAAGCTAGAGTAGCTTCTCCTCTCTCTGTCTGCCTCCTACCGCAAACACATGGCGTCATTTCCGGTTATGAGTTCGTTTTTGTTTTTTGTTTTTTCAGGTAAACTAACGTTAATCCCGTCATTACAGACTTATGTTACTTTCTTGTTACTTAAGAAAATATTATTTAAAATTATAATGTAATTTCCCAGGAACTTACGTTAAAATGTGTAACGTTATTTAAAATCTGCCTGTAAATACATGCACAGCTGTTATGCTGCCCCTGGTGGTTGACTGTTATTGTGTGAAGTCACGACTAAATTCTACACTGGTGAGGCAATCTGGACATCCATCGGTAGAAAAAAAATCTACAATGTAAATTGCAGAATCTGTCTTGAGAGATTATGTTTCTATAAATCGCACGGTTTCCACCGGCATCACCACAACCCCAACGAGGAGGTCAGACAGCCAGGGAGAGCAGGAGCAGGTTGGTGGGTGTGTGAAGCTGTCTGAGGTGTGAGATGGAGATAATAACCATAAGGTTGAGAGCTACAGTGAGCACAGTGATGGAGGAGAAAGCGTGTAGAGAAGGATGGCCTCAAAGCGAGGATGCATTAACCCCTGCAGGACACATTCAGGAGCAGAGGGTAACAGAGCTCCTCTCTCTTCAGGCTGTCCATCATCCAGCACTGTGGAGAGGCGACGACCTGAACCTGCTGAGCTCAAGCAGCTCTCTGATCGTACAAGACATTGTGGAGCTCACTTATCTCTTAAGGCACTCCTCAACTCCCCAGTCATCCTTCTCATCACTGTCTGCTACAGGCTTATAGGCTGCTTTTGTCAGTCTGTTTGTTGTATCTGTTATTTCTCCTCATCCCTCCTCCTCTTCCTCATCTCTCCCTTGGTTATTCCATCATCCCATCTTCCTTTTTTTCCACTTACATGATGCAACATAGCAGTCATGCAGCTGATGAAGAACTTTTCTCTTAAAGCAGTGGCGCATGGGCCCCAGTGCACGCTGTTATGAGGGGCCCTATTACGCCCTAGTTACAAGTTATAAAGCACACACACACACACACACACACACACACACACAGTTTTAGGTGTATATATATTTTAGCAACAGTGTGTCTTACTGCTGCTTTTACGTTACATCCACTTGCATATACTTGATACTGGACACATTAACATGCATATTACACAGCAATCATCATCTGTATAAGACAAATTTACAAAAGAAAATAGAAAATTATTAGTTTAACTTGATAGTTTTTATTGGTAAATTATAGTTTTTTTTAAATACTTTATGTAGAATAAGTTTAGAATTTGTTATAGATTGAGACTGTTTTACAAAACCAGAAAGCCATGATGGAGATGGGTTTGCCTCATTTAGGGCATGTATGGAAAATATCACCATTTTTGTTTTAATGTGAGTTCTTCTTTGATTATGGCCTCGTTTTTTTTTTTAAAGAGAAGGAACAATTGCAGAATGGGGAAGCACAGTTGTCTTGCTTTTAAGCAGTATACAGTGCCAAATCAATGTCTGTGTGGAGGTGACAGCTGGAAGGACAGGACCATAGACAGGATGGGGGTGTTGTTTAGATGGCATCTTATGTGTGTGACCCACCAGCGCAAAATTTAAAAAGCAGCTAGAAGCAGTTAGCAGCAAACTCCAACAAGAAGAACAGGGCTCGAAAATGTCTATTATTGGGAAAACAATAAGGTCCAGTGCATTATAATGTGAAGGGTGGCTATGGTTTGGTTTATAATGTTTTTAGTTAGGCTATGTAGCAGTAATTACACAGATCCAGCAGCTGCACTGTCATAAAAGAGAGAAATGCTGATGAAAACCAAAAATTAAATGTCACATGTCTCAGTCACTCGCATCGCTTTCTGTTTCTATGACGTCAAATGTCATAGAAACAGAACGATGCCCCGGCCAAGGTCATGCAGGAAGTTCATTCGGATCATTGTGATCTGTCACTTTGCACTTGGATTTGGACAAGAACCAACCTGTGGAAAGATACTCTCTGAGATTTGAAGCAGAAAGCAAAACTTTTTCGACACTTTTCAACCGTTTGGACAACTCAACTTTGTGGACACCTGAAGATGGCTCCAGGCGGACCCCAGGCGTACCATCTGTCTCTGAGGGACATCGACCTCCCAGGTAAGACAACTTCCAGATTTATTTTTGCATTTTACTGGTTGACACGACCTCTGAAATTGTTAAAAGCGTTATCAGTTTCAAAGTTGGACAGTTCACAGCACGTTATTAGGTCTGTCGGAAAACTCAGATCTGGTGAAAACAGACGCTTATTTCTAATGATCACAATCTCGTTATCACACTAATTCACGTTTGTCGTGTAAAGGGCTGTATTTGATGGATAGGATGATTGATTGATGAAACACTGCTAATTTTGTTTGAGGTATCAATTTATCGAAATGTGACAATCTGTGATCAGTTCCACTGAAAAAAAAAGATGATCAAAAATGTTATCATGTCGTGCGCCATGGCAACGTCAGGACGTGAGGACGCACAGGTCCAGGGCACGGTCTCCTGAGTTCGTTTGTTTTGATTGTTGAAGCCTGGCTTTTTGTATCTGGTTCTCTCAGTGTCAAAGTATATCATATTAAATAAACTTAGTCTATTTTAACATTTAATAATGCGCTTCGCTCGTTAGTGTGGTATTTTGTTTGCTAGAGACAAGAGAATGATTTGTTATGTAACTGTATGTGACTGACTGTGTGTGTGCGTCCTGCGCTCAGGATGAGATCACCTGCTACACTGTGATTTGCAGCTCATAAACTTTGAGATGTGTTATAAACTTGTAGTTCGGTCTGCCCAGAGCTCACTGCGGTATTTTTTGGATTAATAACGTAGCCATGGTGCACTGTGCGTACTGACGCATGTAGTGCGACTCATATGAAACAGACTACATTTACGCTATTTATTGCAAACCATCGGGCGTTTTGTCATCACTGAAGTGATGTGGATTGATCACATTGTTACTGCAGCTTTATTTTATGCTATCAAATGCAGCATTAATTGATTATCATGCCGTCATCTGTTCAAGGGTCAATGACGTGACGCTACTTTTTTTGTGTCCATATGGTTTAGTCAAATTTAAAAGGGTTAAATTTTGAAAATAAATGTATGATTAACTTACAAACTTCAACTTTTTGTGGATCCAGTATAAAATTTCTGCTTTTAATACATTTTGAGAGAATATATTAGAGGATAATGGCAAACATGTCTAAGTGGTGTAACCATAAAAACTTGCACCAAATAATTAAAAACACTAAAATTCTCAATGAAACACCATATCAACTAGTTTGGCATGATCTTTAAATTATTACTATTACTTTTTTATACTCAATAAAGGTAATGGAATACAATTGTTCTAAATATGAAATTTTATTTGGGGAATCATGAAAGTCAAGTAAACTACATGAAGTGTCAAGTGTGTAACCACCATTTAAGAGGCCGTTTTGTTAGTATTGTAAAGAAGGCCATTTGACAGGAAATGGTGTTACTGAGAAGGATCTGGTCAGGTTTAGTAAGTTTACATGTCAAATGGTATGACCCTACCCAATTATGTCAAATATCAGCAGTTTGTGATAGTAGTCATTTGTTAGATATCAGTAGTTTATGATGCTAATTAAAGATGTATTATAAAAAAATACTTTTGAACTTGTACAGTAGCTTTAAAATACCTAAAAATCCAATAATTCATTTAAAGTATAAATGTTACTCAAACATTAAAATTTCTGTCTGTAAAATACAATTATTTACATTTCTGCTATTTCATTACTAATATATGGTACATTTATAGAAAACTAAAGTAATCAAACGAAATAAAAAAAATCAATTTTCCCCATTAGATGCCAGTTTCTAACAAGGAAAAAGTGGCTCATCATAGAGTGCTAATGCAAATCAATGCTAATGAATGCTAATACTGCAGCAAGGGCCAATTACGTCCTTACGAGTTGTTGTTGCAGGTGACTTTTTCTTATCAGATCTTAAGATACAAAACATGAGTTAAATTGTAAAATGAAACATGATTGTGAAATGTTTTTTTCAGCAATGAATTTACAGTAGAAGAAATTAACTCACTGTTGTCAGATGTTCTTTTTTGTGAACTGAAATAACATGAAAAAAATGGTCAGGCAGTGTATCATATTTTTATGAAAAATACTAGTTACACCAATTGACACAAACCAGTGTCATTTGGCGTGACTGGTATTTTTCATTAAAAAAAAATATGATTATACAGGAAAATAAATGTGGAGTAAAATGCGGAATAAATGTAATCCACTTTTGCAGTGCAACACTGTGTTTTTTAACAAATTTGACATAATTTGTCAAGCGTTATTTAGAGAAAAAAAGGGGGTGTTTTTAGGAAATGTCCTGCTCAGTATTGCCAAAATGCATTAAAATTTAAATATAGAAATACTCCAAAAATATTTTCATTCATTTCAATTTAATGCTTTTGAAATAAAGATTTTTTTATAAGTACACTTAAATATACTGAAGGTGGATAAAATATTTAATATTTATCATTCTTTCGTGGTCACACCATTTAACATTTTCAGGAGCATTGACTCTTTCTTTTCATAAAAAATGGTGCAAATCTGATGCATGCTTTGAAAACTATTTTTGAGGATATTTCTGAATTGCTCATCTTGCCAACCTTTATTTGTCACTGACCCTCAAACTAGGAGGCTGAGCTGCGCAGTATTTGATATTACTGTTAGAAGGTGTAGCCTCTTGTGTGTTGGTGAACTTTGATACTGATGTAGTGCAGCTGTATTTAGTCCATGTGTATGTTGTAGTGCTTTCCAATTTGCATTTTGATTGCTGTTTATTTAATCTAAAATATTTAAAGAAAGACTTAATCAGATATCCTTATAATATATTGTTATTATATTATTATTATTATTATCATTATTATTATTATTATTATTTGTACCGGGGTACAATTAGAAGCCGATGCTATTTGTACTCTGGTGTAGGCTATATAGCAGTGTATGCTATTTACACCCAGCCGTACAATTAGAAGTGGATACTATTCGTACCCTGGATTATAGTGATGTGTGCCGCTTATGCCCACCTTGGTGCAAATATTTGTACCCTCATTTTGTACAACTAAACTATTATTATTCAACCTCAACCCTCAGGACCTAGGTAAGCTACATAGTTAACTATCCTACCATCACAATGCAACCATGCCAAGTGCCTTTTCTTTAAGCGGATTTATGGTTGTGTGTAGACCGCACATGCCGTTGTGAGCGTTTTTACTTCTGCGGTGGTGTGTGTGTGTCACTCTGCAGTTACACCTCCAAAACACTAGTCAGCGGCAGAGGTTTCTGTGAAGCGCTGTAAAATTTAGTTGATTCAAAATCACACCCAGAACACGCATTAAACATGTCTTAATAGAGATTATTTCAAACACAAGCCTACACACATCAGCCTCACTATAACTCTCAGCATTGACAGACAAACACTTGTGTTAATCTGGACACATTTTCCAAACAAATACATGCTAAAGTTATTAGCACAAGTCTATGGCATTTTACATTGTATAAATTAGCCTAGCAACTAGCGATCTTTCCTTCTTCTCATATAAAACCAGGGCCTACAGCGACATTTAACAAAGGTAACAGCACACAGTTTGGCTCCATTACAACTCAAAAAGTTCAATGACAAAATAACTGTCTTATACTAAACACGTTTTCCAAACAAATACAACATGCTAACGTTATTAGCACAAGCCTATGGCATTTTACATTGTATATTAGCCTAGCAACTAGATTTTTCCCTCTTCTCATATAAAACCAGGGACAACAGCGACATTTAACAAAGGTAACAGCACACAGTTTGGCTCCATTACAACTCAAAAAGTTCACTGACAAAACAACAGTCTTATACATACTAAACATGTTTTCCAAACAAATACGACATGCTAACGTTATTAGCGACGAGCGGAGATTTGAACTCATAGGAACCCTGGATAAATCCCGAAGTATAAATCCCTGAAGGATAAATTATACACAAGACTAACTGCTATATTCGTGGAGGCTTTACTGTCTTCACAATTTATAGTTTCTTCTCTGTAAAATAAGAGTAAAAAAAAAAAGGCTTTGTTTCCACTGAGGGAAATGGTTTCAGTATACAGGAACAGAGGTCTGTGTCAGTTAGGTTTTTATATGCACAAAGTTTGTTGTCACATGTCATACAGGGGTGAAAATAGTCCAGCTGAGAGGCCAAGGCTATTTATGCTGGGGTACAAATAGTCACTCCGATATTAGAATTTGAGTATTTGATTTTTTTCCCCCCTGAAGACATGTGGATCCTCAACTACGATGAAGATGAAGTTCAGGTAGGTGATGTACAGGTAGGTAATGTGCAGGTAGGTAATGTGCAGGTAGATGAGATACTTTTAGCTGACTTCATTCCCCTACTTCCCTCTGATGAAGAGGATGAGTCTGAGGCTGAGGAGGACAACGATGAAGAGGACCGGTCTGACCTGGAGAGCGAAGATTCTAGGCACAGGTCCACCAGCGAGGGGGAAGAGGAGGAAGAGGAGGAGGTGGAGGTTGATGATGACAGATTTCAGCCAGTATGGCGTTATTTTCCTGTTCCTCCCCGGGAGCCTCTTGCACAGCCAGTGGAGCGTCCTGAAGATCTTCCCCCGGTCCCTCCTAGGTCTGAAGACTCTGCTCCCCCAGCCTCCGACCTCAGCTCATCCACCAAGAGGAGCAGGGAGGACAGCGACACTCCTCAGGTAAGTGGGAAGAGGCTGAGGAAGACCTTTGAGGACTGCGATGAAGAGCCAAGACCCCCCACTTCAGGCGCCAGCTCCTCCACACACAGAAGATAGTGGCCAAGTTCTTTCGAGTACCTGAGGAGGCCCGATGACAGCGACTCCGATGAAGACTGGTGAACCTGATTGGGAAACCTTTGTGCCTGGAAGGACTGATAAAGGCCAAGGCAGCCTCTGCGTCTGGCGAGGCTAGCACGGCCCTCGGTAGCGTCTTGCACCAGGGCTGTTTAATTACATTTTTCTTTGCAGTAATAGCTGATGGATGTATTTACCAGTGACTGGGTAAGCCCCATGCGGCCTCTGCGTCTGGCGAGGCTAGCACAGCCCTCGGTAGCGTCTTGCACCAGGGCTGTTTAATTACATTTTTCTTTGCAGTAATAGCTGATGGATGTATTTACCAGTGACTGGGTAAGCCCCATGCGGCCTCTGCGTCTGGCGAGGCTAGCACAGCCCTCGGTAGCGTCTTGCACCGAGGCTTTTTATTTACATTTTACTTTGTCCATTATAGTTAATGACACTGGATGGATGTTCTAGTGCTACGTTAATAATAATAATAATAATAATACTGATACATTATACTTATATAGCACTTTCCAAGGCACTGAGAGATGATTTACAAATTCAGGGACAAAACAACAACAAAAAAAGGCAAGGAACAAGCAAGAGAACAAATTAGGGATGAGGAGAAGAAACTCTCAGCAATTTAATAAAAGCAGCAGGACAGTGGCATCGGCAGAGCGGAGTGTGCCGTTGGAATGTGATAGTGGAGGAGCTCAGACAGGTATTTGTATGTTATGAGGAGAGGTTTGTAGTCCTGCAGGTTAGGAGGAGAGGGATGGACAGGCGTACGTTATTGGAGGCAGGCGATGTTCCTGAGGTGAAAGAAGGCTGTTTTGGTGTTTGATGTGCCGGTCGAGGGAGAGGAATTAATTGAAAATGATGTTAAGATTTCCGATGTGAGTGAGGTGCATACTGTGGAGCCGTAGATGTTGAGGGTGAAGTTATGGGTGGATTTGGTGACTGCTTTTGGTATAATGATGATAATTTAGGATTTGTGGCAGTTTAATTGAAGGAAGTTGGTTTGAAGCCAGGATTTTATTTCAGTGATGCAGTTTGTCAGGGTTGAGTGGGTGGCAGTGGAGATTGTCTTGGTGGAGATTAGGAGCTGGATATCATGGACGGTGCAATGGAACTGGACACCATGACGGCAGATTATGTGACCAAGGGAGAAAAGGTACAGGCTGAAGAGGAGGGAACCAAACTGAACCTCGGAGGACACCTCTGAGGAGGGAGCAGTGTGAGATTTGCAGTTATTGATGAAGATGAACTGAAGTCTGAGGGACAGAGGGAGTGATGGTGTCGAAGGTAGCGCTGAGGTCGAGGAGGATGAGGATGTTGGGTGTTCTGGCATCAGAGGAGAGAAAGAGGACGTTAGTGATTTTAAGCAGGGCAGTTTCAGTACTATGGTTTATCAAAATAAGGATGGAATGTTTCATACATGTTGTTGACAGAGAGAGGTGATGTTTCAGTTGGGAGGTTACAGCATGTTTCAGTAGTTTGGACAGAAAGGGTAGGTTGGAGATTAGCCCAAAGTTATTTGGGATGTCAGGGTTGAATCCAGTTAACAGATGAAGCAGGCTACATTGTTATCTATTTTGCTTGATAAAGTATAGGTGGCTACACCAGAGTGAGGGAAGTCAGGACTTCCTGACAACATAGACACAAGTATTTCTGTCACTAACCAGTTTAATAATATCACATTGTCTTTGTTCACTCTGCTGCATGGGCCTGTGTCTTCAGGGGTAGGTGGATGCAACAGTGGGAAAGTAATTATTACTAACAGAAAGAAAAGTCTCCAAGTCTCTTTTACTTAGGTATTTATAGGTGGACCAGATCCTCCCCACACAAGATGCGACAACGTGAAAGACCAAGACCGAATGAGAAGGATGGATGACTCTAGGACCAGATGAGAAGGATGAATGTCTCCAGGACCAGATGGAGAGTGATGGGCGTGTTTCATTCAGTGGGCTCAGTAAGTAATCTCCTTACTAAGACTACAAAAGTACCATAGTGATATAAAGTGGTGCTGAGATAAAGTTAACTTTACATATGTGAATTATTTTTATTACAGGAGCCTTGTTGAATATTATTCATTGTTTATAATGTCATTCCATGTATAGTTGAGTTCAGAAGTCTTCATTACTTGTGTTTCTGTTTTATAGGACAGGAGTCCTCTGAGGTTTCGGTGCTCCTGGGGCAGCTGAGAGTGGACGTCAATCATCCCAGGTAGACTTGACACCACGGCAGACCACTGGCCCACTCTCAGCACTCGAGTGAGTCCAGGATGCCCCTGCACCTCCACCTCCACCCAGGACACCACTGTCTTCGCCCATCAGATGAAACACTGAGTGCCCTGTCCCCACCAGCTCAGAGGACGCTGTCAGTGACTGCTCCTTCTGTACTGGTGGAACTATGGCGCTCCTCACATGCACCTAGTAATAATAATAATAGTAATAATAGTAATAATAATAACAGAAATAATAGTAATATTAACAATAGTAATAATAATAGTAATAATAGTAATTATAATAGTAATAATGGTAATATTGATAATAAAAAAAGCAATAATATTAATAATAATAGTAATAATAATAACAGAAATAATAGTAATATTAATAGTAAAAAAAAAAAATAATAATAGTAATGCAATAATAGAAATAATAAAATAATAGTAATGGTTATATTAATAGTAATAATAATAATAATAATAATAATAATAACAACAACAGTAATAATAGTTATATTAATAGTAATAATAGTAATATTAATAGTAATAATAATAATAATAATAACAGTAATAATAGTTATATTAATAGTAATAATAGTAATAGCAATAATAGTAATATAAATAGTAGTAATAATAATAACAGAAATAATAGTAATATTAATAGTAAAAATAAAAAAAATAATAGTAATGTAATAATAGAAATAATAAAATAATAGTAATGGTAATATTAATAGTAATAATGATAATAATAATAATAATAACAGTAATAATAGTATTATTAATAGTAATAGTAATATAAATAGTAGTAATAATAATAATAATAGCAATAATAACAGTAATAATACTTATATTAATAGTAATAATAGTAATAGCAATAATAGCAATATAAATAGTAATAATAATAATAATAATGTAATATTAATAGAAATAATAAAAATTATAGTAATGGTAATATTAATAGTAATAATGATAATAATAATAATAATAATAATAATAGCAATAATAACAGTAATAATAGTTATATTAATAGTAATAATAGTAATATTAATAGTAATAGTAATAATAATAATAATAGTAATGTAATATTAATAGTAATAATAAAATAATAGTAATGGTAATATTAAGAGTAATAATAATAATAGCAATAATAACAGTAATAATAGTTATATTAATAGTAATAATAATAATAAAAGTAATGTAATATTAATAGAAATAATAAAAATAATAGTAATGGTAATATTAAAAGTAATAATAATAATAACAGTGATAATAGTAATAGTAAATAGTAGTAATAATAACAATAGCAATAATAACAGTAATAATAGTAATATTTATAGTAATAATAATACTAATAATAGTAATGTAATATTAATAGAAATAATAAAAATAATAGTAATGGTAATATTATTAATAATAATAATAACAGTAATAGCAATAATAATAATAATAGTAATAATAAAAATAGTAATTATAATAGTTATAATAGTAATATTAAAAATAATAAGAGTAATATTAATAATAGCAATAGTAATATTAATATTAATAATAATAATAATGATAGCAATAATAACAGTAATAATAGTTGAAGTAATAAAAATAGTAATAGTAATAATATTAAAAATAGTTAACTCCTCCGAGAACCGTCACCTTATCGTGGTGGAGGAGTTTGAGTGCCCTAATGACCCTAGGAGCTATGCTGTCGGGGGCATTTTGCCCCTGGTAGGGTTTCCCATGGCAGATTGGTTCTGGGCGAAGGGTCAGACGAAGGATGGTTCAAAAGACCCTTCATGATGGACAACAACAGGAGAACGTGTACCCGGCCCGGAGGGTCACCGGGGCCCCGCCCTGGAGCCAGGCCTGGGGTTGGGGCCCATGGGCGAGCGCCTGGTGGCCGGGCCTTCGCCCGTGGAGTCTGGCTGGGCTCAGCCCGAACCTCGGAAGAGCTGACGGAAGTGGCTGGGGAGAGGACTATCTGGGCTTCTTTGCTGTGGCTGCTGCCCCCGCGACCCGGACCCGGATAAACGGAGGAAGGCAAGTACGAGTAAGAGTACGAATAATAATTATTATATTAGTAATAATAATATTAATAGCAGTAATATTAATAGTAATAATAGTGATAATATATATATATTTTTTTGTATAGCACTTATCTCAACAAGGTTACAAGGTGCTTCACAAAGTGCATGAAAATTACAATTACAATAAAATATCAAAAACAAATAATGTGACTGTGTGTGTGTGTATGTTGTAAAGTGGGCCTATCTACAGGGCGGGGTACACCAGTGTATAGGTTTCTGTGGATTTACAAAGAGTGATGTTCACCTCAGTTTTTCTCAGACCACACTGTGCCGTCTCTTCCTGTCAAACATCTGATGTGTACCTCAATCGCTCGTCCTCTGCTGCAGACCTCCATCCAACTATAAGAGAATGATGACTGTCAGCAATGTCCTGACTGGCTCCTCCTCCATCAAACACCAATCATAATGTTTGTTCTCAGATAAAATCTATGACTAACAAAAGTAAGAAAAAGTTTTACCTGGACAACAGGATTCACATTGTGGCAGAGACTGCACAATTTTCACAAACATAGAATCTGTTTCTCAAAGTTATTTTCGACAGTAATGGTCCTCAGTCAGTAACAGTTAAATATGAAAAAAAGATCCTGTGCAATGGGCAGAGCTTTAGGCCTTGCAGACATGAATTTGGAGGGGATGTGACAAAAGGTGTACGGCACACATGTGAAAACCTTTCTGTCAAAATGAGACCTTAGCGTAGGACGAGGGTCTTTGAATAGCTTGAGCTGGATTCGTCTGGAGATAAAGGCATTGAAGGATTTGTGATCGCTGTGAGCTTTTGACATCTCCCAAGAGAACATGAGAGCGTAGCAGGAAACACAGATGATATCCACCCCAAGCGTATGACAGTGAATGGCATTTGTGCTGTGAAGCTGTCCAGGCTCTTCTGAAGTCTCTATCCATCTTTCTTGTCCTGCCTGGTCTTTTTCACAGCAGACTCCCTGTATGTTGTTGACCTGAAAATAGTCAGAGGGTTGTCTGAAATTAGATTCACATCACCAGGGGCCACATGTTGGTTGTGGGCAGTTAGTGTTAATTGGTATTATTCATGTTAAACAAAGATATTCCATAATCATTCAGATCTTCATGTTATTTTAATATGATTATAATATGATTTTGTTGAGCCTACATTGTTGTGGGCATTTGCACTTGGAGGTGGTCTGTGTCACTCTGCAGTTACACCTCTTAAACACTAGAGTGGGGTGGAGTTTCTGTAAAGTGCTGTAAAATTGAATTGTTTCAAACCCACACATTAAACATGACTTAATAGCAACAATTTTAAACACAAGTACACAAATCGGCTCAATTATAACTCACAGCATTCACAGACAAAACACTTGTCTCTATCTGGGCACATTTTCCCCACAAATACAACATGCTAATTTTATTAGCACAAGCCTATGGCATTTTGCATTGTATAAATAAGCCAAGAGGCTTGCAGAGATGTCCTCTATTTACTGTATGAAGCTAGGATAGATCAAACACAAGACATTTTTTTTGTGTGTTTTTGGAGGTTTTTTGCCTTCACACTTTGTTTCTTATCTGTGAAATGAAAGTAAATCAAAGTTTCGTGTCCACTGAGGGAAATGGTTTCAGCATACAAAAATAGACAGGAGGTCTGCATTGCTACGACATGTTTACATTTTCGGGAAGGTGCACGGTAAGGCTACAGCATAGGGTACAGCGTAGCCTCTGCATAGGTATGGCATAAAAATCCTGCTTGGGGGAGGGGGGTAGCAGGTCAGCAGTAGATGCCATATTCAAGAAGTATACACCATATATAAGCTGGGAACCTAAAGATTAATTTGATAATAATAAACTCTATAATAAACATTATATTCTGGTTAGGTGCCCATTATTACTGTGATAATCCTAGAGGTCACAATTGGTAATTTAGTGCAGTGAGGTCATTTAAAAAAAAAAGGTCTCATTAAAATAGTCAGTTATGGGGTCTTACATCATCACAGATACAAACAACTGATTTCACTGGATCCACAAGAGTCTCAGCCATCCACTGATGTCCAATTTATGCAATCCCAAGACTGTTTAGGGACCCCAGTATGCAGAACTAGTCAAATACACATAGGTGAGAATAACACATGTAGTGCATGTGAAGAACTGCATGTTTTCTGCCCAGAACTGTGTGAGATGAACTGACAACCTCTGACACCAGAGGCCAATTGTGATCCAGGATCCAGGTATCTGAGCTGGGAAACCCCTATGGATAGACAAAGCCTGACAGCTAAGCCAAACATACCTATGGAGAAGAGTTTAGAAAGGGAGGAAGAAGAAGAAGAAGAAGAAGAAGAAGAAGAAGAAGAAGAGGAGGAAGACAAATAACAAATCCAAGAGGATCCATCAGTAGAACTTTCTGGGCCAAAAATATTATAAATCCTTGAAAAACCTTTAAAATCATGCATTTCTAACCCACACAGCACAATGGAGGAACAATGTTTAATCTGCATCAGAGACTTGATTTCACAGCTTTTAGGAACCAACAGCAAAGTGTTATCAAGTTGAGTTACCTCACCAGTGTACAATTTAGTTGCGACTTCACACAATAACACAGTCAATCACCAGGGGCAGCATAACAGCCGTGCATGTATCGACACAGCAGATTTTAAACTAGTGTTAAATTCTGAGTCTGCATACTTTATCTAGACAACATAGAAAACATCTGAAATGTATTTTTACAACGATTTATTGATCCATAAGTTAAGAAATGATTCTTAGAGATACTCTGTTCCCATTGGCTGAGGAAGGCCACATGATAGGCTACCACAATTCAAAATGATGTCACAAATTCAGTTTCTGACGTACAATTCTGAAATAAAACACTTTTAATCTACCCTGACAGCAAAAATATTGTCTTTTGTTCATAACCACTGGAGGTTTATTTAGTGAGAAACTGCATTAGCTGTTTACAGTACGGTTTATGATGGACACATTTTGATTCGCTGTGGGCTCATTTGGTAAGATAGTTTCAGTAAAAACAGAGTGATGGACTTAATAATTTGCACTAAGCTGGAATTTACAAAACTGTCTCTACTCAAATCCTGTGAAATTATAACACCTAATACAGCAAACAGTTGATTTAGGACATTTATTAGGAACCGTAAGAGACCACAACTAAAATTTGGTAAGTTGCAATTACCTTTAGATCAAGGAGGGATGGCAGTCCCCAGAATTTAACTATAACAGCTAGCTTCAGATTTTCAGTATCTGGTAGAGTACAAAATGATCCAGATTCTTAATGTGGTTAGATATTGGAGCACTCAGGCTGGGTAGTCCGGCTAGTCTCCTATTAATCTTGAATCTGAGAGAAATAGAGATTGCAGATGGTAATTTAATTTTTAAACCTACACTAAAGGCATGGGATATCATTAAGGAATGGGGAAAAAAGAACTGATGTTTTATCACCAACCAATCAAATACAAAAAACATAATAATCATAAATTAAAAAAAAAGAGATTATAAAATAGATAGATTTTCCACCAGGGATGACAGATAATGGGTTTTCTATGTGGAAAAATGCAGCTTTTGCAATTTTGAAAGACTTAGGCTGAAATGTAAACAGCCTCAAACACACTTTTTACATTTCTACAAGTAAGATGTTTTATACAGAATCAAACTGTGTGGAAATTTAATCTGGAAATGTCACCAACTGAGCAATTCTAAATAAAACACCAAGCAATAGATTTATAGTGAGATGATGTTATGGGGGCTCTTGACACGTTCCTGTAAAGTGAACTGTGCAATCTTGCAAACACGGGCTCAGGACCCTGGGGTGCAGATGGATGAAGCTACAGGGATAGATATTTAGGAGCATGCCCATAACATATCCATATGGTCAGGGACTATATTGTGAAAATCTGGGAATAAATTCCTTACCAAAAGATTTCTTCACCAATGTGTTTGTAAAGGTGTCTAATAACACATATAAAAAGATTTAAATTCAACTCCCATAGGTAAATCTGTCACAGCTGCTGAAATTTGGGGTACCCTGAACCTTACCGGTGAAAAATTGAAAATGTTTACCTCTGCCTTAAGTAGCTTGTGAGGGGTCAAGCTAGAGGTTTTTTCAGGATTGTGAATTGATTGCAAGCATTTGTTTTGCACCAATACCACTCCTTGGTGGAAGAAAGGGCCACACCTAGTTTTACGTGTAAATTTCAAAAGTAGCTTTATTGATTTATTTCAATATCTCGAATACTAGTTGGAGAACAATGCTGTTCTACAATGTCAAATGTCTCAGGGGTTGAGGTCCAGACATGATTATGGATACAGTTCTTGCATGCAATGCCTCTACAACTTCTGCATACTGAGATACACTTTACAAGATTCTTCTTGCAGCTAACAACCTTGATATAATGAGGGTACAAGTCCTCTGCAGCCCTTTGCTGTATGTCTTCCCCGCCCTCTCCACCCTTTCACACTGCAATCTATCTCTCTCTGTCCAATGATGGTGAGAAAAAAGCCCCCCACAATTTAAAAATGACTCAGAAATAAACAGGCAGTTACATATACATAACATATACATAACACACACACACACACACACACACACACACACACACATATATATATATATATATATATATATATATATATATATCTTCACTGAAGATCCTGTTAATGAGGAGGTCCACATTGTTCAGTGGGCCTTCCAACTACCACCAGCCTCAGGGGTCTTCCAGGACAAGACCAACCCATTGATACAGACGGACTCCTATCTGTGGGAGAGGTACCAGTTCAGCAGGCAAAGCATAGTGTATCTATGCAGTTTGCTGGAACCACACATTATAAAGGTTACATGCTGCAGCCAGTCTCTGACCACTGTGCAGTCAGTCTGTACTGCACTGAGGTTCTTTGCTAGCGGTACATTCCTGTATAGTGTTGGTGATGCTGAGAGGCTAAGTAAGGCAACTGTTTGCAGAGAGGTAAAAAGGGTGTATTTTCTATTAATTTTGATTATTTCTAGCATCACCATGCATAGGGCTTGAGATGATCACATTAACATATGGTTATCTTTTATATTTATGAATTAACCATGACACAAAGCAACCACATTACAGGTATCGTATCGTATCGCATCGTATCGTATCGTGTCGTATCGTATCGCATCGTACCGTGTCGTATTGTATCTATCATATCTATCATATTGTATGCAATGGCAAATGGATTTACACATGTATAGTGCCTTTGTAGTCCCCCGAATACTCAAAGCACTTTTACACTGTATGTCACATACATTCACATGCACTCACAACAATAGTACTCACAACAATAGTACGGATGAGACGTATAATTTGCCCAGAGAAAATTAGACTGGAAGAACAGGGGATTGAACAACCAATCTTCTGATTAGTGGAAGAGCCTCCTGGGCCACAGATATTTGACACAAAGTTCAAAGATAAAGTTGTAACTTCTTCTCTGTCACACAGTGACATTCGAGAACAGCAAATGTCACTGTGTGACAGAGCAGTGTCACCATAGAAACATCACTACACCTGATGGAAGCTTGTTGTGAAAAATTGCTTGGATTTTTTTTAGTTGCAGATGTCTCTATATGTCTGAATATGAACAGTAGAGGTGCGGATTAGAGTCTAATGACTTGGACTCAAGTCAGACTCTAGTAACAAATTTGATTACTTTAGACTCGACTTGACAAATTCAAAAAAGACTTGTGCATTAACATGGATTTTAACACCAGTGACTCAAGACTTCACTTGAACTTGAGCCTTCTAACTTGAAAATACTTGATACCTTCCCCCAAATCCAAAGATTAAAAAGTGTTACTTAAAAGGTGTGCCAAGAATCAACTCATTTCCTTTCATCTCCTGAATCTATTAATGATAAAACTAATAATTTTCAACAAATCAACATTTAATTTAACTTCAGTCATGAACACTCTCATCATAGATTTAGATGAAAACTTTGGGCTGATGGCTCCACCCTTAAAATGCTCCCTACATTAGAAATGTGGCATACTAAGCCAAAACACGGAGCACAAAGCAGCGTCCAATCAAGTTGTAGGAAAGAGGTGGAAAAAAATAATACCAAAGATCATTTTGTGTGTTGTCAAAAACTACATGGTGGTTGACAAAAGACAAATTGAGGCAAAATGTGGAGGTTGAAAATAACAATCGCAACAACTTCCAACTTTGACATTTTAAGTTGCACAAAGAACAGTAAGTCAAGGCTAATCGAGCTAATGCTTTGCCAATGTAACTTTTTAACAAACTTGTTATTACAAATAGGCTAAGCGCAAATTTTTTAAAGCATTCATTATTTTATTTTTAAATCTAATGTATCATTATTTCGTTGTTTAAATGGTATTATATTTGGTGAAGAGCACATTATGACTAAAGTTTAGGACTTTAGGACTGGAGACTTACTTGTGACTTGCAAAACAAGAACTTGGTCCCACCTCTGATGGACAGTAAACCAGGGAGGGAAATAAGTGAAAAGAGAGAGAACTGATGTCTGTCTGTTGGTCAAATTTTAACTAAATATGAAATAAAGAATATTTCTTGCTTTTAGAATGTTATCCAGATTGACCTAGACATGAAAAGGCACACTATAACAGATCATTGCTGGTGTAATGAGGAGAACATCTAATATTTAGAATGAAACCAGGAGACCTGACTGAACTAAAAAGACAAGTCCGATAGTTGACCATCATTGTATCTTTATTTTTTTGATAGTTTCTAGACAATTTGCCAAAATGTGACCCAGTTTATTGAATGTCACATAACATTTTCATATATATATATATATATATATATATAATTATTATTATTTTGCTTGTAAATCGTTAGACTTTAAAACGAGCACTACTTTAACACTTGTTCACAGATTGCAATTCCCATGTAAAAGTGTATGTGTGTGTGTGTGTGTGTAACAACATGGGGAAATCCTCTGTACATTAGATTAAAGCTCCTCATTTCATTACGTTCTGTCACCTTTGGACAAGTCAAATTCACACATACCTCCTTTGTAAACTGTAGGACAAATAACAGGGCCTTATATTCATGAAATTTTGGAATATTTCTGAAATCATAACAAAAGAGAGGAGTCTAGAGGATAGAGAAGTTGCAGTCCTTTTATAAATGAGATCACACTACAGAAATGACGCCAACAGCACAGCCAAGTTCATTGCAAACCTTTTTCATGTTTAATGATACCCATACATTTTTAAACACCGGAACATGTCATGAAAGAGTACTAAAAGGCAAAATATTTGTTAGCTGTGCAACCTACAGCTAGTGCCAATTACATCCAAACACCTACACATACAAACACGACTCTCTGATATATATGTTTTTACTTTACACCTTTTTACAGACCTTTGTTCTTTGATTTTTAATTGAGAACAAAGAATGATTGACATTAAAACGACTGTTACATCTCAGGGTTCAACCTGTGAAACGTTAAGGAACACTGCAGGCCTGCATCCACTGGGCTGTGTATCTAAAAAAATAAGAAATGAAATATTCTGTTGTTGGAGATGTTGGAAGTTTGGTCAGACCATTACAGCTGTAGTGGAAAGCCTACGTATTTTAATGTTGAGCAGGTAAAAGGAGGCTAAGCTAGAGTAGCTTCTCCTCTCTCTGTCTGCCTCCTACCACAAACACATGGCGTCATTTCCGGTTATGAGTTCGTTTTGTTTTTTGTTTTTTCAGGTAAACTAACGTTAATCCCGTCATTACAGACTTATGTTACTTTCTTGTTACTTAAGATAATATTATTTAAAATTATAATGTAATTTCCCAGGAACTTACGTTAAAATGTGTAATAGTTAAAATCTGCCTGTAAATACATGCACAGCTGTTATGCTGCCCCTGGTGGTTGACTGTTATTGTGTGAAGTCACGACTAAATTCTACACTGGTGAGGCAATCTGGACATCCATCGGTAGAAAAAAAATCTACAATGTAAATTGCAGAATCTGTCTTGAGAGATTATGTTTCTATAAATCGCACGGTTTCCACCGGCATCACCACAACCCCAACGAGGAGGTCAGACAGCCAGGGAGAGCAGGAGCAGGTTGGTGGGTGTGTGAAGCTGTCTGAGGTGTGAGATGGAGATAATAACCATAAGGTTGAGAGCTACAGTGAGCACAGTGATGGAGGAGAAAGCGTGTAGAGAAGGATGGCCTCAAAGCGAGGATGCATTAACCCCTGCAGGACACATTCAGGAGCAGAGGGTAACAGAGCTCCTCTCTCTTCAGGCTGTCCATCATCCAGCACTGTGGAGAGGCGACGACCTGAACCTGCTGAGCTCAAGCAGCTCTCTGATCGTACAAGACATTGTGGAGCTCACTTATCTCTTAAGGCACTCCTCAACTCCCCAGTCATCCTTCTCATCACTGTCTGCTACAGGCTTATAGGCTGCTTTTGTCAGTCTGTTTGTTGTATCTGTTATTTCTCCTCATCCCTCCTCCTCTTCCTCATCTCTCCCTCGGTTATTCCATCATCCCATCTTCCTTTTTTTCCACTTACATGATGCAACATAGCAGTCATGCAGCTGATGAAGAACTTTTCTCTTAAAGCAGTGGCGCATGGGCCCCAGTACACGCTGTTATGAGGGGCCCTATTACGCCCTAGTTACAAGTTATAAAGCACACACACACACACACACACACACACACACACACACACACACACACAGTTTTAGGTGTATATATATTTTAGCAACAGTGTGTCTTACTGCTGCTTTTACGTTACATCCACTTGCATATACTTGATATTGGACACATTAACATGCATATTACACAGCAATCATCATCTGTATAAGACAAATTTACAAAAGAAAATAGAAAAGTATTAGTTTAACTTGATAGTTTTTATTGGTAAATTATAGTTTTTTTAAATACTTTATGTAGAATAAGTTTAGAATTTGTTATAGATTGAGACTGTTTTACAAAACCAGAAAGCCATGATGGAGATGGGTTTGCCTCATTTAGGGCATGTATGGAAAATATCACCATTTTTGTTTTAATGTGAGTTCTTCTTTGATTATGGCCTCGTTTTTTTTTAAAGAGAAGGAACAATTGCAGAATGGGGAAGCGCAGTTGTCTTGCTTTTAAGCAGTATACAGTGCCAAATCAATGTCTGTGTGGAGGTGACAGCTGGAAGGACAGGACCATAGACAGGATGGGGGTGTTGTTTAGATGGCATGTTATGTGTGTGACCCACCAGCGCAAAATTTAAAAAGCAGCTAGAAGCAGTTAGCAGCAAACTCCAACAAGAAGAACAGGGCTCGAAAATGTCTATTATTGGGAAAACAATAAGGTCCAGTGCATTATAATGTGAAGGGTGGCTATGGTTTGGTTTATAATGTTTTTAGTTAGGCTATGTAGCAGTAATTACACAGATCCAGCAGCTGCACTGTCATAAAAGAGAGAAATGCTGATGAAAACCAAAAATTAAATGTCACATGTCTCAGTCACTCGCATCGCTTTCTGTTTCTATGACGTCAAATGTCATAGAAACAGAACGATGCCCCGGCCAAGGTCATGCAGGAAGTTCATTCGGATCATTGTGATCTGTCACTTTGCACTTGGATTTGGACAAGAACCAACCTGTGGAAAGATACTCTCTGAGATTTGAAGCAGAAAGCAAAACTTTTTCGACACTTTTCAACCGTTTGGACAACTCAACTTTGTGGACACCTGAAGATGGCTCCAGGCGGACCCCAGGCGTACCATCTGTCTCTGAGGGACATCGACCTCCCAGGTAAGACAACTTCCAGATTTATTTTTGCATTTTACTGGTTGACACGACCTCTGAAATTGTTAAAAGCGTTATCAGTTTCAAAGTTGGACAGTTCACAGCACGTTATTAGGTCTGTCGGAAAACTCAGATCTGGTGAAAACAGACGCTTATTTCTAATGATCACAATCTCGTTATCACACTAATTCACGTTTGTCGTGTAAAGGGCTGTATTTGATGGATAGGATGATTGATTGATGAAACACTGCTAATTTTGTTTGAGGTATCAATTTATCGAAATGTGACAATCTGTGATCAGTTCCACTGAAAAAAAAAAGATGATCAAAAATGTTATCATGTCGTGCGCCATGGCAACGTCAGGACGTGAGGACGCACAGGTCCAGGGCACGGTCTCCTGAGTTCGTTTGTTTTGATTGTTGAAGCCTGGCTTTTTGTATCTGGTTCTCTCAGTGTCTCAGTGTATATCATATTAAATAAACTTAGTCTATTTTAACATTTAATAATGCGCTTCGCTCGTTAGTGTGGTATTTTGTTTGCTAGAGACAAGAGAATGATTTGTTATGTAACTGTATGTGACTGACTGTGTGTGTGCGTCCTGCGCTCAGGATGAGATCACCTGCTACACTGTGATTTGCAGCTCATAAACTTTGAGATGTGTTATAAACTTGTAGTTCGGTCTGCCCAGAGCTCACTGCGGTATTTTTTGGATTAATAACGTAGCCATGGTGCACTGTGCGTACTGACGCATGTAGTGCGACTCATATGAAACAGACTACATTTACGCTATTTATTGCAAACCATCGGGCGTTTTGTCATCACTGAAGTGATGTGGATTGATCACATTGTTACTGCAGCTTTATTTTATGCTATCAAATGCAGCATTAATTGATTATCATGCCGTCATCTGTTCAAGGGTCAATGACGTGACGCTACTTTTTTTGTGTCCATATGGTTTAGTCAAATTTAAAAGGGTTAAATTTTGAAAATAAATGTATGATTAACTTACAAACTTCAACTTTTTGTGGATCCAGTATAAAATTTCTGCTTTTAATACATTTTGAGAGAATATATTAGAGGATAATGGCAAACATGTCTAAGTGGTGTAACCATAAAAACTTGCACCAAATAATTAAAAACACTAAAATTCTCAATGAAACACCATATCAACTAGTTTGGCATGATCTTTAAATTATTACTATTACTTTTTTATACTCAATAAAGGTAATGGAATACAATTGTTCTAAATATGAAATTTTATTTGGGGAATCATGAAAGTCAAGTAAACTACATGAAGTGTCAAGTGTGTAACCACCATTTAAGAGGCCGTTTTGTTAGTATTGTAAAGAAGGCCATTTGACAGGAAATGGTGTTACTGAGAAGGATCTGGTCAGGTTTAGTAAGTTTACATGTCAAATGGTATGACCCTACCCAATTATGTCAAATATCAGCAGTTTGTGATAGTAGTCATTTGTTAGATATCAGTAGTTTATGATGCTAATTAAAGATGTATTATAAAAAAATACTTTGAACTTGTACAGTAGCTTTAAAATACCTAAAAATCCAATAATTCATTTAAAGTATAAATGTTACTCAAACATTAAAATTTCTGTCTGTAAAATACAAATATTTACATTTCTGCTATTTCATTACTAATATATGGTACATTTATAGAAAACTAAAGTAATCAAACGAAATAAAAAAAATCAATTTTCCCCATTAGATGCCAGTTTCTAACAAGGTGGCTCATCATAGAGTGCTAATGCAAATCAATGCTAATGAATGCTAATACTGCAGCAAGGGCCAATTACGTCCTTACGAGTTGTTGTTGCAGGTGACTTTTTCTTATCAGATCTTAAGATACAAAACATGAGTTAAATTGTAAAATGAAACATGATTGTGAAATGTTTTTTTCAGCAATGAATTTACAGTAGAAGAAATTAACTCACTGTTGTCAGATGTTCTTTTTTGTGAACTGAAATAACATGAAAAAAATGGTCAGGCAGTGTATCATATTTTTATGAAAAATACTAGTTACACCAATTGACACAAACCAGTGTCATTTGGCGTGACTGGTATTTTTCATTAAAAAAAATATGATTATACAGGAAAATAAATGTGGAGTAAAATGCGGAATAAATGTAATCCACTTTTGCAGTGCAACACTGTGTTTTTTAACAAATTTGACATAATTTGTCAAGCGTTATTTAGAGAAAAAAAGGGGGTGTTTTTAGGAAATGTCCTGCTCAGTATTGCCAAAATGCATTAAAATTTAAATATAGAAATACTCCAAAAATATTTTCATTCATTTCAATTTAATGCTTTTGAAATAAAGATTTTTAAGTACACTTAAATATACTGAAGGTGGATAAAATATTTAATATTTATCATTCTTTCGTGGTCACACCATTTAACATTTTCAGGAGCATTGACTCTTTCTTTTCATAAAAAATGGTGCAAATCTGATGCATGCTTTGAAAACTATTTTTGAGGATATTTCTGAATTGCTCATCTTGCCAACCTTTATTTGTCACTGACCCTCAAACTAGGAGGCTGAGCTGCGCAGTATTTGATATTACTGTTAGAAGGTGTAGCCTCTTGTGTGTTGGTGAACTTTGATACTGATGTAGTGCAGCTGTATTTAGTCCATGTGTATGTTGTAGTGCTTTCCAATTTGCATTTTGATTGCTGTTTATTTAATCTAAAATATTTAAAGAAAGACTTAATCAGATATCCTTATAACATATTGTTATTATATTATTATTATTATCATCATTATTATTATTATTTGTACTGGGGTACAATTAGAAGCCGATGCTATTTGTACTCTGGTGTAGGCTATATAGCAGTGTATGCTATTTACACCCAGCCGTACAATTAGAAGTGGATGCTATTCGTACCCTGGATTATAGTGATGTGTGCCGCTTATGCCCACCTTGGTGCAAATATTTGTACCCTCATTTTGTACAACTAAACTATTATTATTCAACCTCAACCCTCAGGACCTAGGTTAGCTACATAGTTAACTATCCTACCATCACAATGCAACCATGCCAAGTGCCTTTTCTTTAAGCGGATTTATGGTTGTGTGTAGACCGCACATGCCGTTGTGAGCGTTTTTACTTCTGCGGTGGTGTGTGTGTGTCACTCTGCAGTTACACCTCCAAAACACTAGTCAGCGGCAGAGGTTTCTGTGAAGCGCTGTAAAATTTAGTTGATTCAAAATCACACCCAGAACACGCATTAAACATGTCTTAATAGAGATTATTTCAAACACAAGCCTACACACATCAGCCTCACTATAACTCTCAGCATTGACAGACAAACACTTGTGTTAATCTGGACACATTTTCCAAACAAATACATGCTAAAGTTATTAGCACAAGTCTATGGCATTTTACATTGTATAAATTAGCCTAGCAACTAGCGATCTTTCCTTCTTCTCATATAAAACCAGGGCCTACAGCGACATTTAACAAAGGTAACAGCACACAGTTTGGCTCCATTACAACTCAAAAAGTTCAATGACAAAATAACTGTCTTATACTAAACACGTTTTCCAAACAAATACAACATGCTAACGTTATTAGCACAAG
Organism: Epinephelus cyanopodus; assembly: GCA_026686955.1. Lineage (NCBI taxonomy): Eukaryota > Metazoa > Chordata > Actinopteri > Perciformes > Serranidae > Epinephelus > Epinephelus cyanopodus. The sequence continues at coordinate 41,460,457 of CM048916.1, forward strand.
CCTATGGCATTTTACATTGTATATTAGCCTAGCAACTAGCGATTTTTCCCTCTTCTCATATAAAACCAGGGACAACAGCGACATTTAACAAAGGTAACAGCACACAGTTTGGCTCCATTACAACTCAAAAAGTTCACTGACAAAACAACAGTCTTATACATACTAAACATGTTTTCCAAACAAATACGACATGCTAACGTTATTAGCGACGAGCGGAGATTTGAACTCATAGGAACCCTGGATAAATCCCGAAGTATAAATCCCTGAAGGATAAATTATACACAAGACTAACTGCTATATTCGTGGAGGCTTTACTGTCTTCACAATTTATAGTTTCTTCTCTGTAAAATAAGAGTAAAAAAAAAAAGGCTTTGTTTCCACTGAGGGAAATGGTTTCAGTATACAGGAACAGAGGTCTGTGTCAGTTAGGTTTTTATATGCACAAAGTTTGTTGTCACATGTCATACAGGGGTGAAAATAGTCCAGCTGAGAGGCCAAGGCTATTTATGCTGGGGTACAAATAGTCACTCCGATATTATAATTTGAGTATTTGATTTTTTTCCCCCCTGAAGACATGTGGATCCTCAACTACGATGAAGATGAAGTTCAGGTAGGTGATGTACAGGTAGGTAATGTGCAGGTAGGTAATGTGCAGGTAGATGAGATACTTTTAGCTGACTTCATTCCCCTACTTCCCTCTGATGAAGAGGATGAGTCTGAGGCTGAGGAGGACAACGATGAAGAGGACCGGTCTGACCTGGAGAGCGAAGATTCTAGGCACAGGTCCACCAGCGAGGGGGAAGAGGAGGAAGAGGAGGAGGTGGAGGTTGATGATGACAGATTTCAGCCAGTATGGCGTTATTTTCCTGTTCCTCCCCGGGAGCCTCTTGCACAGCCAGTGGAGCGTCCTGAAGATCTTCCCCCGGTCCCTCCTAGGTCTGAAGACTCTGCTCCCCCAGCCTCCGACCTCAGCTCATCCACCAAGAGGAGCAGGGAGGACAGCGACACTCCTCAGGTAAGTGGGAAGAGGCTGAGGAAGACCTTTGAGGACTGCGATGAAGAGCCAAGACCCCCCACTTCAGGCGCCAGCTCCTCCACACACAGAAGATAGTGGCCAAGTTCTTTCGAGTACCTGAGGAGGCCCGATGACAGCGACTCCGATGAAGACTGGTGAACCTGACTGGGAAACCTTTGTGCCTGGAAGGACTGATAAAGGCCAAGGCAGCCTCTGCGTCTGGCGAGGCTAGCACGGCCCTCGGTAGCGTCTTGCACCAGGGCTGTTTAATTACATTTTTCTTTGCAGTAATAGCTGATGGATGTATTTACCAGTGACTGGGTAAAGCCCCATGCGGCCTCTGCGTCTGGCGAGGCTAGCACGGCCCTCGGTAGCGTCTTGCACCAGGGCTGTTTAATTACATTTTTCTTTGCAGTAATAGCTGATGGATGTATTTACCAGTGACTGGGTAAAGCCCCATGCGGCCTCTGCGTCTGGCGAGGCTAGCACGGCCCTCGGTAGCGTCTTGCACCAGGGCTGTTTAATTACATTTTTCTTTGCAGTAATAGCTGATGGATGTATTTACCAGTGACTGGGTAAGCCCCATGCGGCCTCTGCGTCTGGCGAGGCTAGCACAGCCCTCGGTAGCGTCTTGCACCAGGGCTGTTTAATTACATTTTTCTTTGTCCATTATAGTTAATGACACTGGATGGATGTTCTAGTGCTACGTTAATAATAATAATAATAATACTAATACATTATACTTATATAGCGCTTTCCAAGGCACTGAGAGATGATTTACAAATTCAGGGACAAAACAACAACAAAAAAAGGCAAGGAACAAGCAAGAGAACAAATTAGGGATGAGGAGAAGAAACTCTCAGCAATTTAATAAAAGCAGCAGGACAGTGGCATCGGCAGAGCGGAGTGTGCCGTTGGAATGTGATAGTGGAGGAGCTCAGACAGGTATTTGTATGTTATGAGGAGAGGTTTGTAGTCCTGCAGGTTAGGAGGAGAGGGATGGACAGGCGTACGTTATTGGAGGCAGGCGATGTTCCTGAGGTGAAAGAAGGCTGTTTTGGTGTTTGATGTGCCGGTCGAAGGAGAGGAATTAATTGAAAATGATGTTAAGATTTCCGATGTGAGTGAGGTGCATACTGTGGAGCCGTAGATGTTGAGGGTGAAGTTATGGGTGGATTTGGTGACTGCTTTTGGTATAATGATGATAATTTAGGATTTGTGGCAGTTTAATTGAAGGAAGTTGGTTTGAAGCCAGGATTTTATTTCAGTGATGCAGTTTGTCAGGGTTGAGTGGGTGGCAGTGGAGATTGTCTTGGTGGAGATTAGGAGCTGGATATCATGGACGGTGCAATGGAACTGGACACCATGACGGCAGATTATGTGACCAAGGGAGAAAAGGTACAGGCTGAAGAGGAGGGAACCAAACTGAACCTCGGAGGACACCTCTGAGGAGGAGCAGTGTGAGATTTGCAGTTATTGATGAAGATGAACTGAAGTCTGAGGGACAGAGGGAGTGATGGTGTCGAAGGTAGCGCTGAGGTCGAGGAGGATGAGGATGTTGGGTGTTCTGGCATCAGAGGAGAGAAAGAGGACGTTAGTGATTTTAAGCAGGGCAGTTTCAGTACTATGGTTTATCAAAATAAGGATGGAATGTTTCATACATGTTGTTGACAGAGAGAGGTGATGTTTCAGTTGGGAGGTTACAGCATGTTCAGTAGTTTGGACAGAAAGGGTAGGTTGGAGATTAGCCCAAAGTTATTTGGGATGTCAGGGTTGAATCCAGTTAACAGATGAAGCAGGCTACATTGTTATCTATTTTGCTTGATAAAGAATAGGTGGCTACACCAGAGTGAGGGAAGTCAGGACTTCCTGACAACATAGACACAAGTATTTCTGTCACTAACCAGTTTAATAATATCACATTGTCTTTGTTCACTCTGCTGCATGGGCCTGTGTCTTCAGGGGTAGGTGGATGCAACAGTGGGAAAGTAATTATTACTAACAGAAAGAAAAGTCTCCAAGTCTCTTTACTTAGGTATTTATAGGTGGACCAGATCCTCCCCACACAGATGCGACAACGTGAAAGACCAAGACCGAATGAGAAGGATGGATGACTCTAGGACCAGATGAGAAGGATGAATGTCTCCAGGACCAGATGGAGAGTGATGGGCGTGTTTCATTCAGTGGGCTCAGTAAGTAATCTCCTTACTAAGACTACAAAAGTACCATAGTGATATAAAGTGGTGCTGAGATAAAGTTAACTTTACATATGTGAATTATTTTTATTACAGGAGCCTTGTTGATATTATTCATTGTTTATAATGTCATTCCATGTATAGTTGAGTTCAGAAGTCTTCATTACTTGTTTCTGTTTTATAGGACAGGAGTCCTCTGAGGTTTCGGTGCTCCTGGGGCAGCTGAGAGTGGACGTCAATCATCCCAGGTAGACTTGACACCACAGCAGACCACTGGCCCACTCTCAGCACTCGAGTGAGTCCAGATGCCCCTGCACCTCCACCACCACCCAGGACACCTGTCTTCGCCATCAGATGAAACACTGAGTGCCCTGTTCCCCACCAGCTCAGAGGACGCTGTCAGTGACTGCTCCTTCTGTACTGGTGGAACTATGGCGCTCCTCACATGCACCTAGTAATATAATAATAGTAATAATAGTAATAATAATTAACAGAAATAATAGTAATATTAACAATAGTAATAATAATAGTAATAATAGTAATTATAATAGTAATAATGGTAATATTGATAATAAAAAAATAGCAATAATATTAATAATAATAGTAATAATAATAACAGAAATAATAGTATATTAATAGTAAAAATAAAAAAAAATAATAGTAATGCAATAATAGAAATAATAAAATAATAGTAATGGTTATATTAATAGTAATAATAATAATAATAATAATGATAACAACAACAGTAATAATAGTTATATTAATAGTAATAATAGTAATATTAATAGTATAATAATAATAATAATAATAATAATAACAGTAATAATAGTTATATTAATAGTAATAATAGTAATAGCAATAATAGTAATATAAATAGTAGTAATAATAATAACAGAAATAATAGTAATATTAATAGTAAAAATAAAAAAAATAATAGTAATGTAATAATAGAAATAATAAAATAATAGTAATGGTTATATTAATAGTAATAATAATAATAATAATAATAATAACAGTAATAATAGTTATATTAATAGTAATAATAGTAATAGCAATAATAGTAATATAAATAGTAGTAGTAATAATAATAATGTAATATTAATAGAAATAATAAAAAAATTACAGTAATGGTAATATTAATAGTAATAATGATAATAATAATAATAATAATAATAATAACAGTAATATAGTATTATTAATAGTAATAGTAATATAAATAGTAGTAATAATAATAATAATAATAATAGCAATAATAACAGTAATAATACTATATTAATAGTAATAACAATACTAATAATAATAGTAATGTAATATTAATAGTAATAATAAAATAATAGTAATGGTAATATTAAGAGTAATAATAATAATAGCAATAATAACAGTAATAATAGTTATATTAATAGTAATAATAGTAATATTAATAGTAATAATAAAATAATAGTAATGGTAATATTAAGAGTAACAATAATAATAGCAATAATAACAGTAATAATAGTTATATTAATAGTAATAATAGTAATAGCAATAATAGTAATATAATAGTAGTAGTAATAATAATAATGTAATATTAATAGAAATAATAAAAAATTACAGTAATGGTAATATTAATAGTAATAATGATAATAATAATAATAATAACAGTAATAATATTATTATTAATAGTAATAGTAATATAAATAGTAGTATAATAATAATAATAGCAATAATAACAGTAATAATACTAATATTAATAGTAATAACAATAATAATAATAATAGTAATGTAATATTAATAGTAATAATAAAATAATAGTAATGGTAATATTAAGAGTAATAATAATAATAGCAATAATAACAGTAATAATAGTTATATTAATAGTAATAATAGTAATATTAATAGTAATAATAAATAATAGTAATGGTAATATTAAGAGTAACAATAATAATAGCAATAATAACAGTAATAATAGTTATATTAATAGTAATAATAGTAATAGCAATAATAGCAATATAAATAGTAGTAATAATAATAATAATGTAATATTAATAGAAATAATAAAAATAATAGTAATGGTAATATTATTAATAATAATAATAACAGTAATAGCAATAATAATAATAATAGTAATAATAAAATAGTAATTATAATAGTTATAATAGTAATATTAAAAATAATAAGAGTAATATTAATAATAGCAATAGTAATATTAATATTAATAATAATAATAATGATAGCAATAATAACAGTAATAATAGTTGAAGTAATAAAAATAGTAATAGTAATAATATTAAAAATAGTTAACTCCTCCGAGAACCGTCACCTTATCGTGGTGGAGGAGTTTGAGTGCCCTAATGACCCTAGGAGCTATGCTGTCGGGGGCATTTTGCCCCTGGTAGGGTTTCCCATGGCAGATTGGTTCTGGGCGAAGGGTCAGACGAAGGATGGTTCAAAAGACCCTTCATGATGGACAACAACAGGAGAACGTGTACCCGGCCCGGAGGGTCACCGGGGCCCCGCCCTGGAGCCAGGCCTGGGGTTGGGGCCCATGGGCGAGCGCCTGGTGGCCGGGCCTTCGCCCGTGGAGTCTGGCTGGGCTCAGCCCGAACCTCGGAAGAGCTGACGGAAGTGGCTGGGGAGAGGACTATCTGGGCTTCTTTGCTGTGGCTGCTGCCCCGCGACCCGGACCCGGATAAACGGAGGAAGGCAAGTACGAGTAAGAGTACGAATAATAATTATTATATTAGTAATAATAATATTAATAGCAGTAATATTAATAGTAATAATAGTGATAATATATATATTTTTTTTTGTATAGCACTTATCTCAACAAGGTTACAAGGTGCTTCACAAAGTGCATGAAAATTACAATTACAATAAAATATCAAAAACAAATAATGTGACTGTGTGTGTGTGTGTCCTCTATTTACTGTATGAAGCTAGGATAGATCAAACACAAGACATTTTTTTTGTGTGTTTTTGGAGGTTTTATTGCCTTCACACTTTGTTTCTTATCTGTGAAATGAAAGTAAATCAAAGTTTCGTGTCCACTGAGGGAAATGGTTTCAGCATACAAAAATAGACAGGAGGTCTGCATTGCTACGACATGTTTACATTTTCGGGAAGGTGCACGGTAAGGCTACAGCATAGGGTACAGCGTAGCCTCTGCATAGGTATGGCATAAAAATCCTGCTTGGGGGAGGGGGGTAGCAGGTCAGCAGTAGATGCCATATTCAAGAAGTATACACCATATATAAGCTGGGAACCTAAAGATTAATTTGATAATAATAAACTCTATAATAAACATTATATTCTGGTTAGGTGCCCATTATTACTGTGATAATCCTAGAGGTCACAATTGGTAATTTAGTGCAGTGAGGTCATTTAAAAAAAAAGGTCTCATTAAAATAGTCAGTTATGGAGTCTTACATCATCACAGATACAAACAACTGATTTCACTGGATCCACAAGAGTCTCAGCCATCCACTGATGTCCAATTTATGCAATCCCAAGATGTTTAGGGACCCCAGTATGCAGAACTAGTCAAATACACATAGGTGAGAATAACACATGTAGTGCATGTGAAGAACTGCATGTTTTCTGCCCAGAACTGTGTGAGATGAACTGACAACCTCTGACACCAGAGGCCAATTGTGATCCAGGATCCAGGTATCTGAGCTGGGAAACCCCTATGGATAGACAAAGCCTGACAGCTAAGCCAAACATACCTATGGAGAAGAGTTTAGAAAGGGAGGAAGAAGAAGAAGAAGAAGAAGAAGAGGAGGAAGACAAATAACAAATCCAAGAGGATCCATCAGTAGAACTTTCTGGGCCAAAATATTATAAATCCTTGAAAAACCTTTAAAATCATGCATTTCTAACCCACAGCACAATGGAGGAACAATGTTTAATCTGCATCAGAGACTTGATTTCACAGCTTTTAGGAACCAACAGCAAAGTGTTATCAAGTTGAGTTACCTCACCAGTGTACAATTTAGTTGCGACTTCACACAATAACACAGTCAATCACCAGGGGGCAGCATAACAGCCGTGCATGTATCAACACAGCAGATTTTAAACTAGTGTTAAATTCTGAGTCTGCATACTTTATCTAGACAACATAGAAAACATCTGAAATGTATTTTTGCAACGATTTATTGATCCATAGGTTAAGAAATGATTCTTAGAGATACTCTGTTCCCATTGGCTGAGGAAGGCCACATGATAGGCTACCACAATTCAAAATGATGTCACAAATTCAGTTTCTGACGTACAATTCTGAAATAAAACACTTTTAATCTACCCTGACAGCAAAAATATTGTCTTTTGTTCATAACCACTGGAGGTTTATTTAGTGAGAAACTGCATTAGCTGTTTACAGTACGGTTTATGATGGACACATTTTGATTCGCTGTGGGCTCATTTGGTAAGATAGTTTCAGTAAAAACAGAGTGATGGACTTAATAATTTGCACTAAGCTGGAATTTACAAAACTGTCTCTACTCAAATCCTGTGAAATTATAACACCTAATACAGCAAACAGTTGATTTAGGTCATTTATTAGGAACCGTAAGAGACCACAACTAAATTTGGTAAGTTGCAATTACCTTTAGATCAAGGAGGGATGGCAGTCCCCAGAATTTAACTATAACAGCTAGCTTCAGATTTTCAGTATCTGGTAGAGTACAAAATGATCCAGATTCTTAATGTGGTTAGATATTGGAGCACTCAGGCTGGGTAGTCCAGCTAGTCTCCTATTAATCTTGAATCTGAGAGAAATAGAGATTGCAGATGGTAATTTAATTTTTAAACCTACACTAAAGGCATGGGATATCATTAAGGAATGGGGAAAAAAGAACTGATGTTTTATCACCAACCAATCAAATACAAAAAACATAATAATCATAAATTTAAAAAAAAGAGATTATAAAATAGATAGATTTTCCACCAGGGATGACAGATAATGGGTTTTCTATGTGGAAAAATGCAGCTTTTGCAATTTTGAAAGACTTAGGCTGAAATGTAAACAGCCTCAAACACACTTTTTACATTTCTACAAGTAAGATGTTTTATACAGAATCAAACTGTGTGGAAATTTAATCTGGAAATGTCACCAACTGAGCAATTCTAAATAAAACACCAAGCAATAGATTTATAGTGAGATGATGTTATGGGGCTCTTGACACGTTCCTGTAAAGTGAACTGTGCAATCTTGCAAACACGGGCTCAGGACCCTGGGGTGCAGTTGGATGAAGCTACAGGGATAGATATTTAGGAGCATGCCCATAACATACCCATATGGTCAGGGACTATTGTGAAAATCTGGGAATAAATTCCTTACCAAAAGATTTCTTCACCAATGTGTTTGTAAAGGTGTCTAATAACATATAAAAGATTTAAATTCAACTCCCATAGGTAAATCTGTCACAGCTGCTGAAATTTGGGGTACCCTGAACCTTACCGGTGAAAAATTGAAAATGTTTACCTCTGCCTTAAGTAGCTTGTGAGGGGTCAAGCTAGAGGTTTTTTCAGGATTGTGAATTGATTGCAAGCATTTGTTTTGCACCAATACCACTCCTTGGTGGAAGAAAGGGCCACACCTAGTTTTACGTGTAAATTTCAAAAGTAGCTTTATTGATTTATTTCAATATCTCGAATACTAGTTGGAGAACAATGCTGTTCTACAATGTCAAATGTCTCAGGGGTTGAGGTCCAGACATGATTATGGATACAGTTCTTGCATGCAATGCCTCTACAACTTCTGCATACTGAGATACACTTTACAAGATTCTTCTTGCAGCTAACAACCTTGATATAATGAGGGTACAAGTCCTCTGCAGCCCTTTGCTGTATGTCTTCCCGCCCTCTCCACCCTTTCACACTGCAATCTATCTCTCTCTGTCCAATGATGGTGAGAAAAAAGCCCCCCACAATTTAAAAATGACTCAGAAATAAACAGGCAGTTACATATACATAACATATACATAAACACACACACACACACACACACCACACACACACACACACATATATATATTATATATATATATATATATATATATATCTTCACTGAAGATCCTGTTAATGAGGAGGTCCACATTGTTCAGTGGGCCTTCCAACTACCACCAGCCTCAGGGGTCTTCCAGGACAAGACCAACCCATTGATACAGACGGACTCCTATCTGTGGGAGAGGTACCAGTTCAGCAGGCAAAGCATAGTGTATCTATGCAGTTTGCTGGAACCACACATTATAAAGGTTACATGCTGCAGCCAGTCTCTGACCACTGTGCAGTCAGTCTGTACTGCACTGAGGTTCTTTGCTAGCGGTACATTCCTGTATAGTGTTGGTGATGCTGAGAGGCTAAGTAAGGCAACTGTTTGCAGAGAGGTAAAAAGGGTGTATTTTCTATTAATTTTGATTATTTCTAGCATCACCATGCATAGGGCTTGAGATGATCACATTAACATGGTTATCTTTTATATTTATGAATTAACCATGACACAAAGCAACCACATTACAGGTATCGTATCGTATCGCATCGTATCGTATCGTGTCGTATCGTATCGCATCGTACCGTGTCGTATTGTATCTATCATATCTATCATATTGTATGCAATGGCAAATGGATTTACACATGTATAGTGCCTTTGTAGTCCCCCGAATACTCAAAGCACTTTTACACTGTATGTCACATACATTCACATGCACTCACAACAATAGTACTCACAACAATAGTACGGATGAGACGTATAATTTGCCCAGAGAAAATTAGACTGGAAGAACAGGGGATTGAACAACCAATCTTCTGATTAGTGGAAGAGCCTCCTGGGCCACAGATATTTGACACAAAGTTCAAATAAAGTTGTAACTTCTTCTCTGTCACACACAGTGACATTCGAGAACAGCAAATGTCACTGTGTGACAGAGCAGTGTCACCATAGAAACATCACTACACCTGATGGAAGCTTGTTGTGAAAAATTGCTTGGATTTTTTTTAGTTGCAGATGTCTCTATATGTCTGAATATGAACAGTAGAGGTGCGGATTAGAGTCTAATGACTTGGATCAAGTCAGACTCTAGTAACAAATTTGATTACTTTAGACTCGACTTGACAAATTCAAAAAAGACTTGTGCATTAACATGGATTTTAACACCAGTGACTCAAGACTTCACTTGAACTTGAGCCTTCTAACTTGAAAATACTTGATACCTTCCCCAAATCCAAAGATTAAAAAGTGTGTTACTTAAAAGGTGTGCCAAGAATCAACTCATTTCCTTTCATCTCCTGAATCTATTAATGATAAAACTAATAATTTTCAACAAATCAACATTTAATTTAACTTCAGTCATGAACACTCTCATCATAGATTTAGATGAAAACTTTGGGCTGATGGCTCCACCCTTAAAATGCTCCCTACATTAGAAATGTGGCATACTAAGCCAAAACACGGAGCACAAAGCAGCGTCCAATCAAGTTGTAGGAAAGAGGTGGAAAAAAATAATACCAAAGATCATTTTGTGTGTTGTCAAAAACTACATGGTGGTTGACAAAAGACAAATTGAGGCAAAATGTGGAGGTTGAAAATAACAATCGCAACAACTTCCAACTTTGACATTTTAAGTTGCACAAAGAACAGTAAGTCAAGGCTAATCGAGCTAATGCTTTGCCAATGTAACTTTTTAACAAACTTGTTATTACAAATAGGCTAAGCGCAAATTTTTTAAAGCATTCATTATTTTATTTTTAAATCTAATGTATCATTATTTCGTTGTTTAAATGGTATTATATTTGGTGAAGAGCACATTATGACTAAAGTTTAGGACTTTAGGACTGGAGACTTACTTGTGACTTGCAAAACAAGAACTTGGTCCCACCTCTGATGGACAGTAAACCAGGGAGGGAAATAAGTGAAAGAGAGAGAACTGATGTCTGTCTGTTGGTCAAATTTTAACTAAATATGAAATAAAGAATATTTCTTGCTTTTAGAATGTTATCCAGATTGACCTAGACATGAAAAGGCACACTATAACAGATCATTGCTGGTGTAATGAGGAGAACATCTAATATTTAGAATGAAACCAGGAGACCTGACTGAACTAAAAAGACAAGTCCGATAGTTGACCATCATTGTATCTTTATTTTTTTGATAGTTTCTAGACAATTTGCCAAAATGTGACCCAGTTTATTGAATGTCACATAACATTTTCATATATATATTATATATATATATATATAATAATTATTATTATTTTGCTTGTAAATCGTTAGACTTTAAAACGAGCACTACTTTAACACTTGTTCACAGATTGCAATTCCCATGTAAAAGTGTATGTGTATGTGTGTGTGTAACAACATGGGGAAATCCTCTGTACATTAGATTAAAGCTCCTCATTTCATTACGTTCTGTCACCTTTGGACAAGTCAAATTCACACATACCTCCTTTGTAAACTGTAGGACAAATAACAGGGCCTTATATTCATGAAATTTTGGAATATTTCTGAAATCATAACAAAAGAGAGGAGTCTAGAGGATAGAGAAGTTGCAGTCTTTTATAAATGAGATCACACTACAGAAATGACGCCAACAGCACAGCCAAGTTCATTGCAAACCTTTTTCATGTTTAATGATACCCATACATTTTTAAACACGGAACATGTCATGAAAGAGTACTAAAAGGCAAAATATTTGTTAGCTGTGCAACCTACAGCTAGTGCCAATTACATCCAAACACCTACACATACAAACACGACTCTCTGATATATATGTTTTACTTTACACCTTTTTACAGACCTTTGTTCTTTGATTTTTTATTGAGAACAAAGAATGATTGACATTAAAACGACTGTTACATCTCAGGGTTCAACCTGTGAAACGTTAAGGAACACTGCAGGCCTGCATCCACTGGGCTGTGTATCTAAAAAAATAAGAAATGAAATATTCTGTTGTTGGAGATGTTGGAAGTTTGGTCAGACCATTACAGCTGTAGTGGAAAGCCTACGTATTTTAATGTTGAGCAGTAAAAGGAGGCTAAGCTAGAGTAGCTTCTCCTCTCTCTGTCTGCCTCCTACACAAAACACATGGCGTCATTTCCGGTTATGAGTTCGTTTTTGTTTTTGTTTTTTCAGGTAAACTAACGTTAATCCCGTCATTACAGACTTATGTTACTTTCTTGTTACTTAAGAAAATATTATTTAAAATTATAATGTAATTTCCCAGGAACTTACGTTAAAATGTGTAACGTTATTTAAAATCTGCCTGTAAATACATGCACAGCTGTTATGCTGCCCTGGTGGTTGACTGTTATTGTGTGAAGTCACGACTAAATTCTACACTGGTGAGGCAATCTGGACATCCATCGGTAGAAAAAAAAATCTACAATGTAAATTGCAGAATCTGTCTTGAGAGATTATGTTTCTATAAATCGCACGGTTTCCACCGGCATCACCACAACCCCAACGAGGAGGTCAGACAGCCAGGGAGAGCAGGAGCAGGTTGGTGGGTGTGTGAAGCTGTCTGAGGTGTGAGATGGAGATAATAACCATAAGGTTGAGAGCTACAGTGAGCACAGTGATGGAGGAGAGCGTGTAGAGAAGGATGGCCTCAAAGCGAGGATGCATTAACCCCTGCAGGACACATTCAGGAGCAGAGGGTAACAGAGCTCCTCTCTCTTCAGGCTGTCCATCATCCAGCACTGTGGAGAGGCGACGACCTGAACCTGCTGAGCTCAAGCAGCTCTCTAATCGTACAAGACATTGTGGAGCTCACTTATCTCTTAAGGCACTCCTCAACTCCCCAGTCATCCTTCTCATCACTGTCTGCTACAGGCTTATAGGCTGCTTTTGTCAGTCTGTTTGTTGTATCTGTTATTTCTCCTCATCCCTCCTCCTCTTCTCATCTCTCCCTCGGTTATTCCATCATCCCATCTTCCTTTTTTTCCACTTACATGATGCAACATAGCAGTCATGCAGCTGATGAAGAACTTTTCTCTTAAAGCAGTGGCGCATGGGCCCCAGTGCACGCTGTTATGAGGGGCCCTATTACGCCCTAGTTACAAGTTATAAAGCACACACACACACACACACACACACACACACACACACACACACACACACACACACACACAGTTTTAGGTGTATATATATTTTAGCAACAGTGTGTCTTACTGCTGCTTTTACGTTACATCCACTTGCATATACTTGATATTGGACACATTAACATGCATATTACACAGCAATCATCATCTGTATAAGACAAATTTACAAAAGAAAATAGAAAAGTATTAGTTTAACTTGATAGTTTTTATTGGTAAATTATAGTTTTTTTTAAATACTTTATGTAGAATAAGTTTAGAATTTGTTATAGATTGAGACTGTTTTACAAAACCAGAAAGCCATGATGGAGATGGGTTTGCCATTTAGGGCATGTATGGAAAATATCACCATTTTTGTTTTAATGTGAGTTCTTCTTTGATTATGGCCTCGTTTTTTTTAAAGAGAAGGAACAATTGCAGAATGGGGAAGCACAGTTGTCTTGCTTTTAAGCAGTATACAGTGCCAATCAATGTCTGTGTGGAGGTGACAGCTGGAAGGACAGGACCATAGACAGGATGGGGGTGTTTGTTTAGATGGCATCTTATGTGTGTGACCCACCAGCGCAAAATTTAAAAAGCAGCTAGAAGCAGTTAGCAGCAAACTCCAACAAGAAGAACAGGGCTCGAAAATGTCTATTATTGGGAAAACAATAAGGTCCAGTGCATTATAATGTGAAGGGTGGCTATGGTTTGGTTTATAATGTTTTTAGTTAGGCTATGTAGCAGTAATTACACAGATCCAGCAGCTGCACTGTCATAAAAGAGAGAAATGCTGATGAAAACCAAAAATTAAATGTCACATGTCTCAGTCACTCGCATCGCTTTCTGTTTCTATGACGTCAAATGTCATAGAAACAGAACGATGCCCCGGCCAAGGTCATGCAGGAAGTTCATTCGGATCATCTGTCACTTTGCACTTGGATTTGGACAAGAACCAACCTGTGGAAAGATACTCTCTGAGATTTGAAGCAGAAAGCAAAACTTTTTCGACACTTTTCAACCGTTTGGACAACTCAACTTTGTGGACACCTGAAGATGGCTCCAGGCGGACCCCAGGCGTACCATCTGTCTCTGAGGGACATCGACCTCCCAGGTAAGACAACTTCCAGATTTATTTTTGCATTTTACTGGTTGACACGACCTCTGAAATTGTTAAAAGCGTTATCAGTTTCAAAGTTGGACAGTTCACAGCACGTTATTAGGTCTGTCGGAAAACTCAGATCTGGTGAAAACAGACGCTTATTTCTAATGATCACAATCTCGTTATCACACTAATTCACGTTTGTCGTGTAAAGGGCTGTATTTGATGGATAGGATGATTGATTGATGAAACACTGCTAATTTTGTTTGAGGTATCAATTTATCGAAATGTGACAATCTGTGATCAGTTCCACTGAAAAAAAAAAGATGATCAAAAATGTTATCATGTCGTGCGCCATGGCAACGTCAGGACGTGAGGACGCACAGGTCCAGGGCACGGTCTCCTGAGTTCGTTTGTTTTGATTGTTGAAGCCTGGCTTTTTGTATCTGGTTCTCTCAGTGTCTCAGTGTATATCATATTAAATAAACTTAGTCTATTTTAACATTTAATAATGCGCTTCGCTCGTTAGTGTGGTATTTTGTTTGCTAGAGACAAGAGAATGATTTGTTATGTAACTGTATGTGACTGACTGTGTGTGTGTGCGTCCTGCGCTCAGGATGAGATCACCTGCTACACTGTGATTTGCAGCTCATAAACTTTGAGATGTGTTATAAACTTGTAGTTCGGTCTGCCCAGAGCTCACTGCGGTATTTTTTGGATTAATAACGTAGCCATGGTGCACTGTGCGTACTGACGCATGTAGTGCGACTCATATGAAACAGACTACATTTACGCTATTTATTGCAAACCATCGGGCGTTTTTGTCATCACTGAAGTGATGTGGATTGATCACATTGTTACTGCAGCTTTATTTTATGCTATCAAATGCAGCATTAATTGATTATCATGCGTCATCTGTTCAAGGGTCAATGACGTGACGCTACTTTTTTTTGTGTCCATATGGTTTAGTCAAATTTAAAGGGTTAAATTTTGAAAATAAATGTATGATTAACTTACAAACTTCAACTTTTTGTGGATCCAGTATAAAATTTCTGCTTTTAATACATTTTGAGAGAATATATTAGAGGATAATGGCAAACATGTCTAAGTGGTGTAACCATAAAAACTTGCACCAAATAATTAAAAACACTAAAATTCTCAATGAAACACCATATCAACTAGTTTGGCATGATCTTTAAATTATTACTATTACTTTTTATACTCAATAAAGGTAATGGAATACAATTGTTCTAAATATGAAATTTTATTGGGGAATCATGAAAGTCAAGTAAACTACATGAAGTGTCAAGTGTGTAACCACCATTTAAGAGGCCGTTTTTTAGTATTGTAAAAGAAGGCCATTTGACAGGAAATGGTGTTACTGAGAAGGATCTGGTCAGGTTTAGTAAGTTTACATGTCAAATGGTATGACCCTACCCAATTATGTCAAATATCAGCAGTTTGTGATAGTAGTCATTTGTTAGATATCAGTAGTTTTATGATGCTAATTAAAAGATGTATTATAAAAAAATACTTTTGAACTTGTACAGTAGCTTTAAAATACCTAAAAATCCAATAATTCATTTAAAGTATAAATGTTACTCAAACATTAAAATTTCTGTCTGTAAAATACAAATATTTACATTTCTGCTATTTCATTACTAATATATGGTACATTTATAGAAAACTAAAGTAATCAAACGAAATAAAAAAAAAATCAATTTTCCCCATTAGATGCCAGTTTCTAACAAGAAAAAGTGGCTCATCATAGAGTGCTAATGCAAATCAATGCTAATGAATGCTAATACTGCAGCAAGGGCCAATTACGTCCTTACGAGTTGTTGTTGCAGGTGACTTTTTCTTATCAGATCTTAAGATACAAAACATGAGTTAAATTGTAAAATGAAACATGATTGTGAAATGTTTTTTTCAGCAATGAATTTACAGTAGAAGAAATTAACTCACTGTTGTCAGATGTTCTTTTTGTGAACTGAAATAACATGAAAAAAATGGTCAGGCAGTGTATCATATTTTATGAAAAATACTAGTTACACCAATTGACACAAACCAGTGTCATTTGGCGTGACTGGTATTTTTCATTAAAAAAAATATGATTATACAGGAAAATAAATGTGGAGTAAAATGCGGAATAAATGTAATCCACTTTTGCAGTGCAACACTGTGTTTTTTAACAAATTTGACATAATTTGTCAAGCGTTATTTAGAGAAAAAAAGGGGGTGTTTTTAGGAAATGTCCTGCTCAGTATTGCCAAAATGCATTAAAATTTAAATATAGAAATACTCCAAAAATATTTTCATTCATTTCAATTTAATGCTTTTGAAATAAAGATTTTTAAGTACACTTAAATACTGAAGGTGGATAAAATATTTAATATTTATCATTCTTTCGTGGTCACACCATTTAACATTTTCAGGAGCATTGACTCTTTCTTTTCATAAAAAATGGTGCAAATCTGATGCATGCTTTGAAAACTATTTTTGAGGATATTTCTGAATTGCTCATCTTGCCAACCTTTATTTGTCACTGACCCTCAAACTAGGAGGCTGAGCTGCGCAGTATTTGATATTACTGTTAGAAGGTGTAGCCTCTTGTGTTGGTGAACTTTGATACTGATGTAGTGCAGCTGTATTTAGTCCATGTGTATGTTGTAGTGCTTTCCAATTTGCATTTTGATTGCTGTTTATTTAATCTAAAATATTTAAAGAAAGACTTAATCAGATATCCTTATAACATATTGTTATTATATATTATTATTATCATCATTATTATTATTATTTGTACCGGGTACAATTAGAAGCCGATGCTATTTGTACTCTGGTGTAGGCTATATAGCAGTGTATGCTATTTACACCCAGCCGTACAATTAGAAGTGGATGCTATTCGTACCCTGGATTATAGTGATGTGTGCCGCTTATGCCCACCTTGGTGCAAATATTTGTACCCTCATTTTGTACAACTAAACTATTATTATTCAACCTCAACCCTCAGGATCTAGGTAAGCTACATAGTTAACTATCCTACCATCACAATGCAACCATGCCAAGTGCCTTTTCTTTAAGCGGATTTATGGTTGTGTGTAGACCGCACATGCCGTTGTGACGTTTTTACTTCTGCGGTGGTGTGTGTGTCACTCTGCAGTTACACCCTCCAAAACACTAGTCAGCGGCAGAGGTTTCTGTGAAGCGCTGTAAAATTTAGTTGATTCAAAATCACACCCAGAACACGCATTAAACATGTCTTAATAGAGATTATTTCAAACACAAGCCTACACACATCAGCCTCACTATAACTCTCAGCATTGACAGACAAACACTTGTGTTAATCTGGACACATTTTCCAAACAAATACATGCAAGTTATTAGCACAAGTCTATGGCATTTTACATTGTATAAATTAGCCTAGCAACTAGCGATCTTTCCTTCTTCTCATATAAAAACAGGGCCTACAGCGACATTTAACAAAGGTAACAGCACACAGTTTGGCTCCATTACAACTCAAAAAGTTCAATGACAAAATAACTGTCTTATACTAAACACGTTTTCCAAACAAATACAACATGCTAACGTTATTAGCACAAGCCTATGGCATTTTACATTGTATATTAGCCTAGCAACTAGCGATTTTTCCCTCTTCTCATATAAAACCAGGGACAACAGCGACATTTAACAAAGGTAACAGCACACAGTTTGGCTCCATTACAACTCAAAAAGTTCACTGACAAAACAACAGTCTTATACATACTAAACATGTTTTCCAAACAAATACGACATGCTAACGTTATTAGCGACGAGCGGAGATTTGAACTCATAGGAACCCTGGATAAATCCCGAAGTATAAATCCCTGAAGGATAAATTATACACAAGACTAACTGCTATATTCGTGGAGGCTTTACTGTCTTCACAATTTATAGTTTCTTCTCTGTAAAATAAGAGTAAAAAAAAGGCTTTGTTTCCACTGAGGGAAATGGTTTCAGTATACAGGAACAGAGGTCTGTGTCAGTTAGGTTTTTATATGCACAAAGTTTGTTGTCACATGTCATACAGGGGTGAAAATAGTCCAGCTGAGAGGCCAAGGCTATTTATGCTGGGGTACAAATAGTCACTCCGATATTATAATTTGAGTATTTGATTTTTTTCCCCCCTGAAGACATGTGGATCCTCAACTACGATGAAGATGAAGTTCAGGTAGGTGATGTACAGGTAGGTAATGTGCAGGTAGGTAATGTGCAGGTAGATGAGATACTTTTAGCTGACTTCATTCCCCTACTTCCCTCTGATGAAGAGGATGAGTCTGAGGCTGAGGAGGACAACGATGAGAGGACCGGTCTGACCTGGAGAGCGAAGATTCTAGGCACAGGTCCACCAGCGAGGGGAAGAGGAGGAAGAGGAGGAGGTGGAGGTTGATGATGACAGATTTCAGCCAGTATGGCGTTATTTTCCTGTTCCTCCCCGGGAGCCTCTTGCACAGCCAGTGGAGCGTCCTGAAGATCTTCCCCCGGTCCCTCCTAGGTCTGAAGACTCTGCTCCCCCAGCCTCCGACCTCAGCTCATCCACCAAGAGGAGCAGGGAGGACAGCGACACTCCTCAGGTAAGTGGGAAGAGGCTGAGGAAGACCTTTGAGGACTGCGATGAAGAGCCAAGACCCCCACTTCAGGCGCCAGCTCCTCCACACACAGAAGATAGTGGCCAAGTTCTTTCGAGTACCTGAGGAGGCCCGATGACAGCGACTCCGATGAAGACTGGTGAACCTGATTGGGAAACCTTTGTGCCTGGAAGGACTGATAAAGGCCAAGGCAGCCTCTGCGTCTGGCGAGGCTAGCACGGCCCTCGGTAGCGTCTTGCACCAGGGCTGTTTAATTACATTTTTCTTTGCAGTAATAGCTGATGGATGTATTTACCAGTGACTGGGTAAAGCCCCATGCGGCCTCTGCGTCTGGCGAGGCTAGCACGGCCCTCGGTAGCGTCTTGCACCAGGGCTGTTTAATTACATTTTTCTTTGCAGTAATAGCTGATGGATGTATTTACCAGTGACTGGGTAAGCCCCATGCGGCCTCTGCGTCTGGCGAGGCTAGCACAGCCCTCGGTAGCGTCTTGCACCGAGGCTTTTTATTTACATTTTACTTTGTCCATTATAGTTAATGACACTGGATGGATGTTCTAGTGCTACGTTAATAATAATAATAATAATAATACTGATACATTATACTTATATAGCACTTTCCAAGGCACTGAGAGATGATTTACAAATTCAGGGACAAAACAACAACAAAAAAAGGCAAGGAACAAGCAAGAGAACAAATTAGGGATGAGGAGAAGAAACTCTCAGCAATTAATAAAAGCAGCAGGACAGTGGCATCGGCAGAGCGGAGTGTGCCGTTGGAATGTGATAGTGGAGGAGCTCAGACAGGTATTTGTATGTTATGAGGAGAGGTTTGTAGTCCTGCAGGTTAGGAGGAGAGGGATGGACAGGCGTACGTTATTGGAGGCAGGCGATGTTCCTGAGGTGAAAGAAGGCTGTTTTGGTGTTTGATGTGCCGGTCGAGGGAGAGGAATTAATTGAAAATGATGTTAAGATTTCCGATGTGAGTGAGGTGCATACTGTGGAGCCGTAGATGTTGAGGGTGAAGTTATGGGTGGATTTGGTGACTGCTTTTGGTATAATGATGATAATTTAGGATTTGTGGCAGTTTAATTGAAGGAAGTTGGTTTGAAGCCAGGATTTTATTTCAGTGATGCAGTTTGTCAGGGTTGAGTGGGTGGCAGTGGAGATTGTCTTGGTGGAGATTAGGAGCTGGATATCATGGACGGTGCAATGGAACTGGACACCATGACGGCAGATTATGTGACCAAGGGAGAAAAGGTACAGGCTGAAGAGGAGGGAACCAAACTGAACCTCGGAGGACACCTCTGAGGAGGGAGCAGTGTGAGATTTGCAGTTATTGATGAAGATGAACTGAAGTCTGAGGGACAGAGGGAGTGATGTGTCGAAGGTAGCGCTGAGGTCGAGGAGGATGAGGATGTTGGGTGTTCTGGCATCAGAGGAGAGAAAGAGGACGTTAGTGATTTTAAGCAGGGCAGTTTCAGTACTATGGTTTATCAAAATAAGGATGGAATGTTTCATACATGTTGTTGACAGAGAGAGGTGATGTTTCAGTTGGGAGGTTACAGCATGTTTCAGTAGTTTGGACAGAAAGGGTAGGTTGGAGATTAGCCCAAAGTTATTTGGGATGTCAGGGTTGAATCCAGTTAACAGATGAAGCAGGCTACATTGTTATCTATTTTGCTTGATAAAGTATAGGTGGCTACACCAGAGTGAGGGAAGTCAGGACTTCCTGACAACATAGACACAAGTATTTCTGTCACTAACCAGTTTAATAATATCACATTGTCTTTGTTCACTCTGCTGCATGGGCCTGTGTCTTCAGGGGTAGGTGGATGCAACAGTGGGAAAGTAATTATTACTAACAGAAAGAAAAGTCTCCAAGTCTCTTTTACTTAGGTATTTATAGGTGGACCAGATCCTCCCCACACAAGATGCGACAACGTGAAAGACCAAGACCGAATGAGAAGGATGGATGACTCTAGGACCAGATGAGAAGGATGAATGTCTCCAGGACCAGATGGAGAGTGATGGGCGTGTTTCATTCAGTGGGCTCAGTAAGTAATCTCCTTACTAAGACTACAAAAGTACCATAGTGATATAAAGTGGTGCTGAGATAAAGTTAACTTTACATATGTGAATTATTTTTATTACAGGAGCCTTGTTGAATATTATTCATTGTTTATAATGTCATTCCATGTATAGTTGAGTTCAGAAGTCTTCATTACTTGTGTTTCTGTTTTATAGGACAGGAGTCCTCTGAGGTTTCGGTGCTCCTGGGGCAGCTGAGAGTGGACGTCAATCATCCCAGGTAGACTTGACACCACGGCAGACCACTGGCCCACTCTCAGCACTCGAGTGAGTCCAGGATGCCCCTGCACCTCCACCTCCACCCAGGACACCACTGTCTTCGCCCATCAGATGAAACACTGAGTGCCCTGTCCCCACCAGCTCAGAGGACGCTGTCAGTGACTGCTCCTTCTGTACTGGTGGAACTATGGCGCTCCTCACATGCACCTAGTAATAATAATAATAGTAATAATAGTAATAATAATAACAGAAATAATAGTAATATTAACAATAGTAATAATAATAGTAATAATAGTAATTATAATAGTAATAATGGTAATATTGATAATAAAAAAAATAGCAATAATATTAATAATAATAGTAATAATAATAACAGAAATAATAGTAATATTAATAGTAAAAATAAAAAAAAATAATAGTAATGCAATAATAGAAATAATAAAATAATAGTAATGGTTATATTAATAGTAATAATAATAATAATAATAATAATGATAACAACAACAGTAATAATAGTTATATTAATAGTAATAATAGTAATATTAATAATAATAATAATAATAATAATAATAATAATAACAGTAATAATAGTTATATTAATAGTAATAATAGTAATAGCAATAATAGTAAATAAAATAGTAGTAATAATAATAACAGAAATAATAGTAATATTAATAGTAAAAATAAAAAAAATAATAGTAATGTAATAATAGAAATAATAAAATAATAGTAATGGTTATATTAATAGTAATAATAATAATAATAATAATAATAATAACAGTAATAATAGTTATATTAATAGTAATAATAGTAATAGCAATAATAGTAATATAAATAGTAGTAGTAATAATAATAATGTAATATTAATAGAAATAATAAAAAAATTACAGTAATGGTAATATTAATAGTAATGATAATAATAATAATAATAATAATAATAATAAATAATAATAATAACAGTAATAATAGTATTTAATAGTAATAGTAATATAAATAGTAGTAATAATAATAATAATAATAATAGCAATAATAACAGTAATAATACTAATATTAATAGTAATAATAAAATAATAGTAATGGTAATATTAAGAGTAATAATAATAATAGCAATAATAACAGTAATAATAGTTATATTAATAGTAATAATAGTAATATTAATAGTAATAATAAAATAATAGTAATGGTAATATTAAGAGTAACAATAATAATAGCAATAATAACAGTAATAATAGTTATATTAATAGTAATAATAGTAATAGCAATAATAGTAGTATAAATAGTAGTAGTAATAATAATAATGTAATATTAATAGAAATAATAAAAAAATTACAGTAATGGTAATATTAATAGTAATAATGATAATAATAATAATAATAACAGTAATAATAGTATTATTAATAGTAATAGTAATATAAATAGTAGTAATAATAATAATAATAGCAATAATAACAGTAATAATACTAATATTAATAGTAATAACAATAATAATAATAATAGTAATGTAATATTAATAGTAATAATCAAATAATAGTAATGGTAATATTAAGAGTAATAATAATAATAGCAATAATAACAGTAATAATAGTTATATTAATAGTAATAATAGTAATATTAATAGTAATAATAAAATAATAGTAATGGTAATATTAAGAGTAATAATAATAATAGCAATAATAACAGTAATAATAGTTATATTAATAGTAATAATAGTAATAGCAATAATAGCAATATAAATAGTAGTAATAATAATAATAATGTAATATTAATAGAAATAATAAAAATAATAGTAATGGTAATATTATTAATAATAATAATAACAGTAATAGCAATAATAATAATAATAGTAATAATAAAAATAGTAATTATAATAGTTATAATAGTAATATTAAAAATAATAAGAGTAATATTAATAATAGCAATAGTAATATTAATAATGATAATAATAATAATGATAGCAATAATAACAGTAATAATAGTTAAAGTAATAAAAATAGTAATAGTAATAATATTAAAAATAGTTATCTCCTCCGAGAACCGTCACCTTATCGTGGTGGAGGAGTTTGAGTGCCCTAATGACCCTAGGAGCTATGCTGTCGGGGGCATTTTGCCCCTGGTAGGGTTTCCCATGGCAGATTGGTTCTGGGCGAAGGGTCAGACGAAGGATGGTTCAAATGACCCTTCATGATGGACAACAACAGGAGAACGTGTACCCGGCCCGGAGGGTCACCGGGGCCCCGCCCTGGAGCCAGGCCTGGGGTTGGGGCCCATGGGCGAGCGCCTGGTGGCCGGGCCTTCGCCCGTGGAGTCTGGCTGGGCTCAGCCCGAACCTCGGAAGAGCTGACGGAAGTGGCTGGGGAGAGGACTATCTGGGCTTCTTTGCTGTGGCTGCTGCCCCGCGACCGGACCCGGATAAACGGAGGAAGGCAAGTACGAGTAAGAGTACGAATAATAATTATTATATTAGTAATAATAATATTAATAGCAGTAATATTAATAGTAATAATAGTGATAATATATATTTTTTTTGTATAGCACTTATCTCAACAAGGTTACAAGGTGCTTCACAAAGTGCATGAAAATTACAATTACAATAAAATATCAAAAACAAATAATGTGACTGTGTGTGTGTGTATGTTGTAAAGTGGGCCTATCTACAGGGCGGGGTACACCAGTGTATAGGTTTCTGTGGATTTACAAAGAGTGATGTTCACCTCAGTTTTTCTCAGACCACACTGTGCCGTCTCTTCCTGTCAAACATCTGATGTGTACCTCAATCGCTCGTCCTCTGCTGCAGACCTCCATCCAACTATAAGAGAATGATGACTGTCAGCAATGTCCTGACTGGCTCCTCCTCCATCAAACACCAATCATAATCTTTGTTCTCAGATAAAATCTATGACTAACAAAAGTAAGAAAAAGTTTTACCTGGACAGTAGGATTCACATTGCGGCAGAGACTGCACAATTTTCACAAACATAGAATCTGTTTCTCAAAGTTATTTTCGACAGTAATGGTCCTCAGTCAGTAACAGTTAAATATGAAAAAAAGATCCTGTGCAATGGGCAGAGCTTTAGGCCTTGCAGACATGAATTTGGAGGGGATGTGACAAAAGGTGTACGGCACACATGTGAAAACCTTTCTGTCAAAATGAGACCTTAGCGTAGGACGAGTGTCTTTGAATAGCTTGAGCTGGATTCGTCTGGAGATAAAGGCATTGAAGGATTTGTGATCGCTGTGAGCTTTTGACATCTCCCAAGAGAACATGAGAGCGTAGCAGGAAACACAGATGATATCCACCCCAAGCGTATGACAGTGAATGGCATTTGTGACTTGCTGTGAAGCTGTCCAGGCTCTTCTGAAGTCTCTATCCATCTTTCTTGTCCTGCCTGGTCTTTTTCACAGCAGACTCCCTGTACGTTGTTGACCTGAAATAGTCAGAGGGTTGTCTGAAATTAGATTCACATCACCAGGGGCCACATGTTGGTTGTGGGCAGTTAGTGTTAATTGGTATTATTCATGTTAAACAAAGATATCCATAATCATTTAGATCTTCATGTTATTTTAATATGATAATATGATTTTGTTGAGCCTACATTGTTGTGGGCATTTGCACTTGGAGGTGGTCTGTGTCACTCTGCAGTTACACCTCTTAAACACTAGAGTGGGGTGGAGTTTCTGTAAAGTGCTGTAAAATTGAATTGTTTCAAACCCACACATTAAACATGACTTAATAGCAACAATTTTAAACACAAGTACACAAATCGGCTCAATTATAACTCACAGCATTCACAGACAAAACACTTGTCTCTATCTGGGCACATTTTCCCCACAAATACAACATGCTAATGTTATTAGCACAAGCCTATGGCATTTTGCATTGTATAAATAAGCCAAGAGGCTTGCAGAGATGTCCTCTATTTGTATGAAGCTAGGATAGATCAAACACAAGACATTTTTTTTGTGTGTTTTTGGAGGTTTTATTGCCTTCACACTTTGTTTCTTATCTGTGAAATGAAAGTAAATCAAAGTTTCGTGTCCACTGAGGGAAATGGTTTCAGCATACAAAAATAGACAGGAGGTCTGCATTGCTACGACATGTTTACATTTTCGGGAAGGTGCACGGTAAGGCTACAGCATAGGGTACAGCGTAGCCTCTGCATAGGTATGGCATAAAAATCCTGCTTGGGGAGGGGGGTAGCAGGTCAGCAGTAGATGCCATATTCAAGAAGTATACACCATATATAAGCTGGGAACCTAAAGATTAATTTGATAATAATAAACTCTATAATAAACATTATATTCTGGTTAGGTGCCCATTATTACTGTGATAATCCTAGAGGTCACAATTGGTAATTTAGTGCAGTGAGGTCATTTAAAAAAAAAGGTCTCATTAAAATAGTCAGTTATGGGGTCTTACATCATCACAGATACAAACAACTGGTTTCACTGGATCCACAAGAGTCTCAGCCATCCACTAATGTCCAATTTATGCAATCCCAAGACTGTTTAGGGACCCCAGTATGCAGAATTAGTCAAATACACATAGGTGAGAATAACACATGTAGTGCATGTGAAGAACTGCATGTTTTCTGTGTGAGATGAACTGACAACCTCTGACACCAGAGGCCAATTGTGATCCAGGATCCAGGTATCTGAGCTGGGAAACCCCTATGGATAGACAAAGCCTGACAGCTAAGCCAAACATACCTATGAGAAGAGTTTAGAAAGGGAGGAAGAAGAAGAAGAAGAAGAAGAAGAGGAGGAAGACAAATAACAAATCCAAGAGGATCCATCAGTAGAACTTTCTGGGCCAAAAATATTATAAATCCTTGAAAAACCTTTAAAATCATGCATTTCTAACCCACACAGCACAATGGAGGAACAATGTTTAATCTGCATCAGAGACTTGATTCACAGCTTTTAGGAACCAACAGCAAAGTGTTATCAAGTTGAGTTACCTCACCAGTGTACAATTTAGTTGCGACTTCACACAATAACACAGTCAATCACCAGGGGGCAGCATAACAGCCGTGCATGTATCGACACAGCAGATTTTAAACTAGTGTTAAATTCTGAGTCTGCATACTTTATCTAGACAACATAGAAAACATCTGAAATGTATTTTTACAACGATTTATTGATCCATAAGTTAAGAAATGATTCTTAGAGATACTCTGTTCCCATTGGCTGAGGAAGGCCACATGATAGGCTACCACAATTCAAAATGATGTCACAAATTCAGTTTCTGACGTACAATTCTGAAATAAAACACTTTTAATCTACCCTGACAGCAAAAATATTGTCTTTTGTTCATAACCACTGGAGGTTTATTTAGTGAGAAACTGCATTAGCTGTTTACAGTACGGTTTATGATGGACACATTTTGATTCGCTGTGGGCTCATTTGGTAAGATAGTTTCAGTAAAAACAGAGTGATGGACTTAATAATTTGCACTAAGCTGGAATTTACAAAACTGTCTCTACTCAAATCCTGTGAAATTATAACACCTAATACAGCAAACAGTTGATTTAGGTCATTTATTAGGAACCGTAAGAGACCACAACTAAAATTTGGTAAGTTGCAATTACCTTTAGATCAAGGAGGGATGGCAGTCCCCAGAATTTAACTATAACAGCTAGCTTCAGATTTTCAGTCTGGTAGAGTACAAAATGATCCAGATTCTTAATGTGGTTAGATATTGGAGCACTCAGGCTGGGTAGTCCGGCTAGTCTCCTATTAATCTTGAATCTGAGAGAAATAGAGATTGCAGATGGTAATTTAATTTTTAAACCTACACTAAAGGCATGGGATATCATTAAGGAATGGGGAAAAAAGAACTGATGTTTTATCACCAACCAATCAAATACAAAAAACATAATAATCATAAATTTAAAAAAAAGATTATAAAATAGATAGATTTCCACCAGGGATGACAGATAATGGGTTTTCTATGTGGAAAATGCAGCTTTTGCAATTTTGAAAGACTTAGGCTGAAATGTAAACAGCCTCAAACACACTTTTTACATTTCTACAAGTAAGATGTTTTATACAGAATCAAACTGTGTGGAAATTTAATCTGGAAATGTCACCAACTGAGCAATTCTAAATAAAACACCAAGCAATAGATTTATAGTGAGATGATGTTATGGGGCTCTTGACACGTTCCTGTAAAGTGAACTGTGCAATCTTGCAAACACGGGCTCAGGACCCTGGGGTGCAGATGGATGAAGCTAGGGATAGATATTTAGGAGCATGCCCATAACATATCCATATGGTCAGGGACTATTGTGAAAATCTGGGAATAAATTCCTTACCAAAAGATTTCTTCACCAATGTGTTTGTAAAGGTGTCTAATAACACATATAAAAATTTAAATTCAACTCCCATAGGTAAATCTGTCACAGCTGCTGAAATTTGGGGTACCCTGAACCTTACCGGTGAAAAATTGAAAATGTTTACCTCTGCC
Organism: Epinephelus cyanopodus; assembly: GCA_026686955.1. NCBI lineage: Eukaryota > Metazoa > Chordata > Actinopteri > Perciformes > Serranidae > Epinephelus > Epinephelus cyanopodus. Next base: position 41,488,216 of record CM048916.1, read on the forward strand.
TTAAGTAGCTTGTGAGGGGTCAAGCTAGAGGTTTTTTCAGGATTGTGAATTGATTGCAAGCATTTGTTTTGCACCAATACCACTCCTTGGTGGAAGAAAGGGCCACACCTAGTTTTACGTGTAAATTTCAAAAGTAGCTTTATTGATTTATTTCAATATCTCGAATACTAGTTGGAGAACAATGCTGTTCTACAATGTCAAATGTCTCAGGGGTTGAGGTCCAGACATGATTATGGATACAGTTCTTGCATGCAATGCCTCTACAACTTCTGCATACTGAGATACACTTTACAAGATTCTTCTTGCAGCTAACAACCTTGATATAATGAGGGTACAAGTCCTCTGCAGCCCTTTGCTGTATGTCTTCCCCGCCCTCTCCACCCTTTCACACTGCAATCTATCTCTCTCTGTCCAATGATGGTGAGAAAAAAGCCCCCCACAATTTAAAAATGACTCAGAAATAAACAGGCAGTTACATATACATAAACATATACATAACACACACACACACACACACACACACACACACATATATATATATATATATATATATATATATATATATATATCATCTTCACTGAAGATCCTGTTAATGAGGAGGTCCACATTGTTCAGTGGGCCTTCCAACTACCACCAGCCTCAGGGGTCTTCCAGGACAAGACCAACCCATTGATACAGACGGACTCCTATCTGTGGGAGAGGTACCAGTTCAGCAGGCAAAGCATAGTGTATCTATGCAGTTTGCTGGAACCACACATTATAAAGGTTACATGCTGCAGCCAGTCTCTGACCACTGTGCAGTCAGTCTGTACTGCACTGAGGTTCTTTGCTAGCGGTACATTCCTGTATAGTGTTGGTGATGCTGAGAGGCTAAGTAAGGCAACTGTTTGCAGAGAGGTAAAAAGGGTGTATTTTCTATTAATTTTGATTATTTCTAGCATCACCATGCATAGGGCTTGAGATGATCACATTAACATATGGTTATCTTTTATATTATGAATTAACCATGACACAAAGCAACCACATTACAGGTATCGTATCGTATCGCATCGTATCGTATCGTGTCGTATCGTATCGCATCGTACCGTGTCGTATTGTATCTATCATATCTATCATATTGTATGCAATGGCAAATGGATTTACACATGTATAGTGCCTTTGTAGTCCCCCGAATACTCAAAGCACTTTTACACTGTATGTCACATACATTCACATGCACTCACAACAATAGTACTCACAACAATAGTACGGATGAGACGTAATTTGCCCAGAGAAAATTAGACTGGAAGAACAGGGGATTGAACAACCAATCTTCTGATTAGTGGAAGAGCCTCCTGGGCCACAGATATTTGACACAAAGTTCAAAGATAAAGTTGTAACTTCTTCTCTGTCACACAGTGACATTCGAGAACAGCAAATGTCACTGTGTGACAGAGCAGTGTCACCATAGAAACATCACTACACCTGATGGAAGCTTGTTGTGAAAAATTGCTTGGATTTTTTTTAGTTGCAGATGTCTCTATATGTCTGAATATGAACAGTAGAGGTGCGGATTAGAGTCTAATGACTTGGACTCAAGTCAGACTCTAGTAACAAATTTGATTACTTTAGACTCGACTTGACAAATTCAAAAAAGACTTGTGCATTAACATGGATTTTAACACCAGTGACTCAAGACTTCACTTGAACTTGAGCCTTCTAACTTGAAAATACTTGATACCTTCCCCCAAATCCAAAGATTAAAAAGTGTGTTACTTAAAAGGTGTGCCAAGAATCAACTCATTTCCTTTCATCTCCTGAATCTATTAATGATAAAACTAATAATTTTCAACAAATCAACATTTAATTTAACTTCAGTCATGAACACTCTCATCATAGATTTAGATGAAAACTTTGGGCTGATGGCTCCACCCTTAAAATGCTCCCTACATTAGAATGTGGCATACTAAGCCAAAACACGGAGCACAAAGCAGCGTCCAATCAAGTTGTAGGAAAGAGGTGGAAAAAAATAATACCAAAGATCATTTTGTGTGTTGTCAAAAACTACATGGTGGTTGACAAAAGACAAATTGAGGCAAAATGTGGAGGTTGAAAATAACAATCGCAACAACTTCCAACTTTGACATTTTAAGTTGCACAAAGAACAGTAAGTCAAGGCTAATCGAGCTAATGCTTTGCCAATGTAACTTTTTAACAAACTTGTTATTACAAATAGGCTAAGCGCAAATTTTTTAAAGCATTCATTATTTTATTTTTAAATCTAATGTATCATTATTTCGTTGTTTAAATGGTATTATATTTGGTGAAGAGCACATTATGACTAAAGTTTAGGACTTTAGGACTGGAGACTTACTTGTGACTTGCAAAACAAGAACTTGGTCCCACCTCTGATGGACAGTAAACCAGGGAGGGAAATAAGTGAAAAGAGAGAGAACTGATGTCTGTCTGTTGGTCAAATTTTAACTAAATATGAAATAAAGAATATTTCTTGCTTTTAGAATGTTATCCAGATTGACCTAGACATGAAAAGGCACACTATAACAGATCATTGCTGGTGTAATGAGGAGAACATCTAATATTTAGAATGAAACCAGGAGACCTGACTGAACTAAAAAGACAAGTCCGATAGTTGACCATCATTGTATCTTTATTTTTTTGATAGTTTCTAGACAATTTGCCAAAATGTGACCCAGTTTATTGAATGTCACATAACATTTTCATATATATATATATATATATATACAGTCATGGAAAAAATTATTAGACCACCCTTGTTGTCTTCAATTTCTTGTTCATTCTAATATCTGGTACCACTAAACGTATAATACAATGAACACAACAAAAAATGCAGCTGGTCACATAATACTTTATGTCCTATTTGACATTCTTAAGCTTAATTGATTCCCAGGGTATATAAGAGGCCATTTCATGTCACAAGCAGCACTGCACATGCAAAGGCCTAGAGTGGTTTCCTTCTTACATTCAAGCCGTAGCACAACTCAGAAGTTGTCTCTCACATAATGCCTAAAACAAAAGAATTATGTGAAGCCACAAAGGCAGCCATCTTGGCACTGCTGGAAATTGGCATGAGTGAGAGACAGGTAGGTAGCGAAAAAACTGAAGATCTCCAAGACAGCCGTTCATTACAACAAAAAAAAACAAGCTGAACATGGCACTACCAAATTGCTACCTGGCCGTGGCAGGAAACGTCTTTCTACCCCACGAGATGACCGTGCACTCATCCGTTCCTGTGTCAGGAATCGTCGTCAGACCTCCAGGGACCTTAAAAATGAGTGGGCACTGTCGAGAAATGTGACTTGTTCGGCAAGGACAGTTCGAAACCGACTTGTTGAAGCTGTTTGAAGTCACACAGAGCACGCAAGAAGCCCTTCATCAATGAAAGGCAGAGGAAGGCCGGTTACTCTTTGCTCGAGACCACAAGGATTGGACTGTTGATGATTGGGCTAAGGTTCTCTTCAGTGATGAATCCAATTTTGAATTGATGCCCACTCCAGCCAACTTACTGGTTAGGAGGAAGCCTGGAGAAGCTTACAACCCAGACTGTCTTGCCCCTACAGTAAAACATGGGGGTGGATCAGTCATGATCTGGGGTTGTTTCAGTCTGAGTGGAACAGGGCAAATGCAATTGTGTGAAGGCCGAATGAACCAGGTCATGTACAGGACTACCCTTGAAAACAGTCTTCTTTCATCAGCTGGAAAACTCTTTCCTGCCTCGAATGACTGGATTTTCCAACAAGACAATGCCCCTTGCCACACGGCAAGGTCAGTTTAAAGCCTGGATGGAGAACCACAACATTCGCACCATGCCTTGGCCTGCTCAATCACCAGATCTTAATCCAATTGAAAACCTGTGGAAAATCATCAAACTCAAAATGGAGAACCACAAGCCCAAAAACAAAGAAAATTTGTTTGAATTTGTCCAACAGGAATGGGCTGCTGTGACAGCAGAACAATGTCAGAAGCTGGTGGAGAGCATGCCAAGACGCATGGCTGCAGTCATCAAAAACAATGGTTATGCAATCAAGTATTAACTCTTGTGTGTATCATGTGTTTAAAGCAAACAGAAAAGAAAACATGGAATGCTTAAAAGTCGTGTTTTTGGCGGTACAATGCCATAGCTATTGATGTAAGAATTTAAGTAATTTTGGTTATTATCAAGAAAACCATGGAAAATGAATAGTTCTTAGTTCTTAAATTAAACTCTCATGAGCTATTTTTGTTGTTATCATTATAATTGTCCAAACAAATGTACCTTTAGTTGAGCCAGGCATTAAAATTAACAAGAAATTGAAGAAAACAAGGGTGGTCTAATAATTTTTTCCATGACTGTATATATAATTATTATTATTTTGCTTGTAAATCGTTAGACTTTAAAACGAGCACTACTTTAACACTTGTTCACAGATTGCAATTCCCATGTAAAAGTGTATGTGTGTGTGTGTGTGTGTGTAACAACATGGGGAAATCCTCTGTACATTAGATTAAAGCTCCTCATTTCATTACGTTCTGTCACCTTTGGACAAGTCAAATTCACACATACCTCCTTTGTAAACTGTAGGACAAATAACAGGGCCTTATATTCATGAAATTTTGGAATATTTCTGAAATCATAACAAAAGAGAGGAGTCTAGAGGATAGAGAAGTTGCAGTCCTTTTATAAATGAGATCACACTACAGAAATGACGCCAACAGCACAGCCAAGTTCATTGCAAACCTTTTTCATGTTTAATGATACCCATACATTTTTAAACACCGGAACATGTCATGAAAGAGTACTAAAAGGCAAAATATTTGTTAGCTGTGCAACCTACAGCTAGTGCCAATTACATCCAAACACCTACACATACAAACACGACTCTCTGATATATATGTTTTTACTTTACACCTTTTTACAGACCTTTGTTCTTTGATTTTTAATTGAGAACAAAGAATGATTGACATTAAAACGACTGTTACATCTCAGGGTTCAACCTGTGAAACGTTAAGGAACACTGCAGGCCTGCATCCACTGGGCTGTGTATCTAAAAAAATAAGAAATGAAATATTCTGTTGTTGGAGATGTTGGAAGTTTGGTCAGACCATTACAGCTGTAGTGGAAAGCCTACGTATTTTAATGTTGAGCAGGTAAAAGGAGGCTAAGCTAGAGTAGCTTCTCCTCTCTCTGTCTGCCTCCTACCGCAAACACATGGCGTCATTTCCGGTTATGAGTTCGTTTTTGTTTTTTGTTTTTTCAGGTAAACTAACGTTAATCCCGTCATTACAGACTTATGTTACTTTCTTGTTACTTAAGAAAATATTATTTAAAATAATGTAATTTCCCAGGAACTTACGTTAAAATGTGTAACGTTATTTAAAATCTGCCTGTAAATACATGCACAGCTGTTATGCTGCCCCTGGTGGTTGACTGTTATTGTGTGAAGTCACGACTAAATTCTACACTGGTGAGGCAATCTGGACATCCATCGGTAGAAAAAAAATCTACAATGTAAATTGCAGAATCTGTCTTGAGAGATTATGTTTCTATAAATCGCACGGTTTCCACCGGCATCACCACAACCCCAACGAGGAGGTCAGACAGCCAGGGAGAGCAGGAGCAGGTTGGTGGGTGTGTGAAGCTGTCTGAGGTGTGAGATGGAGATAATAACCATAAGGTTGAGAGCTACAGTGAGCACAGTGATGGAGGAGAAAGCGTGTAGAGAAGGATGGCCTCAAAGCGAGGATGCATTAACCCCTGCAGGACACATTCAGGAGCAGAGGGTAACAGAGCTCCTCTCTCTTCAGGCTGTCCATCATCCAGCACTGTGGAGAGGCGACGACCTGAACCTGCTGAGCTCAAGCAGCTCTCTGATCGTACAAGACATTGTGGAGCTCACTTATCTCTTAAGGCACTCCTCAACTCCCCAGTCATCCTTCTCATCACTGTCTGCTACAGGCTTATAGGCTGCTTTTGTCAGTCTGTTTGTTGTATCTGTTATTTCTCCTCATCCCTCCTCCTCTTCCTCATCTCTCCCTTGGTTATTCCATCATCCCATCTTCCTTTTTTTCCACTTACATGATGCAACATAGCAGTCATGCAGCTGATGAAGAACTTTTCTCTTAAAGCAGTGGCGCATGGGCCCCAGTGCACGCTGTTATGAGGGGCCCTATTACGCCCTAGTTACAAGTTATAAAGCACACACACACACACACACACACACACACACACACACACACACACACACACACAGTTTTAGGTGTATATATATTTTAGCAACAGTGTGTCTTACTGCTGCTTTTACGTTACATCCACTTGCATATACTTGATATTGGACACATTAACATGCATATTACACAGCAATCATCATCTGTATAAGACAAATTTACAAAAGAAAATAGAAAAGTATTAGTTTAACTTGATAGTTTTTATTGGTAAATTATAGTTTTTTTAAATACTTTATGTAGAATAAGTTTAGAATTTGTTATAGATTGAGACTGTTTTACAAAACCAGAAAGCCATGATGGAGATGGGTTTGCCTCATTTAGGGCATGTATGGAAAATATCACCATTTTTGTTTTAATGTGAGTTCTTCTTTGATTATGGCCTCGTTTTTTTTTAAAGAGAAGGAACAATTGCAGAATGGGGAAGCGCAGTTGTCTTGCTTTTAAGCAGTATACAGTGCCAAATCAATGTCTGTGTGGAGGTGACAGCTGGAAGGACAGGACCATAGACAGGATGGGGGTGTTGTTTAGATGGCATCTTATGTGTGTGACCCACCAGCGCAAAATTTAAAAAGCAGCTAGAAGCAGTTAGCAGCAAACTCCAACAAGAAGAACAGGGCTCGAAAATGTCTATTATTGGGAAAACAATAAGGTCCAGTGCATTATAATGTGAAGGGTGGCTATGGTTTGGTTTATAATGTTTTTAGTTAGGCTATGTAGCAGTAATTACACAGATCCAGCAGCTGCACTGTCATAAAAGAGAGAAATGCTGATGAAAACCAAAAATTAAATGTCACATGTCTCAGTCACTCGCATCGCTTTCTGTTTCTATGACATCAAATGTCATAGAAACAGAACGATGCCCGGCCAAGGTCATGCAGGAAGTTCATTCGGATCATTGTGATCTGTCACTTTGCACTTGGATTTGGACAAGAACCAACCTGTGGAAAGATACTCTCTGAGATTTGAAGCAGAAAGCAAAACTTTTTCGACACTTTTCAACCGTTTGGACAACTCAACTTTGTGGACACCTGAAGATGGCTCCAGGCGGACCCCAGGCGTACCATCTGTCTCTGAGGGACATCGACCTCCCAGGTAAGACAACTTCCAGATTTATTTTTGCATTTTACTGGTTGACACGACCTCTGAAATTGTTAAAAGCGTTATCAGTTTCAAAGTTGGACAGTTCACAGCACGTTATTAGGTCTGTCGGAAAACTCAGATCTGGTGAAAACAGACGCTTATTTCTAATGATCACAATCTCGTTATCACACTAATTCACGTTTGTCGTGTAAAGGGCTGTATTTGATGGATAGGATGATTGATTGATGAAACACTGCTAATTTTGTTTGAGGTATCAATTTATCGAAATGTGACAATCTGTGATCAGTTCCACTGAAAAAAAAAAGATGATCAAAAATGTTATCATGTCGTGCGCCATGGCAACGTCAGGACGTGAGGACGCACAGGTCCAGGGCACGGTCTCCTGAGTTCGTTTGTTTTGATTGTTGAAGCCTGGCTTTTTGTATCTGGTTCTCTCAGTGTCTCAGTGTATATCATATTAAATAACTTAGTCTATTTTAACATTTAATAATGCGCTTCGCTCGTTAGTGTGGTATTTTGTTTGCTAGAGACAAGAGAATGATTTGTTATGTAACTGTATGTGACTGACTGTGTGTGTGCGTCCTGCGCTCAGGATGAGATCACCTGCTACACTGTGATTTGCAGCTCATAAACTTTGAGATGTGTTATAAACTTGTAGTTCGGTCTGCCCAGAGCTCACTGCGGTATTTTTTGGATTAATAACGTAGCCATGGTGCACTGTGCGTACTGACGCATGTAGTGCGACTCATATGAAACAGACTACATTTACGCTATTTATTGCAAACCATCGGGCGTTTTGTCATCACTGAAGTGATGTGGATTGATCACATTGTTACTGCAGCTTTATTTTATGCTATCAAATGCAGCATTAATTGATTATCATGCCGTCATCTGTTCAAGGGTCAATGACGTGACGCTACTTTTTTGTGTCCATATGGTTTAGTCAAATTTAAAAGGGTTAAATTTTGAAAATAAATGTATGATTAACTTACAAACTTCAACTTTTTGTGGATCCAGTATAAAATTTCTGCTTTTAATACATTTTGAGAGAATATATTAGAGGATAATGGCAAACATGTCTAAGTGGTGTAACCATAAAAACTTGCACCAAATAATTAAAAACACTAAAATTCTCAATGAAACACCATATCAACTAGTTTGGCATGATCTTTAAATTATTACTATTACTTTTTTATACTCAATAAAGGTAATGGAATACAATTGTTCTAAATATGAAATTTTATTTGGGGAATCATGAAAGTCAAGTAAACTACATGAAGTGTCAAGTGTGTAACCACCATTTAAGAGGCCGTTTTGTTAGTATTGTAAAGAAGGCCATTTGACAGGAAATGGTGTTACTGAGAAGGATCTGGTCAGGTTTAGTAAGTTTACATGTCAAATGGTATGACCCTACCCAATTATGTCAAATATCAGCAGTTTGTGATAGTAGTCATTTGTTAGATATCAGTAGTTTATGATGCTAATTAAAGATGTATTATAAAAAAATACTTTTGAACTTGTACAGTAGCTTTAAAATACCTAAAAATCCAATAATTCATTTAAAGTATAAATGTTACTCAAACATTAAAATTTTCTGTCTGTAAAATACAATATTTACATTTCTGCTATTTCATTACTAATATATGGTACATTTATAGAAAACTAAAGTAATCAAACGAAATAAAAAAAATCAATTTTCCCCATTAGATGCCAGTTTCTAACAAGGTGGCTCATCATAGAGTGCTAATGCAAATCAATGCTAATGAATGCTAATACTGCAGCAAGGGCCAATTACGTCCTTACGAGTTGTTGTTGCAGGTGACTTTTTCTTATCAGATCTTAAGATACAAAACATGAGTTAAATTGTAAAATGAAACATGATTGTGAAATGTTTTTTTCAGCAATGAATTTACAGTAGAAGAAATTAACTCACTGTTGTCAGATGTTCTTTTTGTGAACTGAAATAACATGAAAAAATGGTCAGGCAGTGTATCATATTTTTATGAAAAATACTAGTTACACCAATTGACACAAACCAGTGTCATTTGGCGTGACTGGTATTTTTCATTAAAAAAAATATGATTATACAGGAAAATAAATGTGGAGTAAAATGCGGAATAAATGTAATCCACTTTTGCAGTGCAACACTGTGTTTTTTAACAAATTTGACATAATTTGTCAAGCGTTATTTAGAGAAAAAAAGGGGGTGTTTTTAGGAAATGTCCTGCTCAGTATTGCCAAAATGCATTAAAATTTAAATATAGAAATACTCCAAAAATATTTTCATTCATTTCAATTTAATGCTTTTGAAATAAAGATTTTTAAGTACACTTAAATACTGAAGGTGGATAAAATATTTAATATTTATCATTCTTTCGTGGTCACACCATTTAACATTTTCAGGAGCATTGACTCTTTCTTTTCATAAAAAATGGTGCAAATCTGATGCATGCTTTGAAAACTATTTTTGAGGATATTTCTGAATTGCTCATCTTGCCAACCTTTATTTGTCACTGACCCTCAAACTAGGAGGCTGAGCTGCGCAGTATTTGATATTACTGTTAGAAGGTGTAGCCTCTTGTGTGTTGGTGAACTTTGATACTGATGTAGTGCAGCTGTATTTAGTCCATGTGTATGTTGTAGTGCTTTCCAATTTGCATTTTGATTGCTGTTTATTTAATCTAAAATATTTAAAGAAAGACTTAATCAGATATCCTTATAACATATTGTTATTATATTATTATTATTATCATCATTATTATTATTATTTGTACCGGGGTACAATTAGAAGCCGATGCTATTTGTACTCTGGTGTAGGCTATATAGCAGTGTATGCTATTTACACCCAGCCGTACAATTAGAAGTGGATGCTATTCGTACCCTGGATTATAGTGATGTGTGCCGCTTATGCCCACCTTGGTGCAAATATTTGTACCCTCATTTTGTACAACTAAACTATTATTATTCAACCTCAACCCTCAGGATCTAGGTAAGCTACATAGTTAACTATCCTACCATCACAATGCAACCATGCCAAGTGCCTTTTCTTTAAGCGGATTTATGGTTGTGTGTAGACCGCACATGCCGTTGTGAGCGTTTTTACTTCTGCGGTGGTGTGTGTGTCACTCTGCAGTTACACCTCCAAAACACTAGTCAGCGGCAGAGGTTTCTGTGAAGCGCTGTAAAATTTAGTTGATTCAAAATCACACCCAGAACACGCATTAAACATGTCTTAATAGAGATTATTTCAAACACAAGCCTACACACATCAGCCTCACTATAACTCTCAGCATTGACAGACAAACACTTGTGTTAATCTGGACACATTTTCCAAACAAATACATGCAAGTTATTAGCACAAGTCTATGGCATTTTACATTGTATAAATTAGCCTAGCAACTAGCGATCTTTCCTTCTTCTCATATAAAAACAGGGCCTACAGCGACATTTAACAAAGGTAACAGCACACAGTTTGGCTCCATTACAACTCAAAAAGTTCAATGACAAAATAACTGTCTTATACTAAACACGTTTTCCAAACAAATACAACATGCTAACGTTATTAGCACAAGCCTATGGCATTTTACATTGTATATTAGCCTAGCAACTAGCGATTTTTCCCTCTTCTCATATAAAACCAGGGACAACAGCGACATTTAACAAAGGTAACAGCACACAGTTTGGCTCCATTACAACTCAAAAAGTTCACTGACAAAACAACAGTCTTATACATACTAAACATGTTTTCCAAACAAATACGACATGCTAACGTTATTAGCGACGAGCGGAGATTTGAACTCATAGGAACCCTGGATAAATCCCGAAGTATAAATCCCTGAAGGATAAATTATACACAAGACTAACTGCTATATTCGTGGAGGCTTTACTGTCTTCACAATTTATAGTTTCTTCTCTGTAAAATAAGAGTAAAAAAAAAAGGCTTTGTTTCCACTGAGGGAAATGGTTTCAGTATACAGGAACAGAGGTCTGTGTCAGTTAGGTTTTTATATGCACAAAGTTTGTTGTCACATGTCATACAGGGGTGAAAATAGTCCAGCTGAGAGGCCAAGGCTATTTATGCTGGGGTACAAATAGTCACTCCGATATTAGAATTTGAGTATTTGATTTTTTTCCCCCCTGAAGACATGTGGATCCTCAACTACGATGAAGATGAAGTTCAGGTAGGTGATGTACAGGTAGGTAATGTGCAGGTAGGTAATGTGCAGGTAGATGAGATACTTTTAGCTGACTTCATTCCCCTACTTCCCTCTGATGAAGAGGATGAGTCTGAGGCTGAGGAGGACAACGATGAAGAGGACCGGTCTGACCTGGAGAGCGAAGATTCTAGGCACAGGTCCACCAGCGAGGGGGAAGAGGAGGAAGAGGAGGAGGTGGAGGTTGATGATGACAGATTTCAGCCAGTATGGCGTTATTTTGTTCCTCCCCGGGAGCCTCTTGCACAGCCAGTGGAGCGTCCTGAAGATCTTCCCCGGTCCCTCCTAGGTCTGAAGACTCTGCTCCCCCAGCCTCCGACCTCAGCTCATCCACCAAGAGAGCAGGGAGGACAGCGACACTCCTCAGGTAAGTGGGAAGAGGCTGAGGAAGACCTTTGAGGACTGCGATGAAGAGCCAAGACCCCCCACTTCAGGCGCCAGCTCCTCCACACACAGAAGATAGTGGCCAAGTTCTTTCGAGTACCTGAGGAGGCCCGATGACAGCGACTCCGATGAAGACTGGTGAACTGATTGGGAAACCTTTGTGCCTGGAAGGACTGATAAAGGCCAAGGCAGCCTCTGCGTCTGGCGAGGCTAGCACGGCCCTCGGTAGCGTCTTGCACCAGGGCTGTTTAATTACATTTTTCTTTGCAGTAATAGATGGATGTATTTACCAGTGACTGGGTAAGCCCCATGCGGCCTCTGCGTCTGGCGAGGCTAGCACAGCCCTCGGTAGTGTCTTGCACCAGGGCTGTTTAATTACATTTTTCTTTGCAGTAATAGCTGATGGATGTATTTACCAGTGACTGGGTAAGCCCCATGCGGCCTCTGCGTCTGGCGAGGCTAGCACAGCCCTCGGTAGCGTCTTGCACCGAGGCTTTTTATTTACATTTTACTTTGTCCATTATAGTTAATGACACTGGATGGATGTTCTAGTGCTACGTTAATAATAATAATAATAATACTAATACATTATACTTATAAGCACTTTCCAAGGCACTGAGAGATGATTTACAAATTCAGGGACAAAACAACAACAAAAAAGGCAAGGAACAAGCAAGAGAACAATTAGGGTGAGGAGAAGAAACTCTCAGCAATTTAATAAAAGCAGCAGGACAGTGGCATCGGCAGAGCGGAGTGTGCCGTTGGAATGTGATAGTGGAGGAGCTCAGACAGGTATTTGTATGTTATGAGGAGAGTTTGTAGTCCTGCAGGTTAGGAGGAGAGGGATGGACAGGCGTACGTTATTGGAGGCAGGCGATGTTCCTGAGGTGAAAGAAGGCTGTTTTGGTGTTTTGATGTGCCGGTCGAGGGAGAGGAATTAATTGAAAATGATGTTAAGATTTCGATGTGAGTGAGGTGCATACTGTGGAGCCGTAGATGTTGAGGGTGAAGTTATGGGTGGATTTGGTGACTGCTTTTGGTATATGATGATAATTTAGGATTTGTGCAGTTTAATTGAAGGAAGTTGGTTTGAAGCCAGGATTTTATTTCAGTGATGCAGTTTGTCAGGGTTGAGTGGGTGGCAGTGGAGATTGTCTTGGTGGAGATTAGGAGTGGATATCATGGACGGTGCAATGGAACTGGACACCATGACGGCAGATTATGTGACCAAGGGAGAAAAGGTACAGGCTGAAGAGGAGGGAACAAACTGAACCTCGGAGGACACCTCTGAGGAGGGAGCAGTGTGAGATTTGCAGTTATTGATGAAGATGAACTGAAGTCTGAGGGACAGAGGGAGTGATGGTGTCGAAGGTAGCGCTGAGGTCGAGAGGATGAGGATGTTGGGTGTTCTGGCATCAGAGGAGAGAAAGAGGACGTTAGTGATTTTAAGCAGGGCAGTTTCAGTACTATGGTTTATCAAAATAAGGATGGAATGTTTCAGACATGTTGTTGACAGAGAGAGTGTGATGTTTCAGTTGGGAGGTTACAGCATGTTTCAGTAGTTTGGACAGAAAGGGTAGGTTGGAGATTAGCCCAAAGTTATTTGGGATGTCAGGGTTGAATCCAGTTAACAGATGAAGCAGGCTACATTGTTATCTATTTTGCTTGATAAAGTATAGGTGGCTACACCAGAGTGAGGGAAGTCAGGACTTCCTGACAACATAGACACAAGTATTTCTGTCACTAACCAGTTTAATAATATCACATTGTCTTTGTTCACTCTGCTGCATGGGCCTGTGTCTTCAGGGGTAGGGATGCAACAGTGGGAAAGTAATATTACTAACAGAAAGAAAAGTCTCCAAGTCTCTTTTACTTAGGTATTTATAGGTGGACCAGATCCTCCCACACAAGATGCGACAACGTGAAAGACCAAGACCGAATGAGAAGGATGGATGACTCTAGGACCAGATGAGAAGGATGAATGTCTCCAGGACCAGATGGAGAGTGATGGGCGTGTTTCATTCAGTGGGCTCAGTAAGTAATCTCCTTACTAAGACTACAAAAGTACCATAGTGATATAAAGTGGTGCTGAGATAAAGTTAACTTTACATGTGAATTATTTTATTACAGGAGCCTTGTTGAATATTATTCATTGTTTATGTCATGTCCATGTATAGTTGAGTTCAGAAGTCTTCATTACTTGTGTTTCTGTTTTATAGGACAGGAGTCCTCTGAGGTTTCGGTGCTCCTGGGGCAGCTGAGAGTGGACGTCAATCATCCCAGGTAGACTTGACACCACGGCAGACCACTGGCCCACTCTCAGCACTCGAGTGAGTCCAGGATGCCCCTGCACCTCCACCTCCACCCAGGACACCACTGTCTTCGCCCATCAGATGAAACACTGAGTGCCCTGTCCCCACCAGCTCAGAGGACGCTGTCAGTGACTGCTCCTTCTGTACTGGTGGAACTATGGCGCTCCTCACATGCACCTAGTAATAAATAATAGTAATAATAGTAATAATAATAACAGAAATAATAGTAATATTAACAATAGTAATAATAATAGTAATAATAGTAATTATAATAGTAATAATGGTAATATTGATAATAAAAAAAATAGCAATAATATTAATAATAATAGTAATAATAATAACAGAAATAATAGTAATATTAATAGTAAAAATAAAAAAAATAATAGTAATGCAATAATAGAAATAATAAAATAATAGTAATGGTTATATTAATAGTAATAATAATAATAATAATAATGATAACAACAACAGTAATAGTTATATTAATAGTAATAATAGTAATATTAATAGTAATAATATAATAATAATAATAAATAATAATAATAATAAAACAGTAATAATAGTTATATTAATAGTAATAATAGTAATAGCAATAATAGTAATATAAATAGTAGTAATAATAATAACAGAAATAATAGTAATATTAATAGTAAAAATAAAAAAAATAAGTAATGTAATAATAGAAATAATAAAATAATAGTAATGGTTATATTAATAGTAATAATAATAATAATAATAATAATAACAGTAATAATAGTTATATTAATAGTAATAATAGTAATAGCAATAATAGTAATATATAGTAGTAATAATAATAATGTAATATTAATAGAAATAATAAAAAAATTACAGTAATGGTAATATTAATAGTAATAATGATAATAATAATAATAATAATAATAATAATAATAATAATAAACAGTAATAATAGTATTATTAATAGTAATAGTAATATAAATAGTAGTAATAATAATAATAATAATAATAGCAATAATAACAGTAATAATACTAATATTAATAGTAATAATAAAATAATAGTAATGGTAATATTAAGAGTAATAATAATAATAGCAATAATAACAGTAATAATAGTTATATTAATAGTAATAATAGTAATATTAATAGTAATAATAAAATAATAGTAATGGTAATATTAAGAGTAACAATAATAATAGCAATAATAACAGTAATAATAGTTATATTAATAGTAATAATAGTAATAGCAATAATAGTAGTATAAATAGTAGTAGTAATAATAATAATGTAATATTAATAGAAATAATAAAAAAATTACAGTAATGGTAATATTAATAGTAATAATGATAATAATAATAATAATAACAGTAATAATAGTATTATTAATAGTAATAGTAATATAAATAGTAGTAATAATAATAATAATAGCAATAATAACAGTAATAATACTAATATTAATAGTAATAACAATAATAATAATAGTAATGTAATATTAATAGTAATAATCAAATAATAGTAATGGTAATATTAAGAGTAATAATAATAATAGCAATAATAACAGTAATAATAGTTATATTAATAGTAATAAGAGTAATATTAATAGTAATAATAAAATAATAGTAATGGTAATATTAAGAGTAATAATAATAATAGCAATAATAACAGTAATAATAGTTATATTAATAGTAATAATAGTAATAGCAATAATAGCAATATAAATAGTAGTAATAATAATAATAATGTAATATTAATAGAAATAATAAAAATAATAGTAATGGTAATATTATTAATAATAATAATAACAGTAATAGCAATAATAATAATAATAGTAATAATAAAAATAGTAATTATAATAGTTATAATAGTAATATTAAAAATAATAAGAGTAATATTAATAATAGCAATAGTAATATTAATATTAATAATAATAATAATGATAGCAATAATAACAGTAATAATAGTTGAAGTAATAAAAATAGTAATAGTAATAATATTAAAAATAGTTAACTCCTCCGAGAACCGTCACCTTATCGTGGTGGAGGAGTTTGAGTGCCCTAATGACCCTAGGAGCTATGCTGTCGGGGGCATTTTGCCCCTGGTAGGGTTTCCCATGGCAGATTGGTTCTGGGCGAAGGGTCAGACGAAGGATGGTTCAAATGACCCTTCATGATGGACAACAACAGGAGAACGTGTACCCGGCCCGGAGGGTCACCGGGGCCCCGCCCTGGAGCCAGGCCTGGGGTTGGGGCCCATGGGCGAGCGCCTGGTGGCCGGGCCTTCGCCCGTGGAGTCTGGCTGGGCTCAGCCCGAACCTCGGAAGAGCTGACGGAAGTGGCTGGGGAGAGGACTATCTGGGCTTCTTTGCTGTGGCTGCTGCCCCCGCGACCCGGACCCGGATAAACGAGTACGAGTAAGAGTACGAATAATAATTATTATATTAGTAATAATAATATTAATAGCAGTAATATTAATAGTAATAATAGTGATAATATATATTTTTTTTTTTGTATAGCACTTATCTCAACAAGGTTACAAGGTGCTTCACAAAGTGCATGAAAATTACAATTACAATAAAATATCAAAAACAAATAATGTGACTGTGTGTGTGTGTATGTTGTAAAGTGGGCCTATCTACAGGGCGGGGTACACCAGTGTATAGGTTTCTGTGGATTTACAAAGAGTGATGTTCACCTCAGTTTTTCTCAGACCACACTGTGCCGTCTCTTCCTGTCAAACATCTGATGTGTACCTCAATCGCTCGTCCTCTGCTGCAGACCTCCATCCAACTATAAGAGAATGATGACTGTCAGCAATGTCCTGACTGGCTCCTCCTCCATCAAACACCAATCATAATGTTTGTTCTCAGATAAAATCTATGACTAACAAAAGTAAGAAAAAGTTTTACCTGGACAACAGGATTCACATTGTGGCAGAGACTGCACAATTTTCACAAACATAGAATCTGTTTCTCAAAGTTATTTTCGACAGTAATGGTCCTCAGTCAGTAACAGTTAAATATGAAAAAAAGATCCTGTGCAATGGGCAGAGCTTTAGGCCTTGCAGACATGAATTTGGAGGGGATGTGACAAAAGGTGTACGGCACACATGTGAAAACCTTTCTGTCAAAATGAGACCTTAGCGTAGGACGAGGGTCTTTGAATAGCTTGAGCTGGATTCGTCTGGAGATAAAGGCATTGAAGGATTTGTGATCGCTGTGAGCTTTTGACATCTCCCAAGAGAACATGAGAGCGTAGCAGGAAACACAGATGATATCCACCCCAAGCGTATGACAGTGAATAGCATTTGTGACTTGCTGTGAAGCTGTCCAGGCTCTTCTGAAGTCTCTATCCATCTTTCTTGTCCTGCCTGGTCTTTTTCACAGCAGACTCCCTGTACGTTGTTGACCTGAAAATAGTCAGAGGGTTGTCTGAAATTAGATTCACATCACCAGGGGCCACATGTTGGTTGTGGGCAGTTAGTGTTAATTGGTATTATTCATGTTAAACAAAGATATTCCATAATCATTCAGATCTTCATGTTATTTTAATATGATTATAATATGATTTTGTTGAGCCTACATTGTTGTGGGCATTTGCACTTGGAGGTGGTCTGTGTCACTCTGCAGTTACACCTCTTAAACACTAGAGTGGGGTGGAGTTTCTGTAAAGTGCTGTAAAATTGAATTGTTTCAAACCCACACATTAAACATGACTTAATAGCAACAATTTTAAACACAAGTACACAAATCGGCTCAATTATAACTCACAGCATTCACAGACAAAACACTTGTCTCTATCTGGGCACATTTTCCCCACAAATACAACATGCTAATTTTATTAGCACAAGCCTATGGCATTTTGCATTGTATAAATAAGCCAAGAGGCTTGCAGAGATGTCCTCTATTTACTGTATGAAGCTAGGATAGATCAAACACAAGACATTTTTTTTGTGTGTTTTTGGAGGTTTTATTGCCTTCACACTTTGTTTCTTATCTGTGAAATGAAAGTAAATCAAAGTTTCGTGTCCACTGAGGGAAATGGTTTCAGCATACAAAAATAGACAGGAGGTCTGCATTGCTACGACATGTTTACATTTTCGGGAAGGTGCACGGTAAGGCTACAGCATAGGGTACAGCGTAGCCTCTGCATAGGTATGGCATAAAAATCCTGCTTGGGGGAGGGGGGTAGCAGGTCAGCAGTAGATGCCATATTCAAGAAGTATACACCATATATAAGCTGGGAACCTAAAGATTAATTTGATAATAATAAACTCTATAATAAACATTATATTCTGGTTAGGTGCCCATTATTACTGTGATAATCCTAGAGGTCACAATTGGTAATTTAGTGCAGTGAGGTCATTTAAAAAAAAAGGTCTCATTAAAATAGTCAGTTATGGGGTCTTACATCATCACAGATACAAACAACTGATTTCACTGGATCCACAAGAGTCTCAGCCATCCACTGATGTCCAATTTATGCAATCCCAAGACTGTTTAGGGACCCCAGTATGCAGAACTAGTCAAATACACATAGGTGAGAATAACACATGTAGTGCATGTGAAGAACTGCATGTTTTCTGTGTGAGATGAACTGACAACCTCTGACACCAGAGGCCAATTGTGATCCAGGATCCAGGTATCTGAGCTGGGAAACCCCTATGGATAGACAAAGCCTGACAGCTAAGCCAAACATACCTATGGAGAAGAGTTTAGAAAGGGAGGAAGAAGAAGAAGAAGAAGAAGAAGAAGAGGAGGAAGACAAATAACAAATCCAAGAGGATCCATCAGTAGAACTTTCTGGGCCAAAAATATTATAAATCCTTGAAAAACCTTTAAAATCATGCATTTCTAACCCACACAGCACAATGGAGGAACAATGTTTAATCTGCATCAGAGACTTGATTTCACAGCTTTTAGGAACCAACAGCAAAGTGTTATCAAGTTGAGTTACCTCACCAGTGTACAATTTAGTTGCGACTTCACACAATAACACAGTCAATCACCAGGGGGCAGCATAACAGCCGTGCATGTATCGACACAGCAGATTTTAAACTAGTGTTAAATTCTGAGTCTGCATACTTTATCTAGACAACATAGAAAACATCTGAAATGTATTTTTACAACGATTTATTGATCCATAAGTTAAGAAATGATTCTTAGAGATACTCTGTTCCCATTGGCTGAGGAAGGCCACATGATAGGCTACCACAATTCAAAATGATGTCACAAATTCAGTTTCTGACGTACAATTCTGAAATAAAACACTTTTAATCTACCCTGACAGCAAAAATATTGTCTTTTGTTCATAACCACTGGAGGTTTATTTAGTGAGAAACTGCATTAGCTGTTTACAGTACGGTTTATGATGGACACATTTTGATTCGCTGTGGGCTCATTTGGTAAGATAGTTTCAGTAAAAACAGAGTGATGGACTTAATAATTTGCACTAAGCTGGAATTTACAAAACTGTCTCTACTCAAATCCTGTGAAATTATAACACCTAATACAGCAAACAGTTGATTTAGGTCATTTATTAGGAACCGAAAGAGACCACAACTAAAATTTGGTAAGTTGCAATTACCTTTAGATCAAGGAGGGATGGCAGTCCCCAGAATTTAACTATAACAGCTAGCTTCAGATTTTCAGTATCTGGTAGAGTACAAAATGATCCAGATTCTTAATGTGGTTAGATATTGGAGCACTCAGGCTGGGTAGTCCGGCTAGTCTCCTATTAATCTTGAATCTGAGAGAAATAGAGATTGCAGATGGTAATTTAATTTTTAAACCTACACTAAAGGCATGGGATATCATTAAGGAATGGGGAAAAAAGAACTGATGTTTTATCACCAACCAATCAAATACAAAAACATAATAATCATAAATTTAAAAAAAGAGTAGAATAGATAGATTTTCCACCAGGGATGACAGATAATGGGTTTTCTATGTGGAAAAATGCAGCTTTTGCAATTTTGAAAGACTTAGGCTGAAATGTAAACAGCCTCAAACACACTTTTTACATTTCTACAAGTAAGATGTTTTATACAGAATCAAACTGTGTGGAAATTTAATCTGGAAATGTCACCAACTGAGCAATTCTAAATAAAACACCAAGCAATAGATTTATAGTGAGATGATGTTATGGGGCTCTTGACACGTTCCTGTAAAGTGAACTGTGCAATCTTGCAAACACGGGCTCAGGACCCTGGGGTGCAGATGGATGAAGCTACAGGGATAGATATTTAGGAGCATGCCCATAACATATCCATATGGTCAGGGACTATTGTGAAAATCTGGGAATAAATTCCTTACCAAAAGATTTCTTCACCAATGTGTTTGTAAAGGTGTCTAATAACACATATAAAAAGATTTAAATTCAACTCCCATAGGTAAATCTGTCACAGCTGCTGAAATTTGGGGTACCCTGAACCTTACCGGTGAAAAATTGAAAATGTTTACCTCTGCCTTAAGTAGCTTGTGAGGGGTCAAACTAGAGGTTTTTTCAGGATTGTGAATTGATTGCAAGCATTTGTTTTGCACCAATACCACTCCTTGGTGGAAGAAAGGGCCACACCTAGTTTTACGTGTAAATTTCAAAAGTAGCTTTATTGATTTATTTCAATATCTCGAATACTAGTTGGAGAACAATGCTGTCTACAATGTCAAATGTCTCAGGGGTTGAGGTCCAGACATGATTATGGATACAGTTCTTGCATGCAATGCCTCTACAACTTCTGCATACTGAGATACACTTTACAAGATTCTTCTTGCAGCTAACAACCTTGATATAATGAGGGTACAAGTCCTCTGCAGCCCTTTGCTGTATGTCTTCCCCACCCTCTCCACCCTTTCACACTGCAATCTATCTCTCTGTCCAATGATGGTGAGAAAAAAGCCCCCCACAATTTAAAAATGACTCAGAAATAAACAGGCAGTTACATATACATAACATATACATAACACACACACACACACATACACACACACACACACACACACATATATATATATATATATATATATATATATCTTCACTGAAGATCCTGTTAATGAGGAGGTCCACATTGTTCAGTGGGCCTTCCAACTACCACCAGCCTCAGGGGTCTTCCAGGACAAGACCAACCCATTGATACAGACGGACTCCTATCTGTGGGAGAGGTACCAGTTCAGCAGGCAAAGCATAGTGTATCTATGCAGTTTGCTGGAACCACACATTATAAAGGTTACATGCTGCAGCCAGTCTCTGACCACTGTGCAGTCAGTCTGTACTGCACTGAGGTTCTTTGCTAGCGGTACATTCCTGTATAGTGTTGGTGATGCTGAGAGGCTAAGTAAGGCAACTGTTTGCAGAGAGGTAAAAAGGGTGTATTTTCTATTAATTTTGATTATTTCTAGCATCACCATGCATAGGGCTTGAGATGATCACATTAACATATGATTATCTTTTATATTTATGAATTAACCATGACACAAAGCAACCACATTACAGGTATCGTATCGTATCGCATCGTATCGTATCGTGTCTTATCGTATCGCATCGTATCGTGTCGTATTGTATCTATCATATCTATCATATTGTATGCAATGGCAAATGGATTTACACATGTATAGTGCCTTTGTAGTCCCCCGAATACTCAAAGCACTTTTACACTGTATGTCACATACATTCACATGCACTCACAACAATAGTACTCACAACAATAGTACGGATGAGACGTATAATTTGCCCAGAGAAAATTAGACTGGAAGAACAGGGGATTGAACCACCAATCTTCTGATTAGTGGAAGAGCCTCCTGGGCCACAGATATTTGACACAAAGTTCAAAGATAAAGTTGTAACTTCTTCTCTGTCACACAGTGACATTTGAGAACAGCAAATGTCACTGTGTGACAGAGCAGTGTCACCATAGAAACATCACTACACCTGATGGAAGCTTGTTGTGAAAAATTGCTTGGATTTTTTTTAGTTGCAGATGTCTCTATATGTCTGAATATGAACAGTAGAGGTGCGGATTAGAGTCTAATGACTTGGACTCAAGTCAGACTCTAGTAACAAATTTGATTACTTTAGACTCGACTTGACAAATTCAAAAAAGACTTGTGCATTAACATGGATTTTAACACCAGTGACTCAAGACTTCACTTGAACTTGAGCCTTCTAACTTGAAAATACTTGATACCTTCCCCCAAATCCAAAGATTAAAAAGTGTGTTACTTAAAAGGTGTGCCAAGAATCAACTCATTTCCTTTCATCTCCTGAATCTATTAATGATAAAACTAATAATTTTCAACAAATCAACATTTAATTTAACTTCAGTCATGAACACTCTCATCATAGATTTAGATGAAAACTTTGGGCTGATGGCTCCACCCTTAAAATGCTCCCTACATTAGAAATGTGGCATACTAAGCCAAAACACGGAGCACAAAGCAGCGTCCAATCAAGTTGTAGGAAAGAGGTGGAAAAAAATAATACCAAAGATCATTTTGTGTGTTGTTAAAAACTACATGGTGGTTGACAAAAGACAAATTGAGGCAAAATGTGGAGGTTGAAAATAACAATCGCAACAACTTCCAACTTTGACATTTTAAGTTGCACAAAGAACAGTAAGTCAAGGCTAATCGAGCTAATGCTTTGCCAATGTAACTTTTTAACAAACTTGTTATTACAAATAGGCTAAGCGCAAATTTTTTAAAGCATTCATTATTTTATTTTTAAATCTAATGTATCATTATTTCGTTGTTTAAATGGTATTATATTTGGTGAAGAGCACATTATGACTAAAGTTTAGGACTTTAGGACTGGAGACTTACTTGTGACTTGCAAAACAAGAACTTGGTCCCACCTCTGATGGACAGTAAACCAGGGAGGGAAATAAGTGAAAAGAGAGAGAACTGATGTCTGTCTGTTGGTCAAATTTTAACTAAATATGAAATAAAGAATATTTCTTGCTTTTAGAATGTTATCCAGATTGACCTAGACATGAAAAGGCACACTATAACAGATCATTGCTGGTGTAATGAGGAGAACATCTAATATTTAGAATGAAACCAGGAGACCTGACTGAACTAAAAAGACAAGTCCGATAGTTGACCATCATTGTATCTTTATTTTTTTTGATAGTTTCTAGACAATTTGCCAAAATGTGACCCAGTTTATTGAATGTCACATAACATTTTCATATATATATATATATATATATATATAATTATTATTATTTTGCTTGTAAATCGTTAGACTTTAAAACGAGCACTACTTTAACACTTGTTCACAGATTGCAATTCCCATGTAAAAGTGTATGTGTGTGTGTGTGTGTGTGTGTGTAACAACATGGGGAAATCCTCTGTACATTAGATTAAAGCTCCTCATTTCATTACGTTCTGTCACCTTTGGACAAGTCAAATTCACACATACCTCCTTTGTAAACTGTAGGACAAATAACAGGGCCTTATATTCATGAAATTTTGGAATATTTCTGAAATCATAACAAAAGAGAGGAGTCTAGAGGATAGAGAAGTTGCAGTCCTTTTATAAATGAGATCACACTACAGAAATGACGCCAACAGCACAGCCAAGTTCATTGCAAACCTTTTTCATGTTTAATGATACCCATACATTTTTAAACACCGGAACATGTCATGAAAGAGTACTAAAAGGCAAAATATTTGTTAGCTGTGCAACCTACAGCTAGTGCCAATTACATCCAAACACCTACACATACAAACACGACTCTCTGATATATATGTTTTTACTTTACACCTTTTTACAGACCTTTGTTCTTTGATTTTTAATTGAGAACAAAGAATGATTGACATTAAAACGACTGTTACATCTCAGGGTTCAACCTGTGAAACGTTAAGGAACACTGCAGGCCTGCATCCACTGGGCTGTGTATCTAAAAAAATAAGAAATGAAATATTCTGTTGTCACTGCCCAATTCTGTAAACAACGCTCTGGATAACAGCATATGACATGTTCCCCTCTAATTTTAAGAAATGAGGACATAATAAAATACACTGAAAATCAGTGTGACAGAGCAGTCCAGTTACCAGAAGAAAATGTTGGCATTGTACATTTCTGCAATCCATGAATACATTACATTTGTACATTTCATACAGGTCATATCAGCATTTCTACAGTGGCTCAGTTTACAAGCTGACTTTGTCATCTGGAGACTTTTATTGAAAAATCACTGCTTTCCCTGCCGAGATTGTGCCCCTCAAACCAGGTTATTTAAGCCAAAACATGATCTTTTCCTAACCGTAAAGTGTTTTTGTGGCTAACCCTAACCAAATGTTAACTGCAGTGTCATTAAATGTTAAGTTTCAATGTATCATCAACCTCAATAACCTAAAATGCACATGTAACTAACGTATCTGTGGTTTACAGTAATGTACAATGCCAACAGTTTTTCTGGCCATGTGTCGGACTGATATTCTCATGAACATGGTCATACAGGAGAAGGTGCAGGCCTGCACTACACAGTTTATTCAACAACTGCCAACATTTACCATTCAACACCAGGCTGCCTCGAGAAGGCCACTCATTAAAGATACATAACAATATGAGGAACAGAGTGGACTATGTGCGATAAATATATCAAGAAATAGGCAACAAATGGTGTATCACCACTGCCTCCAATTTCTGCCCATGGCTTAAAGAATAGTTATATGAACATTTAAAGTGCTTTAAAGGAAGAGTATGACATTTTTGCAGAATGTACTTAGTTGTCGTCTTACCCACAGTCAGAAAAGAAGATGATATGGTCATTTTTTAGCGGACAGTAAAGAGACAGGTCCAGGATGTGGTCAGCCTAGCTTAGCACAAAGACTAGAGGCAGGTGGAAGCAGTTGTTGCTAGCTAGCTTCGTCTTAACTTCAAAAACAATTCCTGACAGTAAATTAAAGCAGTAAAGCTGCCTTATTTTTTATGTTGTATCTTATTAGCAAGCAAGTCACCAATACATCTCAAGCTGACAGTAAAGACAGTTCTTAAGGGTGTGGTCAAACAGGAGTGAAATTAACACAGGCTAAAATTCGCATATCGTTTACTTCAATTCAATGCAAACGGGGCAAATAATTGCTAATTGGTTGTCGGTGAAGATTCTCACTCATCCAGGTAATGGTAATCATAAGTGCTATATCGTAGGCAGCTGGACTTGCTTGCATTTCTTGAAGACGTTTCGTCTCTCATCCAAGAAGCTGAACTGAAGGAGCTTCTTCATGTGGAGTTCAATTTTGACCTGCAAAGTCACAGCCTCAAACAATAGCACATAAGTATGTGTGGAGAAGACATTGATTGTTGCTGTGTCTAACCAGGTGATATTGTGTGACTCTGGCCATGAAAAATACAAACTGCCTCACATGAGAGATACTGCCTGGCTGGCAGTGAGTCGGGAGACAGGCGTGGAATGTATGAAAATGGACAGTGTGCCAATAACATCATATTTTGTGGTATTTTTTTTAGCAAGCTAGCTAACATTAGCTAGCAAGCTAGCTTTCCATGCACTTCACAACCAGGACCGCCCACATTCAGCACGAATATAGCCTCAGCAGGTGATGGTCACTCGCCTGCATTCGCTTACTTGTAACCGTACATGTAGAATGGCAACCATATACCCTATAACAGCTTATAATAGCTTGTTTTTTCAGGATTTGAATTACGTACCTTGACCAAGGATGCAGGGACGGCTGACACAGTGTGTTGTTGTTGTTTTCATATTCTCTACTGTTCATTATTTCATAGTTGACTACATAAAATACAACATGCCACTAAAACGGCTTTGGAGTTGGTTCTGCCTCAGTCAATCTGCCTCCAGTCAAAAAACCTGATGAGGACATCTCAGCATCCTTTAATATCAACACTATGCAGTGTGAGAAATTGAATCTAGTTGTTCCATCAGTTCTGCAAAAACAACAAAAGTTGGAAGTGTCTGGAAATGTGAGTCTGGCTTTGAACTCACAGAAGGATAAGGCAAGAATAGTTGTTTGTCAATAACGTGCTAAACACCTAATGAATTTTAAATGTATTTTAGGTCAATGTTATAAGTCATCTCATTACATAAATACTGTAGAGCTGTCAGGTGCTCAAAATATGGGTCTGTTCATCCTGTTTCACTTGGAGGTCAGTGGACAGCGCAGGTACACTGTCTACCATCACCATCAGTCATGATACAGGATAATCCAGGGCCCTCTCCTCTGGTATCAACCCATGTGTATTAGCTATGTAAACACAAACAAGACCATTTAATGGACAATTCATGGATTAAGTGTTATCAACACTGTCTCAGGCACTCTTTGACAGTCCACTCTGAGATCCTCTCTCAGATTAAAATGAGTGGGAAAAGGTTGAAAGGGCCTTAGGGGAATTCCGCCTCAAAAACAGAATTCACATATCACTGCTATGATCTAGGACAAATATCAACTGTACGTGCCATGATATCACAGGATACAGCCTTGCTTTTTTTTCTCGTGCTTACATAAGATGCTAGAATTCATATGTAAAGGATGTAAAGGATTTCAATCATTCATCCTTCAGAGCCCAGACTGTACAAGGATCACTTCCAGATGTCATATACCTCCTGCAGCAGTCAGTCTACAGGCCACACTGGGACTGCTGCCGGTGTCTGCGGACGCTACACATTTGACTGAAGGACTGTCCGCATCGTGAGCAGCTGTAAGGCTTCTCCTGCGTGTGGACTGTGCGATGCCTCTTCAGGTGGCTGGATGAGATAAAACTCTTTCCACACAGTGTACATCGATAGCGCCTCTCCCCAGTGTGGATGAGGAGGTGGACCCGCAGATTATTGGGCTGCGCAAAGCCCTTTCCACAGTGGGGGCAGGTGTAGGGCCTCTCCCCTGTGTGCACCCGTTGGTGCAGCTCCAGGGCAGCTGCGCTGGGGAAGACACGCCCGCACACAGCGCACACCACGGGCTCTTTAGCAGCAGCAGAGCTGCTCCTGTAAGGCCGCCTCTGGTTGGTCGTGGTGGCAGAAGGTGCTGTAGGGGGAGGGGGTGGAGGAGGTGGTGGAGGTGGTGCAGCCACGACCGCGGCGGCAGCCGCTGCGGCAGCAGCCATGTCAAAGGAGGCAGCGAAAGCAGCCATTTCATGAGCACCACCTGTGAAGAGCATGGTCGGAGGGCCGTCTAGACTGTCTCCTCCTCCCTGCGTGGGGAAGGAGGCAGAGGGGTGGCCAGTTTCTGTGTTCCCTAAACCCAGCTGTGCTACTGCATACGCTGCACCAAGATGGCTGACTCTCTCCTGCATCCAGGCCAAGTCCAGGCCCAGACTGTTGAGACGGTCAGGACTGGGCTCATCTGAGGCTACTGGGGCTGACAGCTGAGAGGGATGAAGTTCATCTTCTGTAGTATTGTCCGTCTGTATCTCTGGTTTCAGAGCACCATCCGTTAGGCTCCCTCCAAGGTCCCTGCGAGCGGCCTCTGGGGTGGTGACAACCCCACTGCTGACTGTCAAACTGTTGCCCAGAGGAATTGTAGCTTTACGTTTTGCTCGAGGCCTGCAGGTCAGGTCCATTGTGGCATCAGTGGGGGACGAGGAGGTCTGAGTGGTGGAGGAGGTGATGTTGGTGACACTGGTGTCAAGAACAATATCGGTGGGAGGGGGTTCCTCACTGGGCTCCATGGCTGAAGATAGACAGATAGGCACAGGAGGAACAGAGTGGAGTTTAGAAAAACATTACTGCTGTTTTGCTCTTCACACAGTTGGTTTTTATAAAGCAAAGAGAGAGGGCTGATGAGGATTGTCAGGAAGAGTATGAATTTAGGGGGAAAGCTATAAATAAATCACATTTGGGGACAAATCTGGGTCAGACCATCCTAAGATATTCTCCCCAGTGCTTATCAATTTTCCTGGCCCAGAAAATGTCGTTTTCTGAAAATAAAAATATATTTAAAAAAAAAAAAACAACAACAATTTTGATCCCTGATTATCAGTAGTATTTTCTGAAGAAGTTCAGAATGTTTTGTCAAATAAATGTCTTGTGACTACAGTCATGGGCTGGCTAGGCTTGGCTTGGTTTGGGCCATCAGCCCAGCGCGGCAGGGATTTGCATTTCCATTACAATAAGGCGACCTGCTTGAGTGTGTCTTTAACTGATGACGGCTTGTCTTGAGTGAAGACGTTTAAAAGCAGCAGGCAAAAATCCTGTTATGTTTGCTGCATGTGATTTTGCAGAGCAGGGCAGGTAAAAGAAGTTTACCTGTTGGAGGTGAGCTATTTGCAGAGGAGCAGTAAGAGCCTGTTGTCTGCAGTGCGTCTAAACTCATAATACAAACACAAATTGGCGCAGCATGGCTTGACTCGGTGTGGCCAACAGTGACAGTAGAAAAGGCCCATAAGATGTACTGATGGAGAGAAACTGACCAGTCTACTGAAGCCAGGACGTAGTGTTAAACTTTTATCAGCTATCCTCTAATTTATCTTTATGCTCTACGTTGTTTTTCTATCAAAACCATAAGAACAATCAATGGAAAATTGATTTAATAATGTCCAGAGCCACACTCACCAGTAGACAGGCCACACTCTGCCCTGATGGTGACCTCCACCTTGAGGTCTGGGTTGCAGTCATCTCTCTCAATTTTCTCCTGCTTCACCAGAGGCAACATGTTGGTCTCCTCCTGTTGTGATACAGTGAAAAGCAGCTGGAACATCACGTTCATTATTCATTGATCACAAAACTAGAACTCAAACCTGTGACCTTGTTCATACACATGGGCTGCCTGAAATCCATGATGTCACAGCAGACAAGAGAGTCAAGTTACAAATGCTCCACTACACACTGTGTCATGAAAGATAATGAGAGCAGCAGAGACAATGCAAGAACTTTTTAACCTCCAAGTCAGAAGAATACCCAACAGACATCATCATCCGCAGCGCACTTCCTGCTGGGAAAGTCAGGATTCAGTCCATGTAATGATGACATCTCTGAGCTGATCTTGAACATCATCAACATTTTAGCAGTTTGATGAACACAACACCACAAAAGTTCCTTCAGAGGGCAGAAGGGATGCCTTACACAAAACCCTGAAATAGCTTTTAGGTGTTCACAAGACTTGGCTGCTCTGCTGATGAATCTTTACCTTTGAAATGTGATGGAAGGGTTTGTCTTCAGCGGCGACAGGAAGAGGCGGCACCACAGGCTGATGTTCGTCAGCTCCTGAAAACATAGCACAGAACACTGAGCAAGTACTGTCTGCTGGTTTGTGTGCCTTTTGTGGGATTTTAACTAGGGAGATACGACTTTGGCTATTTTGACGTTATCCGATATGCCGATGTGACCACTCATTTGGCCTATAACCGATACCAATATCAATATATATTTATACTTTTTTCCCCCCACCTTATTTTAGTGAGCATTAAGTCTCTTCTGTAATGGAATTAACATCATATTATGCATGCATACTCTTATCATGATGGCCCACCAGCAGATGGAGACATGAAATAAAATACTTGTCAATGTATGTAATATTCATTCATTTTGCAAAATATGAAAAAGCATGTTGGCCAATTCTGATCATTCATTTTAAAGCCGATATTGGCCAGTACAGATGACATACTGATATTATTGTGCATCCCTTATTTTGGCTAAATGTCATAAATTACTATGTACAACCTGTCTCTTAAAAGTCATTTCTTAGCTTCTAAACAGTCTGCCCTTGGGCGGGAAAATATTGTGATACAGTAGCATAATATACACACCATACTAACATACATACAACCATCAGTTGGTAAGAGCAAAGAAAGCATCCATTTATCTTAGCTTGCGTTTATATATAGAAGCAGGGAAGGGATTTCTGGTGCAACTTAACCGACCGTCCAAGGTGCATGAAGAAGTAAACAAATCCAAAAAGGTCAGAGGACATCAGTGGTCCATTAGCTGCTCTTGCTGTGGGACTGTTTTCGTTGTTTGGTTTGTTTGGTTAGGTCTTTTTTCTTATCTAGTCTGCCCTAACAAGTGAGCTGGTAATGGGTAAAAAGATATGGGTATTGCCCTACAGGTGGACCGGTTTTCTTTCTTCAATTTTTGTTTGTTTGTTTTTATTTTGTTTCATCTGCCTGCTTCCCACACTAATTACCAACTCGCTCAGACAGTCAGGGCAGTGTTAAGGCGTGCAGGCCTGCAGGCGTGCTGCGGCTGACTGTTTGCACTGAAAATAATCACATGTGGAAACTTTGGAAATGTGTTACCTCTTCGAGTGCAAGATGTATGGATTACAGTGTGCACTGGTGTGACAATGGAACTTAACCCCTGCCCTGTCAGTGATAACCGGGGGTCAGTCTTGGGGAGGGTAAAGTGTGAGAATATTGATTGCAAAGTTGAACCTCTGTGATAAGACTACTGTTTATCCGTTACCTCATCTCCTGTCATTTGTTATGCTCAAGAGCTGTAGTGGGTTTAACAATTACATAATCCTAAATCAATGTGTTTAATCCAAATACTACAAGACAAACTGAGGCCAGGTACTCCAGCAGAGCAGGGGTTAAGAGGAGCCCAGCAGCATTCAGGCATGTAGACATCTCCAAACCTGGACAAATTAGACCAAAACTATCTAACACTAGAGGTCTGTCAGAAGACAGCGTGTTTTTAACTGACCTGAACTGACACAGATGTAGTCTAGATCATGCCTTCAGTCTAACTCTACTCAAAAGCAAACTTTTCCTCCAGTATAAGAGTCATAGCCTTCCACATGATGCATGGACATGTGACATACATGTGTACCTGTATGATCCTGAGGTCCACATTGAGCAGCAGACTATGGACACAGACTGACAGCCACGACAAGCTACAGCGTGGTCTCATGTTAATCAGAAACTGAAAGATGAGCTCATCAATAAGCCCATTAGGCTCCTGCATGTATGTACGTATGAGGACACGTATGACTCCCTCAGCCGTCATGTGGCAGTGATGGTGCAGCAGGCCAGCTGCAGCCCTGCCTCCTGGCTTCTCCATCTATTTACCTTCAGGTGGCCTAAAATGAACGGCGTGCATTTCCTCCCGCTGACTCCGTCTCCTCATCTTCCTCTCGTAGCTCCGCAGCTTCACGTCGATTTCTCGCAGTTTCTGCCGCAGGGCATCGTTCTCCTTCTCGCTCTTCTCCCGCTCCTGGTCCATCTGAGAGCGCAGCGCCGCGTAGCCATCGTCCACCAGTTTGCAGATCTCCGCCACTGCCGAATTGGCCAGTATCTCTATAATCGAGGCGATTTGCGCTTGAAAGCCAACACAGTCCGCCATCATCGCCAGGTCTGTGTGTCTGCTCCTGCTCGGACAGATGCGCGCGGCGGACGGCTGCTGCTGCTGCTGCGGTGCACGGGCGTGACCAGACCCACTCTGTGATATGTGACTGAAGAGTGTTTCATTCACCCCGTCTGCCTTCTTTTATGAGCTCCTGAATGTTGTGGCTCTTTGAGGTGCGAGAGTCGCTTCCTGATGACGTCAGTTTGTTGTTCAGCATCACTTCACAGGCAGCTCTGTCTGTCTCAGCTGTCTGAGCTAATATGGACAAGAGGAAGTGGAAATCTCTTCAGTCTGACACAATGTGATGATTAATAAGCCTCGTGCTGCTGCATTCATGTTTTACACTTGTACACTGAGGTGCATGTGAAGGCGTTTGATAAATCTCAACAGACCTACTGTGCATCTGAAGCTTTAGTGTTCAGTCTATTATTATGGTGTCATTACAGCAGAGAAAACTAACAGTATAACTTTTCATTAACACATACTCTTATTTAAACGTATATAAAACATAATTTCTCTCACAAATAGGTACTGCTTATACATACAGTAATACTGATGTACTACAGTAAGAATAAAGTGGAATAAGGAGGGTGTGTGTGTGTGTGTGTTTTGCAAAAAAAGAGAGACAAAAAATAAATAAGTAATAAAATAAATAAATACAAAAAACAGCTCAGATTTGGTTGTGGGGTTTTTTTCTGATGGAAGCCTAGTCCCATATAATATGTTCAAGGACCGCTGGAAATTTGAAAATCCCACGATAGTTTCCGTTTTACAGTTTCTGGCCATGATCAATGATGTAATTTTGTGCAATTTTTTGGAATGCATGTTTGCATTACTAATCAACAGTAAAATAAATACAAAATACAACAATTTAAAGTTGTATGCCCCTCCCCTAAGCCAAAATAAAAAAATGTCTCCCCAATAAATAACAAACATTTCGTAATTATCTGACAGCTGTTTAAGGTGATATGTGTTCAATTTGAACAAATTCTTCCCAGAATATAACCTTCCTGTCATCTGTAACTAGAGATTTTATTAATTTCAGGAGTTCAGATTTAAAAACTGTCAATAAATGTGCAAAGGACATAATCCAGAGGGCAACAGTTAACACACCCCGCTTCTGTATTACTATCATTTTTTAAATAACACGTGACATGATTTATTTTAATTATTTAATATAAATAGTATAAATAAATAATACAATACATATCAAACAAACAAACCATGAAATACGCTATCACAATAAAAGCAAGAAAGTGTTGCACAGTCCAGCTGCACATGGAATATGAAGTTGTACACTGGGAAGGTCCCTGGGCAAGTATCAGGGCATGTGGATGGTACTACACATGGCTGGTGGACTGAATGGTCATAAATTACTTGTGAACCTTTTTTCACATTGTATCCTCTGAGAGAGGAACTGCTGAAAAAGAAGTTAACTATGTTGGGGACGGTAAAACTAAAATTACCACCTTGCAATGTTTATCTACGAACCAGTCAAGTTGCACTTGCACAGCTCGCCTAGCTAGGGAGACTCAAGATTTCTGTAGCCATCACTAGTAATGCTTTTAGAGGAAAAGGCGCCAGGCCACAGACGTATGATGCACATTTAAGTTGACAAACTGTACAAACATTTTTAAAACTGGTATATAGGTTTCACATTTTTACAGTTGAAGAATGTAAGAATCATTTTAGGCATACAACAAATTAGAATGTAAAAAAAACCCACACAAAAATACAGTTATTAGTTTCCATATAATTTTCTTTCAAAGCCACAGGGAGTTACTTGAGAGGTGCTAAAGAGCTGAGTGAGTGTGGAGCCACAGGTTGCAAGGGGAGCATTACAGCACTCAGGGATTACAGCACCCCACATACCGACACAACATCATTTTATCCTGTTAAAACAATACTCACAACTTGGATGAATTTTTATTAAATACACTTTTGATTCATCTGATCTGAGAACTCTTATGGACTAAAGGAATATAAATAACTTACAGGGTAATCAAGGAATGTACACATAATTTGAGGTAGTCAACAACCTGGTTTTACACATTTGAAGAACTATTTAAAAAAAACAAACTGCTTGGCAACCACACCAGGCCTCTAATTGAGACAGGCATATATCTATCAGAATGTGTAGCTACATCAGGCTAGTCAAAGGGACTGAGCGTTCAAATTGAGGTTTCAGAGTAATTATGTATTTAATGGTGTCAGGAGTTATTTACAAAGACCTGAATAAAATAAGTGTGCCTTCTGCACTTGAATAATTCACACATGTATTTATTTTGATTGCATATATTTTTCTTTTCAGTCTTATATTGTTCTTTTGTTCTCTTATTTCTATTCAAATTGATCATTTATTTACTGTATAACACAAGTACTATATATTTTTTCATCTTGATATGATGATACAATGGTTATCTGATTCAGGATATACCTTTGTTCTGTGTGATGTATATTCCAATACAGATGAAAAAAACCCCCGATTCATTCACCAGGTTAATGTGTTCAGTCATCTGGAGGCAGTTTTCTTCATGTTTTATTGTAAACATTAACGTGTATAAATGACGACATCACAGTCTGCTTTAATGAGCATTACTGACTTTATATGCACACTACACTTTTGCTTCATTTCTGATTCACTTCAGTCCCTTCTGATATTGTGTGCTCACTTGCCGTTGTGGATGCTCTGATGGCGGACCAGGTTGCCCAGCACAGAGAAGCTCTTGCCACACTTGGTGCAGCTGTATGGTCTCTCTCCTGTATGGACAGTCTGGTGCACCTTGAGGCTGCAGGCCTGCGAGAAGCGTTTCCCACACAGGCTGCAGCTGTAGCGCTTCTCCCCCGTGTGCACGCTCATGTGTCTCTTGATGTGGCTGGACTGGGAGAAGCGTTTACCACACTGAGTGCAGCTGAATGGTTTCTCTCCCGTATGCACCCGCTGATGGGTTTTCAGCTGGTGCGGGTGGATAAAGGGCTTCTTACAGAGGTGGCAATGGTAGATCCTCTCCCCGCTGTGGGAGCGCTGGTGCACCACCAGGTCTCTGGAGGTGGAGAAGAGTCGGCCGCACTGCTGACAGCTGAAAGTTCGCTCTGTGCTGCTGGGAAAGCTTCTGCTCCTGGAGACAGAGGTGTTACTGAAGGAGGAGACAGTTAGAGAGTCTGACATGGAAGCATCCCCAAAACTGCTCCCACTGCACAGGAAAGTTAAAGACGAGGATGAGAGAGGCTCCTCTGTGCCTGTGACTCCGTCTGCGGAGTGTTTGTGAGAAACTGTCAGAGACCTAGCCACCTCTGGAGAGGAGAACAGGTCATCGAAGGAGGAGGAGTCCAAACTGTTGATGTCCAGCTCTGCTGCTTCACTCTCTGTGTGGTGACTGGTGTTAGTTAATCTGCTGCCACTCAGACACTCACCTCTAGTGACAGAAACTAAAGGATTACATGTGCTTAAAGCTTCAGACCAAGAAGGTTCAGCCTCCAGTTTGACTGCTGGCAACACCACCTCTGCCCTCCAGTCTGCTGCAACACCACAAAAACCCTTCACTCCAGTGCTTGTAGGTGACCGTTCTGAATCCAGTGTCTTTATCAGAGCAGTCTCTACATCAGAAACTTTACTACAACTGGACTCAGCAGACAGAGAGTCACTGGGGTCCACAGCATGTTTGTCTACTTCTTTGGTTGAGTCTGTCATTTCCCTGGCTCTGTTTAGATCAGAACCTCTTGGTACGGCTCTGTGGCTCTGGTCTGCTGGATCAGAGTCCTCACCCTGAGTTCCAGCTTCTTCCACTCCCTCTTTCTCTTCGTGCTGCCGAGCTTCAAGTCTGGCAAAGCCCTGATTTTCATACTCGCTGACTCTGGGGATTTCTGCCTCAGCACTCAGAGGGCGGTTGCTCTCAGCAGCAAGCGGAATAGACTGAGGTCCAACTAAAGAAAAAAAAAAGACAAGATAACATCAACCTTTCATTTTTAACCATATCTTCCTTTTTGGTGTTTGCTCAGAAGCTGTGCAGTATCTTAAAGTGTTTCATTCATACTGCTAATGTTAGGAGCTGTCTGATGGTCTTCCAGCACACTGCAGCCTGTCAGCTCCTCCTCCAGCCTTTCCTTCTTTATCACCACCACGTCTGGCTCCACCGGCTGCTCCGTCACAACCACCAGCTGGCAGATAGAAAACAGGTATGGAAAATCATACTGCTGCAGCACTTCAAGTCTTTCAGAGCTTGGTTGGTTAAGTCATCAGCAGCCATGCACATGAATACTTTTTAAAAACCTGTCCTCCCAAAGTCCACAACCATCTCCTTAGTCTACCCGACAGTGATGCAGAGTGTTTGCTCTGCACCAGTCCACAAGTTCTTCCACCTCCTGCCTGTACACAGACTCATTGTTGGAGACCACAGCTGTGTCAATCGAAACTTCAATGCTTGGGGACCTTGCAGAGCAATCATATGTACGGAGTGTGTACAGCAGGGGGCTCAGGAAACACCCTTGTGGGGAGCCGGTGTTGAGTGATAAGTAAGCCAGTCACCCGTAGCTGAGAAGCCGCTGCACTGCTGTGCGCTGCCATTGTGCCTATTGTGCCATTTTTGAAATTGGTCCTGTATTAGTAGAGAGATCGCTGCTGCCAGCAGTGGCAAAAAATACTGCATTGTAATCCCTTCGGACAATTGTGCACCGTCAATGTACAGCCGCTACAAGTAGGGATGGGAATAACCAGAGGCCCTATGATACGATATTATCACAATACTTAAGTCACAATACAAAAATATTTTAAATGTTTTGAGATATGTGATAACAGTATTGCAACAACATATACTGTTGCGAAATTGTGTCCCCAAAGGAAAACTTTGTCAACATCTGTTTAATCTAATAAGGGTTTGGCCTGTTCACCTCATTTCAGTCATTTTTATTGTAGCAAAATGTATCTAGTGGACTGAAAAAGCTAATGATTTTGTAATTGTAGTATTCACCATAAGTTTAATTTTTAGTTGCACGGTTACAAGCGACATTCACTCCAGAGTAAAATGACTACGGTATTCATAGGTATTTCTCGGCTCAAGCTCTGATCAGCTTCAATTGGGAGAGATGGAAATAAAACTCTCGGATGGACGTGCTAATTTTAGCCCTTCATTTTGGTAGAAACGTGTGTAAATGTCAAACAACATAATGGAAAAGACTCTACTAAGAAATGAATAGTTTTGCTTTCCCTTTCTCCGGTCCGTTTGTTAGTGTGTGTAACCAAGCCTTGCTCAAGGAGAAGCATCATTCTGGAATCTCGCTGACTTTTCCACATCGTGGAAAACAGCCAAATATTCAACCACAGCATTGAAAATCTTTAGGATCTTTAATCTTTAAGATAACAACACTAAGCTATGCTTTATGGACTCCAACACAGTGAGTGAACTCCTCCTCCTCCTGGTGCTCCACTCTCCAACCCTCACTCACATTTCCAATGTTATTTTCCTGCAGCAAGTCACCACACACAAGATTTTAGGACGAGACTTCTCCTTGAGCGAGACTTAGTCACAACAACAAACAGCCCAGCCAAAGGTAGAGAAATACATTTAAATTCTCTGTATGTTGTAATGTTGTCAAACACTTTTAATGACAATCTGACCCTGTCGGTGGCAAAAACAAGCACTTTTAGTGAATGTACATCGATGATGCTCAATTGCCTGTAGGGATTACATTGCAGCCTGTTTAACAGTTGCAGCTGCAGCTGTCTTGCTTGATAGTGGACCAATTTCAAAAACTGTCGTCTCCATTAGTCACTTACAAATAAAATCACTGGAAAATAGGGTCCAGGTTAAAATACAGATGTTTCCCTTTAAGTGAAAGTAGCAATACTATGGTGTAAAAACACTTAGTTACAAGTCAAGTAAAGTACATGTACAAAAGTTCTGGCCTCAAAATATACTTGAAGTACAGAGGTGGGTAGAGTAGCCAAATATTGTACTCAAGTAAGAGCACTGTGGCTTTAAAACAATATAACTCAAGTAAAAGTAAAAAGTATTTTGTATTAAAACTACTCTGAAAACTACAATTTATCCAAAAAGTTACTCAAGTAAATGTAACTGAGTAAATGTAACTAGTTACTACCCACCTCTGTTGAAGTACCAAAAGTAAAATTACTCATCCATTTTCAGAACTATGTATATATATATATATATATTATCGTATTGTAATTATTGATGCATTCATGTTCACATCACTTTGATGTTGCAGCTGGTAATAGTGGATCTTATTTCAACTAATTCTTTATGCTAATCTGTTGCTTAACCCATGATAATTCATATTTTTCAATGTATATTTTATCTTAATCTTCAAAGTAACAACTAAATATTGTCATCAAATAAATGTTGTGGAGTCAAAAGTAAAACACTCAACACCTCAACTCTTTGGCAGGTTAGCTTTTGCCCCGGCCCTACTTTGAGAGATTTTTTTTTTTTTTTTATGTATACGGTATATAAGTATATTCTTTGCTCATTGCTATGTTCCTTACTTGATAGGCTGTTGTTGTAAATGGGAAAGGAGATAATTGTCTGGCTGTTCGTCGGGTGGTGTTTGTTAGGTTGTCTTTGTTGTGTTTTGTGCGTGTTTGCATGTGTACACGTCCACTACCATAATATAGAGCAGCATCATTTGTGTTTATATGGAGATTATCTTTTGATTTTTGCAGATATCTAGGTTGTTTTTGCTTTGTTTGTTTTTCGTTTTTGTGTTGTGGCTGCTGTTGTTTGATGTATGTACTTCTGTGTTGTTAAATTTAAAAAAAAAAAAGAAAAACACTGGCTGCCAAAA
The DNA here is from genome assembly GCA_026686955.1 of Epinephelus cyanopodus. Taxonomy (NCBI): domain Eukaryota; kingdom Metazoa; phylum Chordata; class Actinopteri; order Perciformes; family Serranidae; genus Epinephelus; species Epinephelus cyanopodus. Next base: position 41,526,476 of record CM048916.1, read on the forward strand.
TGTAGTGTGGCAAAAGTAAAAGTCGCATAAAATGGAAATACAGGTACAGGTACCTCCAAACTGTACTTGGGTACTGTACTTGAGTAAACATACTAAGTTACACTCCACCACTGTATTTCAGAAAGCAAGCAGGAACATCTCACCTGTACTGTGTGTGGACACTGACAGAAGAGATAAAGTAAGAAAAGCTGACCTTTGCACAGACAGCAGCACTGACCTGTGACCGCTGGGTGTCAGTATTCTCCAGCATGGTGGACTTCACATTTCTTTCGGTAATGGCAGGGCTGTCGTCTCCAGAGTGATGATCTGCTCAAAGCAAATCAGAAGAGTTCATTATAATACGTTTACTGTTACACTGTCATTATGTGGACTCTTTGCCATGTACCAGGTGATTAGATGCTGAGTGTCAGCCTTGGTATTGGTTTTCTCTCTTGATTGTAAATTTAAACTGAAGTCCAGAACTTTTTAATGAAAATATATTTTATTTTTGTCTCCTGCATGATAAGAGTGTTGTCAGATGTTTAAATTCCTGTTCAGTGTTGGTAGCCCTTGCCACTATACCCCTCCTGCTGACAGTGCTAATGAAATGGTTCACAGCAGAGCCCAGACAACCTGACAGGGTTGAATATCATATTTTAGTGTCTATCATAAGTCAGGGGAGCTGGTATATCCTCAGGCTGCATGAGGTCTTTCTACTGTACTGTAAAACAAGATCCTGTTATAATGACAAGTTTCTTAGTTGTATTCACAGGGACCTGTTTGTTTGACTATTTGTTTGTTAATTACTGGGCTATTGTTAATGGGGTCCTATTTCTGAGTTAAAGTAAAGATGAGTACATCAAGTAAATGAGTACATCAGTAGCACCCACATAAGTGTTTAATAGAGGTGGGTAGATGGGGCCACCGAAACTTAAAGGGCAGCACACCAAAACCAAAACCCATGACTGAAATTCAAGAATTCTATTATGCTGTTGAATTATATGGGGTAGTTGAAAAGTAACGCTAAATTAATATGAAAAGTCAAAGTCTGATATACTTTGGTTTCTTTTCTTTTCATTTCTTCTTTTCTTTTTCATTTAATATTACTAATTATCTGATGTGCAAAGACTAATAACAGTACAGTTGACATTTTGAGCTCCCCAACAATCCTGTTTCAATGTGTTATGTCTCTATACATGCCAGTCAACTCAATGTTCTTCAAACAGGCTTGTTGTCCTTTTCCTTAAAAAGACAAATAAATGGCAGAAGGTAATAATCTATAATGTAATGCTGTTAAAATGTCTAGTTTATGTCTAGTGTTCACCATGAAGACACACAGCTGGTTAGTTTTGGGTGGAGCAGGCTAACCTGTCATGGTGCAGGTCACCACCAGTGCCGTGGGGGTGGGCTCTCTGTGGGACTGCTCTCCTGAGCGGACCTCCAGCAGCCGCAGCCTGCTCTTCAGGGCCAGGTTCTCCCTCTGGCTCCGGGATATTTCCAGCCTCAGGGTAGCAAACCCGTCGTCCACCAGCTGACAGATCTCAGCCACAGCCGCGTTAGCTAACACCTCCATGATGGAAGCCAGCTGAGTGTGGAAATTCATATATGTCGCCATCCTGTTCGGTCCCAAAAGCGCGATAACGTTACTTCTCTCCCAACGAAATGACAGCTGAATGTTGGTTGGAAATTAAATAAGCCTCATATAGCTATAAGACACGTGAGAGGTGACAATAATGGTCATTTTCTACAGTGACTGCAGTTATGGAGTTGGTTCTTATCAATAAAAATGTTGTTTCTATTTACTTCCGGGTGTGCCGCAAGGAGGTTAAAAAGAGGAGACGTCACGACGTCATAGCGCTTCGGTGAGGTACGACACATGCGCATTAAAATCTGCCCGCTGGCGCTTTATCATTAAACATGAGGATGATTGATTCATTCTTCTGAGGCGTCCACAGTCGGAATAAAAAAAAATATATATATATATATATTTTTTAAAGTATACAGATATTTATATATCTATCTCTCTCAGATATTAAGTTCAATACACTTTTTGTTCTTTCGTCTTTTTTGTTTTGTTCGTTTTTATGTTTTATTTAGTTATGTCTGTTGTCCTTTTTAAAGGGTTAATCTTTTTTTGTTTGTTTGTTTGCTTCTCCACTCAGGGTCCCGTTACATGGGCTGCCCTATTCTGTTGTATTTTGTTATAATATTGTGGAATAATTAAATAAAAAAAAGAAATCTAGTGCTATCTGCCATTGCAGCTTCAGTTGCATTGAGCATGCGAGAGAGCGTGTTTAAACCTTCATTTAACAGCCTTGGTACACGCAAAGTTGTTCCTATGTTTGCATGCCGTAATAACCAGAATGAGGAGGAATATTAAAATCCTTCAAAATGAATTTGTTGCATTTGAAGGCATTGGTTGGAATATATGGACTGCAGCTCGTGTATCGTGTATTTTTGAAATATTGATCAGGTCATGAGCCCAAGGTCTGTAACGTTTTCTTTTATTTCATTAATAGTTTATTTCTAAAGATCTCCTCACACAGAAAACCCGAATCCCTTATTTATTAGTGTATTTTAATACACATTTTAAATATTTATCCCAAAATACTGGATTTGATTTGTGTTATTTTTTTAATTGCATAATATTAACTCTCCCCTGTCTGCTAAAATATGATCTCAGTGTCCTCGGTTGGAGCTATGGCTCTACTAGCTGTAGTACAATACGTCCTTATAGCTTTAATCAGATTTTATTCCATCATGTGTTTTGAGTATGACTGCAAAAGATAAATGCTGAATATACATGTTTAAAGGTCAAGTCTGAGTTTAGAGAATCCTGGCCACAAGAATGATCAAATAGTTTGTCAATGTGTAGAATTGAGTCAATTTAGTTTCAGTGTCCATCCATCCATTTTCACCTGCTTATCCAGGACCAGGTGGTTGGGGCAGCAGGCCAACCAAAGTGCCCCAGACGTCCCTCTCTCCATTGACACTTTCCAGCTCTTCCTGGAGAACCCCAAGGCGTTCCCAGGCTAGACATGATATGTAATCTCTCCAGCGTGTTCTGGGTCTGCTAAGTAGAGTCTTCTAAGTACTGGCCTCCTACCAGTGGGACGTGCTCAGAACACCAGGAGGCATCCTAATCAGATGCCCGAACCATCTCAACTGACCCCTTTCAACATGAAGGAGCAGCGGCTCTACTTCGAGCTCCCTCTGGATGTCTGTGCTCCTCATCGTATCTCTACGGCTGAGCCCAGCCACCCTGCAAAAAAATACCATTTTGGCTGTTTGTATCTGCGACCTCATTCTTTCGGTCACCAGCCAAACTCATGACCATAGGTGACGGTTCAGACGTAGATAGACCAGTATTGTCCCAAGCAAAGGAGTTTAACACTTCCAGTACCTGTCTGACAGCTGCTGGGTTTGTAATTGCCCGATCATTATGGTTGGGACAGTTTGATACTAGTTTCTGGCTCCACCCTTGAAAAGTTTTTTTCTCCTTTACCACACAAATTTACATTTAAAACTGCAATAAAAATATTTTTATATGAATAATGCTTCCCATGACTGTGTAATATGAAAACTGATTGCTCAAAGTGACAAACCCACAGAACATCATCACCCAACTCTGCAGTTCCCTTCAGCTCTACAGAGCTATATATATGTAATGTCTTTTAGCTCTTTGTTTTCCATCCTGCAATTGTACAGTACTGTATCAGTGAAAAAGCTCCGATAAACACACTGTACATACTACCTGCTTAGCAGCAAACAGACTCAGCTGGAGACGAGCTGGTCAACACAGTGAAGCATTTAGCAGCCAACATCTTTTCCTTAGGAGTTGGTGGAGACCAAACACAGAGCTAAAGTGGAATGAACTGGATTCATCAGGTGGACACAAACACAAGTCCAAATGAATGGTAATGTTGCTCTGTGTCTGCTGGATGTGTAAATAAGCAAATGTTTGCTTATATGTCAGCCACAATGACTGACTGACTTTAGAATGAGCCATTTGTATTTACACAGGGTGCAGGTCATCTTCCATGCAGTCCGCCATGTTGGTTCTGCAATAACCCAGAATGAACAAACAGGTGTTACAGCTGTATGTGTTCTGCTCTGCTGTCCCCTTTCCCTCTACTGTAGATCTGCCCAGGTGTGCTGCATTTCCCGAGGAGGTGCATTGCACCTGGCATGGGGAGGAGGTGCAGAAGAGCTCCTGTGCCAGCAGCAGAGGAGAGAGGCCTCTGGTGTGGGGACTGCTGGTCCTACCTCCTCTCAGCCTGGGATTTTATTGCCTGGTTTGCATGATTTTTGTTAATAAATCTCATGGATTTGATTGTTTAAAAGGTGTCTTATGTGGTTATTTGGGGTACTGTTGCACATGTCCTTATAGTGCATAAGTGATTTATTCATTAATCGTCCTTGTTTGATTTAGGGGTATTTAGTGGAATCTAGCAGTATTACAGACTGCAACCAGTTGAAACTTCTCCAGGGTAGAATTCCTTCAATATTCGTTCTTCAGAGGTTTTAACTGGGAGCTGACTTATCCACAGTGGCCTTTAGCTCTCTAAATCAAATGGACCGGATGATTTAACCGGTCAGCAGTTTCATGTTACATATGAATGTTTCTTCTACGATGCTTGGCTCATCACAGACACGCTGCTCGCCCAGCGCCTGCTAATGTGTTCTCATCTTACTTCTGATCCAGATAACCCTGGGTTTTACTGGGAGCAGAATTATCAGCAGAGGTCTCTTCCTCTGTCAGTGTCAGCATCACCTCATATACTCAGCTGCTTATGAAATCAGTTCGTCTGTTTGGCTCACAAGTTTCATTTGCCTGTCTTAGCAACTATATGAACAAATGTGAAATTTATATCTCCTAAACGTTAAGACAGATGTTAACATGACCTGCACTGATAAGCAGACATTCACACACACCACAGTCAGCTCTACAGTCTGCCACTCTGCTGGGGAGAAATGATCAAATCCATCACTCATTTTAAATAGGATCTGTTCAACCTGACTCAGGAACCACAGGAAGGCTCATGTAACCGTCAGAGATCTTTTTATTAACCAGATTCTATCCAAGACTTTCCAAACATTCTCCAAAGAAAAAAGGTTTAAGGAAATGAGGATCAAATGCTGCTGAAATGAAGACCAGACATATTTGCTATCCGCAGGGGGTGGACACAATATCATGAACATCTGAACAGCTTCATGTCATATAATGTTAATTTGTCCCCTGAGGCACACACACAGCGCAGGGTGATAATGAAGCAGACTCATCCTTGTGTAACCTGCTCTACTTGGCCAGGTGCAGAGCCTGGTGCCTGATGAGGTTGCTGAGGAAGGAAAAGTTCTTGCCACACTTGGAGCAGTGGAACCTTTTTTCACCGGTGTGGACGCTCTGGTGGACCTTCAGGTTGGTAGAGGTGGAGAACTGCTTCCCACAGTGGGGGCAGGGGAAGGGCCTCTCCCCAGTGTGGACCATCTGGTGGCGCTTGAGGCTGCAGACCTGGCCGAAGCTCTTCCCGCATTGGACGCACTGGTACGGTTTCTCCCCAGTGTGAACACGCTCGTGGATGCGCAGCTGACACTGGTGGGCGTAGTGTCGTGAACAGAATTTGCAGGCGTAGGGAAGACAAGACTGCTGGGACTGTGCTGATCCAGACTCCTTGCTCTGATTGCTGGATGCTTGATAAAGGTGGTTTTGACTGGAGAAGTGGGAGTTTTCCATCGACTGGATTCCAGACCAGGAATGCTGGGTTTGCTGTTGCTGAGAGTCCACTGATCCCATGGCAGCTGGGGGATTGTTATAGGTAGAAAGGCTGTAGGCTGCGTTACCTTCAAACATTGCTTCACTGGGCTGCTCACTGATCTGAATACACAGCAGCGGCTGATACTGTGACCTCACACTGGTGTCATCCTGACCTATGAGAGGTGTCACTTCTTCAGTTCCGTCATCTCCACCTTGTCCAGATGATGACGCCCGGCTGCAGCTGTCCTCCACTGCACGAGGAAGTGAGTTGATCACAATGGCATCATGCTTAGTCGCAGAGCTTGGCTGGACCACTTCGCATTGAGGCCTTTTAGACAGACTGGGGAAACTAGAGGCGGATTGGCTGAATGATGAGTTTCCTGCTACAGTTTCTGCTGTGTATGTGGAACAAGATGGCTGCTCCCCGTCTCCAGTCTCACTGCTCTGCTGCCATCCCAGCAGCGTTTGGGAGGGACTGTGTTTCTCTGGGATAACACCTGATGAGCCCACAGCAAAGAAAACAGAATTAGAAACAATAGATGCTTTATTCCATTTAGTTTTACAAATGCACTGACTCACCAGCTTCAAAGACAATGCAAGCTGCATGTTTCTGCTTAATAAATACAAGTGCTTATTCTTGACATCCATGCCAACTTGTTATGAGCAGTTACTGTACTGTAAACTGCGATAAAATGCTGGAAAGCATCACATTCATGATAAATAGTGTCAGAAAATCCAATTACAAATTGTTAAAAAACAGCAACACTTTCAACAGCTTATGTTCATTTGGTACAGTTATTCCCTGCATTGCTGTTTGACAGGTGAGTCAGTCACCTTAGATGACTGTATAGCAGTTTTCACGTGTAACTGAATAAGCACATAACAATAATGACGTTTTGAAAATTGCTCATGAAGATAATGACCTTCAGCCCCACACAGAGTACAGGTACTAAGACAGAAATGCAGTTTGGCATCTAACCAGAAGGAAAATAAAGCAACACTGTGCACAGTGATGTACAGAATTTACAGACTAAAATATAGAAAAAAATAGAATGCAAAATAAACAGTAATACACTAGACACGTACAGTTTGAGCAGTATAAACAGTATTAATTGTAACAATGATATGAATATGCTAAGATGTATAAAGTAATTGTGATTATAAATGCAATATTCAACTGGACCTATACAAAAGGTATGAATACATTTAAAATCTCATTAAGATTTTTAATCAGTACATTGTGTGCACCAATTCCCTCTACCGAAAAAATGTAATTAATTTAATTTAATTTAGGAACTTCATGGGAAACCTATTATATATTATATATTATCACATTATTTTTTTGAAATTTTTTTAAAAAGTTTAAAATGAATTCTTTAATCATTTTGTCAATAAGTATTTCATGAGTAATAGTTGGTTGTCAATTGTTATTTGATATTAGTAAATAAAAACAAATAATTATGTCACGATAAAAGTGATAACACATGGCATAAAGTCGATTGTGCACAGATAATAAATACAGGTGTGCCTTGAGATGTTGGCTTGCCCGTCGGTGTGCCATTTCTGCCAGAGAGATGAAAAAAAAAAAAAAAAGATTCTGTGAGTCATTATAATGAGAGACCTCAAAATAATGAATTTGTATCTTAAAATAATGAGAGACTTTCTCAGAATAAAGACGTGGTATCGTTTATTATTATTTTGAGATCTTAAGTCAACATGTTGAGAAAGGTTCTTATTTTTTAAAATACCAAGTCATTATTTTGAGGTAAGTAGTGAGTCATTTTGAGAAGATTTCAAATTATTTTAAGATACTAACTCATTTTGAGAAAGCCTTTTTTTTTTAATTATTTTGGGATAAGTAAGTCATTATTCTGAGAACATTTTTCATTATTTTGTGATCAGTCATGATTTTAAAAAACATTTTTGATTTTGAGATACTGACCCATGATTCATAGAAAATTTGTCATTATTTTGACATATTAACTCATTATTTTAAGATAAGAGATTATTTTATTTTTATTTGAAGTTTGGCATTTGACATAAGTGTTAAGTCATTAAAAAAAGTGTTGACAGAATAAGTCATTATTTTGAGATACTGTGAGTAAGGTGTTATTTTTTGAGAAAGTTTCTCAGTATTTTGTGACACAAACTCAGATTTTTTTGTTAGTTTGAGACACAACTTTAATTTTGAGAAAGTTTGGCATTATTTTGACATATTTATTCATGTTTTGAGATATTTATTGAGAATATATCTTATTTTAAGATACTAATTCATGATTTCTAGAAGCATTTTTATTATTTATTATTTTGAGATAAAACTTATAAATTTGAGAAAGATTCTCATTATATTGACAGACTAACACATTATTTCTAAGAATGTTTCTCATTACTTTGACACTAACTCATCACTTTTAGGAAGTTTTTCATCATTTTGAGAGTTTCCAATTATAAAGAGTTATACATTTTTCCCCCATCACACTGGCGGACATTGGTTTAGAAGCAATGCAAATAAGCATTAACAATAGAGGAGAAAAGTGTCAGTAAACTGTGCTAACAGTAAACATACAGACTAACAGCTGTATGACTGATATGAATAAGTATATACACTATGGATCACTAGTGGTTTAAATGTAAATTCTCTATAGGTCAGTACATTATGAGCTGTAGTGTAAATGCATGGGTATTTGAGAGTGGAAATGTCATTTGTACTCCATGGGCTTCAACATGGAAAACCGCACACTGCTGTGCTCCTTTACAGGACATATGGGACCTCAGCACACAGCTAATCCCATCCCTTTAAAATGGTATAGATTTATCCTGCTTTCTAAAGTGAATTTCTAATGTTGGTATGGTCAGTGTTTAAAAATGAAGTTTCAAGGACAAATCTGGTTCTTTTTCTTTTAGTGAACAAAACACATGTACAAACACGCAATGAATGTATCTACTAACATGTATTATGTGTGTTTATCTCGTGTCTGATATATCTTATTCATCTGTGCCCCACAGTGGTGGAACAAGTACTCAGACCTTTAACTCAAGTTGAAGTATCGATACCACTGTGTGGGAAACACTGTTACAAGTGAATGCCTTGCATCCAAAATGCTGCCCAAGTAAAAGTATAGCATTAGCATCAAAATATACTCAAAGTACCAAAAGTACTCATTGTGCAGAGTGAACCATTTCAGTATCATTAATATAATATCACTGGATCATAATTATGGATGCATTAATGTGTATGTCACTTTAATACTGCAGCCAGTAAAGCTGTGGCTCATTGTAACCACTTCATTTACTGATTGGGTGCTAATGTATAAAAACACATCAGACATTACCACTTGATTATATGTTGTATTGATAATTTGGCAAAGTAAGTGGTAACAAAAGCGGTCAGATAGGCTACATATAGTGAATATAGTGAAGTGCAAAGTACAATATTTGCCTCCAAGGTATAGTGGAGTACAATTATAAAGTAACACAAAATGGAATTACTCAAAGTACATAAGTACAGTAAGTAAATGTACTTTCTTTAAGTTAATTTCCACTACTGGTGCCCTAGTGAAATCAAATATGAGCTTGCGAGATTAGGATGGTTTCACCAGGCTAATAGATCCCCACTGTCCAAAAACTATTAAAACACATCAGTAAACCACACTATGTCACTGGGTGTCATGTTCCTTCATTACCATGAACACACACTGTAGTTTATTTAGACTCAATCCCACATACACCGTCCAGGTGCCACAAAAACTCACTAGAGAACAAAATGTGGACTGATCCGCCACTTACAAAAGTCCCCACCACATACACTATTTCCTCTGGTTTGTTTGTGAAAAACTACACTGAGCAGCTGTTAAGAAAATGAAACTATGTATTTTTGGCTTGGGGCTAAGGGCCACAGACAGGAAGTCAGAGAGTATTTAGAAATAGACTTTTTGTGTTTTACTGGAATTTATTGACAATAATAAATTTTGGTTATGTTTCACTTCTGATATAAAGCATCGCAGAACAGCTGGGGGATTTAACATGGACATGCTCTGTTCAGTTTGGTGATCATTAAACTTTAGTCAGAATAAATCACTGTCACCAGTGATTAGTGGGCTTGTGTATGAAGTTGCTTAGCATAGGCTGAAATGACTGAATGGTATTTCCACAATAGAAAACAATGTAACAGAAAAACAGGCTGATACCTTGCACTTCATGCATCTTTTCCTCCTTGCGCTGAGCACTGCTCGTGTTTTTCAGACATCTCTGGCCCTGGAAAGAGGAGGCAGGCGTTTAGCTGACACAAGGAACCCACAAGGCTCTGTCAGTAATTATCTATCATAAATAGGAGTCACTGGGTTGATGTGTTAGATAAACATTATGTGCTGGATATAATTAAATCATTTAGTGGAGACCAGTTATTTACTCTGTATATATGACTAAAACAGTGATTAATACATGAAATCAGACCATACAATGAAAATATGATTTATTGGCATATTTACACTACACTGTGTATATACATGAGTACAAATTTATGTGTGAATTTCTCTCTTTTCTTTGGTGAGCTGATAGCTCTGATTAAACGGATGCAGAAGGAAATGGTAAACATGCAGTTACAGCTGATGATGCGATCAATCTAAGTGACAGTCTGAAGTGTAGAAGCACTCCACTCAGAGCACAATGACGCTTCAATACTTCAACAACTTGGAAAAATTAAAGGAATACTTCACCCCCCAAATGACCCTTTGTATATCAATTTCTCACCCTGTGGTACTTTGAATTCATGAGGAAAAGTCCAATTTTCTTGCATGCCTTCAGGGTGAACGTAGAGTTCAATAACAGAGAAAGTTGTTGATGAATTTGAAGTCATAGGGGTCCACACATAACAACAGCAACACTGTATCAAAACATCTGTTTACGAACTGTAATACGACTCCTGCAGTATAATCCAAATCTCACCTATCCAGTCGTATGCACCGACATCCCTAACAGACAGCCTTTTTCAACAGGGAACTGTGTGGAAACGTCATCTGAGCTCTCTTCAAAGCCAGACTCCACTGACAAAACTAGTCATTTTACCTTGCTGACCACGGGAGCTGCTGGTCTACCAAAGCCTTGGTTAGTTAGGTTTTTTTTTGTGTTGTATGACTTTGGTCAATCCTAACTAACCCTTTAAAATCACCAAAGTCACATAATAACAAAAATAAAGTAACTGATGGTGGCAGTGGTAGACCAGCAGCTCCTGTGTTCAGTGAGGAAAAATTACTGCTTTTGTCAATGGAGTCTGGCTTTAAAGAGAGCATAGACAAGTTTCACTTTCAGTTCAGCTCCCCATTGGACAGAGCTGTCTGTTTGGGAATTACTGACCATATGAATAGATAAATGAGACTGGGATTGTACTGCACAAGTTGTTTGATAGTTTGTAAACTGATGTTTTGATATAGTTTTGCTGACGTTAAACACAGCCTCCTTTTACCACATATTATCAAGAATTTTTCAGATTCTTAGTTCGCCACGGTGGCATGCAAAAAAAAAAGTGGTGGGATAGGTGAGATACTGCTATACAAATGGTCATTTGACGGGGGAAGTATTCTTTTGAAACACCTAGGATTTCAAACCAGTTAACTGCAGAATACAAACAGTAAGAGCACGCTACATCTGCTCACATGCAGAATCCATGTCCACATACTGTATTTATTTAGAAATGTCGTATACAGTACCATTACAACTTTGATCATACTTGCTTAACATGAGGAAAGGACAAACAAGAATTCTCCTTAGAAAACTAAACATAATGACATGATGAGAAAATTCATCTGTCTCATTCAAGTCCTTATTGATTAGGAAGGAAACAGAAATCTATGAAAAGAAACCTGATATCCATTTTCAGAGAAGCACTCATTAAAATGCACATCAAACATTCAATATAACTGTCTTTGTGGAATTTCTGCTAAGTCTGAGTGATTCACACAGAAATAGAAGAAGTGTGTGTATGTGTGTGTGTGTGTGTGTGTGTGTGTGTAGTAGTAGTAGTAGAAAGTCTGTGACATTTGGCACCTGGTGCTCAGAGGGAGCGGTGTCACAACAGTGCTGAGTTGGAACACATAATAATAAAAAGGAGGAAGAGTATTTTCAGTTCTTCCTCAGGCTGCATTGTTGATGAACTTCAAAACCTAATTTACTGTTGAAGCCTTAATTAATGACACAGAGCGAGTGTGACAGACACTCATTCCTCTAGTCACAGTGAAACTCCAAATACATTTTACCATCAGTTTCATCATTTATGATATTACAGAGGACTAGACTGTAGAGTCTGACAGTGTACAGAATGAGGAGAAGTTAAGTTGGGCCTCTTGTTTGATTTCTCTCTGATCACATGGTGTATGTAAGTCTTTTATTGGACATTCATAAATCAACACAATCACCAGAATTTTTTTTTGGAAATTGTACTGTTCTGCAAACCACAGACTTAACATTTGCATGTTATTATGTAGCACCTGGGTCTTCAGCAGGGGGTCTGCAACCCCTAGATGGTCCTCAGAAGTAATGCAGGGGGGCTGCCAATTCATAGTTTGATAGCTAGATAAGTTTCAATATTTTTCTCCTTCTTTTAAATATTTAAATGTCTGAAAATACACTTTTTCATATCATTAGCAAAGATAAATCTGCCGATTCATAAAAACTCATTTAATTTACAGTACACAACATTAATGATAGCCTAACTGTTACCTATGAATCCTTGTGCTGTCATGTGAGCTAGCTAATGCTTAATCACTGCGCAGCACTTATACACAACGACGAGGCAAGCGGGCTAGGCAAGCTAGGCATGTACGATAGTGCATTTTTTGCTGATCTCTTCATATTATGCATGCATACTCTTATCATGATGGCCCACCAGCAGATGGAGACAGGAAACAGAATGCTTTTCAGTGTATGTAACATTCATTCATTGTGCAAAATAAGAAAAAGCATGTTGGCTGATTGTGATAGTTCATTCTAAAGCAAATATTGACTGAAACTGATGCCGATATGTTAATGATGTAACGTCATTCATGGGGCTCAAATTCATAGGATATAATGCGCACTGTTGTGCATGCATTTTTCATTGGATACCATACAAACCGTTCTATGAGAATACATTGAATATTCAAATGTACCGTATTCATGGTTTGCAGAAACATACAATGCCAACATTTTTCTTCTGGCAACTGGGCTGCATAAATTTATGGATGTAGTTGGCATAACTGACAGTTGAAAATACTATTATGGAAATTGTTAAGATCTGACATGAGAAAAAGATTCAACTGTTTAAAATGAGCTCATTCACAGTTTCATGGTCTGATTTGATGAGTGATGATACAGTATGTTTATAGGTTTTACATACATAAAAACTTTCCATATAAGTGACTTGTGGATATATCTGGATATGAGGCCAACATGTAAAATTGACATATACTATATATGCTGTACTTTATCTCATTTACTGAAATGATTTAGTCACTGCAGCAGTGGCTTCCACACTTCTTTGGTGTGTGTGTGTGTGTGTGTGTGTGTGTGTGTGTGTGTGAGTGAGTGAGTGAGAGACGGAGAGGCACTATGTTACTGTTTGTCTCAGTCAGGATGATTCCTGTTGCGCTACTCTTTCATTTTAGTATAACTCTCTGAGTCTCACCAACTGTTAATGTTTTATTGATGTCTAATCATGGAGGTTCAGCAGTTCAGGTGGGTCATGACCTGGCCTTTCTATCAGCTCTTCATCTTTATACAGAATGTTCATATATCTCATACTCCCTGATGCTGCTACGTAAACCAAAGTCTCTGGGGTGCTATTATAATCCTTGATGATTTTCATTACGTCAAACTCAAGACTCTTTATATTGTAGTTTTCTGTTGTAGTTTGCCATCCCCACACTATGTTCAGATCTCCTTTATTTCAAATAAGACTGTGAAGGTTTGGATGATAAAATAAACTGGAGAAGCATTCAGATAGGTCCAAGGAGAGAGGTGCTGCTTGTATTTTTGCTACATCACATTTGGAGTACTGCATTGTCTTTCAGTCTGCTCTACATTTCTTCCATCTCTTTTTGTTTCTAATAAAAATGGAGTGCTAAAAAAGAACTGTCAGGGTAAAAAAGTGAAACTGTTAGTATTGTGTGAAAAAGCTGAATTTAGTCCTCTTCGGTGAAACTTTGGTGCAGTGGTGTCATGGGGCGGTCTGGTCTTTGTGTTCAGTGCTGGATCTTCTGGTGCCTCTTGAGGTTGCTGGGATGGGAGAAGCGTCGGTTGCAGATGGAGCAGCTGAAGGGCCTCTCTCCAGTGTGCACATTGCGGTGGATGTCCAGCTGGCTCTGGCATACAAAGCTCTTGCCGCACAGCAGGCAGGTGTAGGGCTTCTCTCTGGTGTGCCTGGCCATGTGCTTCTGCAGGTCTGACTCTAGGAAGAAGCGCTTAGTGCAGCTGGTGCAGCCGTACGGCCGCTCCGTGGTGACTGCGTGGTAGAAAGCCAGGTGGAAGCTGTTAGAGAAGGCCTTGCTGTAACTGTGGTTGTGGTGGCTCACAGGACGGTGCAGAGCCAAAGAGGAGTTGAAACTGGAGGTAATTCCACCACAAGATGTTCTTGGAGTGTCATTATGAAGGAGAACAGACCCTGCCTGCAGAGAGGACTTCACCTGCACTGACCCGTGTCCTGCTGATTCCAGCCCAGCATACTGAACGGTGGGTGATGTTTGTTCATATCTGTCTCTCTCTCTGCCTGCTTCTGTCTTTATCTGGTCTACATCTGACCACTCACACTCCTCTCCCTCCTTGTCTGACATGCCCCCTCCATCAATGACTATCACCTCTGACAGGGAGGACTCAGAGGTATCTAACGCAGCCTCATTATCTTTCCTGCTGTCCATTACATCATTACAGGAAGCTTGCACAGCATCCCTGCTTGATGTCATTCCAGCACATGAGTTCAGTGGCTCAATGTCCCCTGCTTTGACATCACTTCCTGTCAACTCCAGCTTGGAACTGTGGGGAGTGTCACTGCTGCTGCTGTCAGTTTCAGCTGTCCTGCCGACAACAAAGGTGACGATGTCAGATCCACTGACCTCCGTTTCGCTGCGGTGTCTGGTTGCCCGGCCGTCGATGGCTTCCGTCGAGGCAGCGGGGAGCGATGCGGTGGTCTGGGCTTCTCCTCTGCTGCTGAGGCAGGCGTCTGCCGGCACCTCAGGGTCAGTGGATCCGATCTCCATCGTTCCCTCCACCTTGACGATCAGCAGCTCCCCCTCCTCCGCAGGCTCTGCTGACTGAGAGGACAAACTGATTACTAATATGAGTACAAATAGTTCCTGCCCACAGTAATCCCATTATAAAACAAGAAATACAGGTCCAGACAGACTGCAAGCATTTGGATTAGGGCTGTCAGTGTTAACGCCATAATTGCGATGCGATAAAGGTCTGAACATAACATGTTTTGTTTTTTACATCGCAATTGCTATTTTGTCCCTTCGACACACTGTAGTCAAGCTGCCACAGCGGCTTCCTGCTTCCTGCTGCTGCAGTGATGGAAAATAATGATACCACCGCCCTTTTGAACGGCTCACTTCACTTTACAAAACTCTCAGACAGCTCAGTTGAAAAGTCAAAAGTATAATTCACCTTATGCCAGATGGACTTATAATATTGCTGAATTTCCGAATGGGTGGAATGTGACTGCAGACCAGTCAACATCACGGAAGACTCTGGTTTAAGGGACGTCATTAGGTTGGCATGTTGTGACCAGTCATATGAGATAAACCTTCTTAGCCGCTAGGCTTATTTATACAATGTAAAATGTTCTAGGCTTATGCCAGTAACATTAGCATGTTGTATTTGTAACCTTGTGAGTTATAATAAAGCTGAATTTTATAAAGGTATCTTTGTTTAATGTTGCTGTTGTTCTTGGATTCATATGAGTAGAGGGAAACTCCACTAACCACTAGGCTAATTTATAAATGTAAAATACCATAGGCTTGTGCTAATAAGGTTAGCATGTTGTATTTGTGAGGAAAATGTGTCCAGTGTAGCAAAGGAAGACTTGCACACAGAACAACAAAAGATTCAGACTGAAGTCTGGAGTCTAGTCTCATACCACGATATTGATATTATATCGACATGTTGCCAAGCCCTTAGTACAAATAACAAGATATGGAAAATCACTGCAGACTCACTGTTTGACCAAACTGAACACCACTTCAAACACTTGATAGTGACTAACCAAGTATGTCAGTGTCAATTTTGGTAGCATTCAAATTAAGACTTACGGCGATACGGATATTAATTAAATTTGCATACTTTGAAAAACATAGATGGACAGACTGCTGAATTGACCATAGACTGCAGTGAGGAAAGTGTTGTCACAATTCAGTGGATGTGCTTTTTTTCAGTCTGGAATGCGAAATATCCAGAAATTTAGATATGTTGTATAAGCCACGCCAACTTTTCAATCATTACCAAACTTTAAGCATCATGGTTTTGAGCCTATAAACCACTGTAGCAGATTACGAGATTTTTTGCATTTGTGGTGCCCCCCAGTGGCACAAAAACCTAAGACCCAAGTTTGGACATAGACACCAAAGATGTGCACCAAGTCTGATTACATTTGTGTCAGCCAAATCTGATTTATGAGCACTTATGCAAAATTGAAATTGAAGACACAGGTCTGAAAATGTATAATTTCAAAATGACTGAGCAATCAAAATGTCCTTGATAAGTTAAGATTGCATTGTCAGTAGATGATTCTGCCAAAGTTTACAGATGTTTGGTCCAAAGTTTTCTGACAAGTTTTTGAAAATGGGATTCAGAGAAAATCTAGCAAAAAGACGCACAATTTGATATTTTTAGAGCAGAGGTCAATTGTGGCAAAGATGCAGACGAATCGAGAGATTTAAATGGTTGAGCCCAGCTGTTCTTGAGATTTTTTTTTTTCCACAGTGGAAATTACAACCCTTCATACTGTACAATATACAGTATGTCATATGTGTAGTGTATATACTACACATATGACATACTGTACAATGTATAGTATGTCATATGTGTAGTATATACACTACATACATGACATACTGTACAATATACAGTATGTCATATATGTAGCATATATACTATATGTGGTATAATCAACAACACATCCTGTCTGCTTTTTCTGAACAGAACCCCTGAAAAATGTTGCTGCAAGGATACGAAATGACTCCAAACAGTTTATATTAAAGGTGCAAACATTTTTTTCATATATATCTCTTTAAGAGGAAACACACAGAGTCTTGACTGGTTTCTATTAGCTGGTCCTCTCATGCTGAGCTGTGTAACACTGGTGGAAGACACTGTGGGACAGATTTACTCAGAACTTTTGTAACTTATTTCAGATGCATTCTGCATGAATGTGTGTACAGTAGATCTAACTACTGTCAGGGGCAGAAATATTAAATGTCTGTGATGGATATATTAACACACCCCTTGTCACAAGACACCAAAGCCCATTTCTGTGATCTGATCAGACTGTCATCTGCTGCTGTGTTCCCATGAATACATACAAATGAAGATTTCAGGTGCACTGACATTTGACTTTAGATTCTTTATGGTACTCCTGTACTCTGTCCATTATCCATTCGTTCTGCCTTCCCTGCACTTCTTCAGCTGGTACAGTGGCAAAACTGTCCAGTAATCAGTAAACAAGAAGCGCTGAAACAGCACACAGTGACACATCAAAACTGTATGAGACAGATGACGACTGTGGAGGACAAATGGAAAGAATATGAGTGACTTCAGAGACTTCACTCATCATTAAAGGGCTAGTTAAGCAACTTTGTTTTACACTTCCATTAAATGATGTGACTTGGGACAGATACATTTATAATGCATCACAAGAATATGTGATGTTTAATACTATATTTGTGCATCTGTAACAATAACAACTAGAAGCTGTGTGAAGTAATCATGCCACCAGGCCTCTCAATAATGGGCAGTCTGTGTGTTAGGTGTCGAAACATGAATTTAACTTGTGTGAAACGGACCACAAAATTCACTTAGAGTCATGGTTTGATATATTATTGATAGAGAAAAAAAGTAGAAATGAACATAATTTGGGCTTTTTTAGGAATTAGCTATTATTTGGCGGGAATGGGCTCATTAATGTCTGGGAAAAGCTAAATTTTGATTGTTTTGTGTAGTTAGACTGTTCAATTGTTTTTCATAATTTCTGTGTCCACAATGTTTTGGGTGGGCCTAAAGGCCTGCTCTGTAATGTACTGGAGCCATCTTTAACATAACCTATTCTCTACTATGTAAAAACTACGTTACTACTGACATTAGAGCGTATAGTGTCGGTGTAATTTAATTTGCCTGCTGTGTGTCAGTGGTAAGTTTGCTTCCATGAGCTCTCTGAGCTCTTTCAGTTGAATAAATACATGAATAAACATCTGTGTTAAATGCCAGTCATACACTGATTTGTTGTGTAGCCTAATATACTGTTGTATGCTAACGTTCTGCGATTAAAGTAACCCCGCTGGCTGTAACTTTTCTCTGTGGTTCTCAGAGTCTCTTCATTTCAGTGTTTGCTGAAGTTGAGCATTTTTCTGACATAATTGGCGTCACGAACAGGAGACTAGAGACAAATCACAGAGACAGAAGAGACAGGTGACATCGGATGAACAAATCTATCTTAACAACATTGGTCTTCCCGCAGGAATTCCGGAGGAATTCAAAGCCCACAACAAGGTCAGAGCGGGGCTGGAACCATACTCCCATGGATAACAATTAATAAAAATGTGGCCTGGATTAACTATATTTATTACAATCAGCAGAGATATGTCAACTACACCTTTGAAGTTTTTAAGCAAGTAGGTCAACAACTGCATGAGGCGAGTGCCATGGCATGGCAAAATAGGCAAACTTTAAACTGGATTTTAGCAGAAAAAGGGGGAGTATGTAAGATGTTTGGAACACTGTGTTGTACGTTTATCTCAAATAACACTTCACCAGATGGAACATTTTCTGTTGCTATGAGTAAGCTTGAAGCTTTAAAGTTTGAAATGACTGAAAATGCTGGTAAGGTTGGAAGCATTAAGTGGGATGGGCTAGAGGAAATTTTTGGAAAAAGGGGAGCCGATTTGGCTAAGGTAGGGATAATTATACTGATAGTACTAATTCTGTTCTCCTTATTGACATGTTGCATTGTGCCTATCCTGAAGAAATAGTGTATGAGGCTAAACCTTATAACAGACATGCAGGGAGCGCAAATGCTAAGTATGCTGACCCCTGAACACTTGGTGCACAGAATTCTTCTGGCGCCAAGGGGGGTGGAAATACCAGATTTGTTCCCAATCCCTGATTACATGGACAATTCAAAGGATGAGGAGGAACTGTGAGAGAGAATGACGAACAATGGCTGATAGTCTCTCCTGAAAGCGAGAAGGGGGAATATATACACCACAACCACATACAAACATATCACATAAATATCATTATGATACCATTCTTTTAGTCTTTATTCTCTGTAACCATTTTTAATCATTTTTTCAATTTTTCTATATTCACTGGTGTGCCTTTACAAGAGGAAAATGTAATCTGATTCAAGTTATGCATACTATCCAAAATGATTTCTGTGATTCCATTATAATCCAATAAGTAAGTTGCATTTCATTGTGTGATGTATTTGGTCAATCTGTTTAAGATTCATCTATTAAGGCCGCGTAACGGGAAGGGGCCGATGGGGGACTTTTCCTGGATTAAACAGCCGCCAGGTTTTTCGCCTCCATCAGTTGAATGTTGACAGATGATAAAACATGTTACCATACATTCATGTTAAGTTCATATATCACTATATCGTATGGTTTCTTGTGCACCATTATATTCAGAGTTTCATACACGACCATATATTCATGTCAGTATGGAACACTGGTTATAGTTACAGTGCCATATATCCTAGTCATATTCATAAAAACATAGGCGTTCATTTACCATACATTATCTCTGTGAGTAATTTATGATAAAATCATAAAGAGGAGGGACTATGTAGAGGCAGATAATGTATCATTTTATACTAAAGGTGAAAATAAGGTCAGTTACACAAGGTTTAGAAAGCTGCTAGTCAAATATCAGATTTGGCAGCAAAAAGGACCCATAAGGTGTTTTGATAAACTGAGTAGTTCGTGCGTAAGTCAAGCCTTGGGAGGTTAAATGAGGGAGAACATTCTGGGTTAGGGTGACCTGACCATTGGGACGGATGTGCCAAGTTTCGCAATAGAAACAGTTGTTTTTGCCAGAAAGACAAAGAAAAATAGGAAGTATTGACGCACGAACCTCAGCTCTAGGAGTAAGTGGGAAACCAGGAGAACTTTGGATTCCCAGAAAATACAAACCAAGCATGTTCACACTAGGGCTGTCAAAATTGCTCAAAAATGACGTTCGAATATTCCTTCTAAAAATAACTCATAGGTTCGAACCATTCGAATATTTTTTTTTCTCGCATCATGTCCACGAGAGGGCAAACTAATACAAGGAAACATAACTACTTGTAGGTATGTTTATTTCAACATTAACGTCTTTGAAAACATTTACATACCTACACATTAATACACATAAAACAATTATCTATAACATTACGTGATAAACGACCGCGGACCTCTCGCTTGCTCTCCATCAGGCCATACCACCCGCGGAAGCGCTGCAAATAGCCTCAAAGCGCCTCGAAACGAAGCCAGTTTCCTTTCGGCGCCCATGTTAACCGATTGTGTCATCCACACCGGCTGCGCCGCGCCGCACAGCGCAGCTCCATGGCCAGCTCGATCATTTCAGCATCTGGCCCAGGCCAACGCCCACTCGCAAAGAGGACAGCTCCGGTGGTGGTTTTTTTCCCTCCACAATCGAATATCAATTTTTCACATTCGAAGGTCCATTTTTTTTTCAAATTCGAATTTAAATTCGAACTTAGAATATTCGTTGACAGCCCTAGTTCACACACACATACACACACACACACACGAACGAGCAAAAGCCAAGGGTGAGCACTTGAAGGGTGATTGTTCAGGGCTGTTTCCAACTGATTTGTTGTGTAGACTAGTATACTGTTGTATGCTAACGTTCTGCAATTAAAGTAACCCCGTTGGCTCTAACTTTTCTCTGTGGTTCTCAGAGTCTCTTCATTTCAGTGTTTTCTGAAGTTGAGCATTTTCCATACAGCACAAGCTAAACAGTTGTCAATGATGCACCGTCTTTCAGCCTGAATCGCCGACTTGACCTGCCAGCAGTTACTGCTTACTGCTCTGCGTGTGTGCTTTGTGCTAACATCAGCTGCTGAACAAGAGACTATAACTGCGCAGCAACACTCGTTCCCTGGTCCGAAAGGTGTGTGCCTTGACTTTGAGTGCTGCTGGCTTAGCTGCGGCTCGTTCTTTGGGTCGGTGTGTTTTTATCCACCACTCTCTCATTCACCACCATCGCACTCATAATTTACAGCATAACTCAAGTGGCTCCAAACACACCTGTGGATTATGGAAGGATCTTTTATTTCTAGTCTGGTAATGGCGCCATTATCCATCTTATAACGAGCTAGTTTAGCTTAGCTGCCTCTCAGGATGCCTCACAGGAGTTGAATGTTCTGGTTTGAGGGTGGCAGGGGCAGACAGCATGTCGCCTGTTCTGTCCTGTGAGCGGCCTTGTTGAGTGTAGTGGCACTAAGAACATTATACTAAACAGTTTAAGCTGTATATTCATTTTTCAAAATGTTATAGGATAGTTCAACTTATGTAATGCGTCTGAACCAAATGCCTTGTACTGAATGGTTCAATAGTAGTACATGTATTGTTTAGGGTTGGGTATCGAAACACTACTTTTTGTACCGAGAACTGATTCACTTAAAATTAAATTTCGGCGGAGCGAGAACACATGACTCGCACCTCAGACTCAGCAACAATGGCAACAAAAAAAATGTGCAGACAAAAGTTAATGTGTAGCACTGTTCCTAAATGTTCTCAATAAAATGTTGAAACTGAGAAGTTTAGACTTTAAAAAGTACCGATATTTATCTCGATCTCGATATTTATACCAGATATCTCGATACCGATACGATATGATGTGACTATGGGTTCAGTGAAAACTAAGCGTTTTTTTTAAACAACAACAACAACAAAAAAAACGAGTCTGAACCATTTTCTGGAAGCCCTCTTTAGTGACTGAATACACGGGAATCATGTGTAGCAATATGGTACGTTATAGCGTTTGTAATGTCTTTGTGCCTGCTGGATGTCGATTGGTATGGCATTATGCTACTGAATGCATCGGCAATCCGACCTTGCTTGGGCTTGACACAGGAGGCCCCAGATGTCCCTGCCGTGTCTTTTATTGCAAGGCACTGTTCATACAGTACTCAGTAGTGTTGTCACAGTACCAAAATTGGGACCCACAGTACAATACTAGTGAAAGTATCACAGTTCTGAGTAGTATCACGATACCACAGCAAAAATTAGGCAGATGTGCCTTTTGTCATTTATAAAAAGATAAATCACTTTTCTATAATACATCAATGATATTTCAATGGAATAAATTACATACTGACTTATTCATACTTCAAAAACAGCATCAATAAGTGATTAACATAGGGGGGTCAAAATAAAATAAATAAATAAAATAAAAATCAACCAGCCACCATCCTCCCCTGACAAGTAAAGAACAGTCCCTTCATAAGTAAAGAACAGTCCCTAAAGTGCGGTGCAGTTTGTGGAAATGTGAACGGCTCATTTCTCCTCTGACACATCACATACCTGTGTGCCACCACGGCTCGGCTGTTCAGGTACTACTGGGCAGTCATGACACCAACTTATTCACCTGGAGCCGGGCCTCTCAGTCACCGGTAGCCTCGCGTCACCAGGCTCTTCATGTATGGTGAAACGCCAGTAAACCACGTTATCTTGCAGCGGCCATAGCGCTCCGCCATATTGCCGTCTGTGACCCCCGTTCAACCCACAACCGGTAGGATTCACCTTTTGTTTCTGCTGCTGGTTGAAATCTGTGCTCATACAGCGTGCTGAATGATTTATTTTGCTTGAACAAAACTATTTTTAGTCGCAAATGTGTTGTGTGTACTAGCAAGATGCTAGCAGCAGCACGTCTCCCTCGCTCAAGGGGATGTTTGTGATTGGCTGGCTTTGCTGTCGATCCAAGGCAAGCAGGAAATGAGGTTTGTGATTGGGTGGCTTTAGCTGTACATTTAGGGCAAGCGTAAAAAGGATGTTTGTGATTGGCTGAGCTGTACATGCAGGTTAAGCTAGGAAAACTCATGGGGAAATAGTTGCCTTTTGGGATATTAATATCTTGCATGTTCATATCTCAGTATAGATACGATAACGATATATTGCTCAGTCCTAACCGGTACCGAATTCCAGATACCGGTACCGGTACCGTATCGGTTCAATTAATGCTGGCCTTACACCAACCAACTTTCAAACGATTTCAATGTCGGAATAAAATCATGGTACTTTTGCTAGAGCTGTAGTGCATTCTTGTAATCTCAATTGTTTGTCCACTCCATGTCAAAACAGTAGCATTACTCTAAGCCCATTTTTTTAATATAAAAAAACACATCTATGCTATTTATGTATACCTACATGTAACTACCTTGCTGTAACACTGTTTTGAGACTTTTGTGTTTGTAAGAGCCAAAAATCTTTATCAATGTTGTCTTTGATTGCACAGGGGAGAAAGACCCTTCAGGGCTTTTTGCCAGAAAGTCTGTCTTTTATGATTTCCTTCTCATTTCTACACCTTTTATTTGCAATACTTTATATATACTCCGTTTTTTTGTTGTTGTTCATATTCATTGTGTCTGTGCTGTGCCACTGTACTGTCATGTTGAGTATGTACTGCTTTAAATTGATTGTAGCTGGGTGCAGCACTACTGCCCAAGCAATATTTCCTTCAATAAAATAAACAGTAAAGTATATCTTATCTTGTTATTTGTTCCTGTTAACATATTTCAATTTTACTATGAGGAAGGACGTCCAGCTAGTGGTCAGATAATGTTGCAGATGCAACAACTGAAATTTAATGTCCCAGTGTTTGCTGAGCCTTATCTTGTGTTCCTAGTGTCATGTGTTTTGCAGTTATGTTAGGAACTGTTAATATGTCATATTTCCTAAAGGGGGTTTGGTAAAATATTCTTCACCAGGAGCCGGATGTTAAATAATCTCAAAATGAATTTAGTTGTAGTCTTGCAGGTAATGACTCTGCAAGATCCCCAGTCTTTGTAAAATCTTATAGTGTGTGACTAAAAACTCACATTGTCTTAAGATGTCAGAGGGTGTCACACTTCGAAGTCTTCTAGTGTTTGGGGCATAAGTGCACAGTTAGTTTGAAAAAAGGTGGGGAAAAATATAACAGCTTACTCAATCACTCACTCACTCACCCATTCACTCACCCATTCACTCACACAGTGCTGAACATCAGGTGTTTTCTGCCACTGTGTTACCATAAACACCAGATTTTTTACCTAGTGATATAAACAAATATAATAACTCAGTAGGACGCATCTGAATTTCCCCTCTGGGCATCAATTACGCTTATCTTATCCTATCTTATTCCAGTGATCACTGTACATGAGTCAAGAACTCAGTGGCACCCATCACAACTGATGATAAATGAACTGTCTATAAGTTTTCCTTTTTCAAAGGGTGGTGCCCCGAGACGGATTTATCACAACTTATATTCTGTTTTTTAATATGAAACTTATTTATTGTCATAGCTAAGGTTAAGTGCAATATCTCTCTTTCATCTTTCATCAACACTTTACTAATAATTACGTAATTTGGTATTAATTAATTGCCTAATGCTACAAAATGCAGACAAAAATTACGGTAGAAAGTTTCTCAGAGTTAAAGTGATTAATTTGCTGTTACATAAAGAAGTGGTTGATATTGTCTTTTTTGTTTGACTTAGGTTATTAACCAATTATCAATATGTCAGTGACGATGGACTTCTCTGACAGCAGTCTCGTGTCCATAAGCTCCAGGTTGAACATGAGTACATTAGCGCAGGGTCATATGCCATCTACTCTATGACAGAGTTTAAGGGTGAAGTCTATAATATTTACAATATATTGAAAATCTTAAGCACATGTAAAGGCTATATGAGGCCTGTATAATGGTGCACTGTGGAACAGATACCTCAGTTTTGGTTGTGGTAACGACCTCCTGATCAGGATCCTGGTCCAGGTTAATAGGTTGGATTTTCTGCACAGACTGCTGAGTCCCTGGGTCTCGGTTCAGAAACCTGGTCCTGCCTTGCAGAGAGGAGCCTGGTGGAACATTAGAGGGAGAATAATTAGCCATTAATTACTAAAACTATACTCAACTTATAAAATGGATAATTCCAGTCCTTGTCTGAGCTGTGCTCAAAGCATGAATGTGTAAAGAGAACTGGGTACAGAGAGTTGCTCAGTGGCTCATGAGGCCAAAAAATCTTGATTTCCACAGTATAAAATTACCTGGATGTTCCACATCATGGGACCCACAGAGCAAGGGCGCTAGAGACATCTGACAGCTGAGCAGCTAACTTCCACTTTAGCCCTCTACCAACTTGATTGGGGATAAAATGATTTAATGATGAATGGTTTCAATCCCCATAGTGAAGCAAGTCATTTCTCAGGGTAGTGATGCTCAAAAAAACATATCCATTTACAGACATCTCTTTCACAATGGGTAGAAGTCTTTTTGGACCCTACTGCATCATGTGACAGACCTGGAATTTGTGATTCCACATGTGACCACTATGTAAAACTGGCTTCAAAGCCCAACATTGTTCCTGGGGGCATGGTTCAAAGCTGTTGTAAAAGACTCTATTAGCACACAGCCGTGACAACATTACATTTTCAGAATTAATGCGGCAATTAGTCACCTACTGTCACATGACACAGAGCTAAAGAGGGCAACCATCATTATGAAGCCAAAATCATTTATCATCCGCCAAGATGACAACATTTAGAAACAGGCTTGTGCCGATTTCCGATTTAACCGGTTCAGTCCGGTTTAAGAGCTCCACCGGGTTTAATTCGCGTCAACTCGATAAACCAGAGGAGAGGGGGAAAAAAAAGCTTTTCACATCTGCAGCATGTCAAGGGACTATAATCAACTTACCTTGCATTGTAACATGCATTTTGACGACTTAAAAATGTTTATGTTTGTTTATGAATGAAGTGGAGGAGCCTACAAGTGTTTCGTTTGGTTTGTCTCAGAGGCTTCAGAGGGACTCCGCAGCTCCGCTCCGCTCAGCAGTCTGCTGCTGCTGCTGCGAGAGATCAAATTTCATTGGGGGCGGGGAAAAGTGCGAGGGAGTCAGCAGTCATTCAGTTTGTTGCCCTAGTAACCTGTTTCCACTGAAGAAGTTCCTGGTACTATTTGGGGGGCTGGAACTACTACAGGAACATCCTCTCGCTCGGCCCTCTCAACCGCCCTGTCTCCACTGAGAGCGGAGTCAGAGGAAGGTTCCTTCTGTGTCTTCTTCTTGTATAACCTTGTGTGTATTGGCGGTTAATACAGCATTACCGCCACCTAGTGGATTGGAAGCGCATTACACCTATAATGAGCTTTTATTGGGAAAAATTGCTCAAATGCGACCCCAGTGGTAAAATTAGGTATATAATTCGATGTCGGTTCGGTTAGATATTTGGCTTTAAATCAAACTGGCACAAGCCTATTCAGAAATGCACGGTATCATTCAATAAATGCACAAAAACCCCACAAAGATGCTGCCAAAGAAACAAAGACAGCCAACGGGGATTTAGGTTTCAGCAGCCAAGAAACCCACTGTGTCCTGTCACTTCCCTGCTGCCCATTCCACCAGCCTGTTATCTCCATCCAGCACAAACTACACCAACAATCTATGGTAAATTAACAAGGTAACAACTAGCTAGCTTGAATGTAGCCTA
Organism: Epinephelus cyanopodus; assembly: GCA_026686955.1. Classification (NCBI taxonomy): domain Eukaryota; kingdom Metazoa; phylum Chordata; class Actinopteri; order Perciformes; family Serranidae; genus Epinephelus; species Epinephelus cyanopodus. The sequence goes on from CM048916.1 coordinate 41,553,136, forward strand.
TTATGCTCACTTTTCTCTGGCTATGTTGTCAGTTATTAGCAATATCATTTTAGCATTAACTTGGTTATTCAGCAAATAATCGGCCTACACAAAAAAAAAAAGACATCCATGGCAAGTGATAACAGCTTGGGGAAAGTGAGTATAAAACGCAGATGGTAAATGTTGGGAATCAAGAAACAGTTCTAGTTGAGAACCGGTTCCAAAGTGTCTGATCAATGTGAATCGTATGCCTTTGAGCTTATCAATTCCTTTGATTGATACTGGCATGTTTTTCTTACGTCAAACTCGTGCATCTATGCTGCTGGAAACTTGCATCATGAAGGTGCCATGGCAGAGGGTAAGAAACGGTCCAAAGTGCAGCTTTGTTCCGTGAAGAAAAATGACAACAGCGCTACTTGTATCTCTGTTAAACCATAATTTTAATTAAGGGTGGAAGCACCAGAAATATGTTGAAACATCTTGCTATGCAACACGGCTTAAATTCATATGAACACGTGCCTATTCTTCCTAACCCAGTAGCATGTCTGTTACTGAAGGTAATGTTATAATAATCTTATCGCCATGCAGGCAGGCTTAGCAGATTTTTTCTTTGACTAAGACAACTAAATGAAAACAAACACTACACAAATATTCTCTCATTTTATCCATTTCAGATAACAGAAAAGACTGTTGCTACACTGTTTTCAGACTCAAAGATGATAAAACACTTGTATCAACACCGAAATCAAAGTAGGCCTCCTTTTTTCCCCACATAGAATGAGTGGTTATAATGTAACTACATCAGGATGAGATTTTTTTCCATCTTTCTATTAACATTAGGTGTACTAGAACTAATGGGGATAACTTCTTTGGCTCCATCTTGCCACGGCTTTGTAAAGCGAGTGGCACTTATGCACACCAGTTAATGCAATTGGGAGTTGAATTACTCCTGCATGTATACAGTCAATCAGACCCAAATTGGCCTTGATGCATTGTGCACACTCCACAGTTTCTGCCCCAGGCTTTAACCCGGAAATCATAGCATTAAATGTGTAACAGAAGAAGAGGCCAGTAACAATATGGTGAAATCTACAGCCAAAGAATTCAAAACAATACAATATGCACAGAGCTGTAAAGTTGTCTAACACGGTATGCTACCAGTTTGCTGCTAGCTAACTGTAGTTAACTTAACTGTTAATTGTTTTGTCTGTGACGAAATAGGTCAACCGGAAAAAAGGTCCAATACCAACAAGCTGAAAGGGGGCATATCCCCACCTATCGTAGCAGTGTCAGACAAACTGTGGTCAATAAATTGATTCTCCTCCCGCTGACTGAAAGGAACAAAATATTAACTAAAAGGAAGCTTTCTTGAGTTTAGCGGAGACTTGTGGGCAGGGCAGGAGTTTCATGAGGGCCACGAGGGCCATGGCTCTTGTGGCCTCTCAATATGGCCCTGTGCCCTTGAAAAAAATATCTGTCCTAAGGCCACAGTGGCCTTGATGCCCCGCCCGCACTGCCCCAGGTGATTTTGCGGTTTTCTCCTCTGCCTCTTTCCTGTCAACATGGCTTTGACACACTGCGTCTATGAGAAAAAAATAATGCGATGACATTCTGGAGTCTTGTTGAGCAACATCAAATGAGACAATGCCTAGCCTACATCACCAGTGGTCCATGTCATTGGTCCGACAGCCCATTAGTTCGACAACCCGTTAGTCCGACTGTCCGCAGTGCTGAACGGCTCACGGCGGGCGTATGGTGCGCCGCGACCGGCTTTGGGTCAGCTGGGAAAGGCTTGAGGTGGAGCAGGCTCACGGCTTATGTGTTTGTCACTTTCCTTTTTATTTTAACCCACACCATGATCTTTTCCTGACCCTAACCAAGTGGTTTTTGTGCCTAAACCTAACCAGACCTTAACCACAGGGCATCATGATGATTTCGGAACAGACTTCGGAACAATGGGTTTAATATGGTCGGACCAATGGGCTGTCGGACCAATGGCCTGTCGGACCAATGGGCAGTTCCCCATCACCAGTGGGGGGTTTGATTCGAGCCTGGCATGAACCGCCCAGACGGGCTGTAACGACAGTTTGACACCAGTCTATCACCGGCCAACCAGGAGACTTCATCAAACGCCTGATCAGGGATCGGTACCGAGACCCGGTATTAAGCAACCCAAGGCAAGTTTAACCAACACCGTAATAAGCTCCGCCATTATCAGCGTTACTTTTTAGTTTCGGTTTCATCATCATTCTGCAGCCTCTCTCCTGCTCTCGCACACACAGACACACAAACTCAACGGCAGAGATGCCGCGTAGATGCCGTGCCGTGTAGATGAAGGGAATATAACTTCAAGATTACTCTAGCTAACGACAGCTACACTTGTTACTGTGAGTACGTGCAATAAAACCTCTGCCATCCAAGCCAATACTTTATCAATACATGTGATCAGCATGTAGAAAGACAAATTTCAATCCGCTCTGTCCGCAGTCTCTCATTCACCGCTATCATGATTTATGATCGCGGTCAACACAAGCACATCGCGATCGCAGTGCTAACAGCAAAGTGTTAAAGACAAGCTAAATGAGAGCTGTCTGTATGTAGGCTAACACTTTATCTGAACATGTACCTGAGGCAGCGACCTGCAGACAGTGAGTGTCCTCAGTAGAGGAGGGACAGAGAGCAGGATGAATGACTGATACTGATGTTTGTCTTCATGCTGAGATAACGTGACTTTCTTCACTCAGTATTGTGATGTCAGGAGGAATATTTATACTCCAGTCAGATATTATTGGGTTTTAAATAGTGACTTTGGTGTTGTAAACATGACTGTTGCTGCCATGGACTGTATAAAACTATATCCTGTGTAGCTGACCTATAAGGAAAGCATCAGGAGGTGAGGTGTGTGCATGTGTGTGTGTGTGTGTGTGTGTGTGTGTGTGTGGAGGAGAGGGGAGAGGGAGATGCTGGTAGAGAGATATTGTGTGTTGTTAGATACTGTTAATGTCACTTATTATGCTTCTGTGCATTGACAGCTCTTTTTATCTGTGTCTGCATCATGTTGAGGAGGGCCATGCCTGTACATACATATAATATATATATGTATGTAGCCTATGCAAAAAACACAGTGGATCAGTTGCTCACTGCTAAAAATGTGGCCCATCAACATGAAAATGTGGCCCAGTTGAACTAGTAATTGAATAGCCCTGCTATAGTTTGTTTGTTTGTTAGCTATCTAACAACACATCAAAAATAATTGTAAGCCAGTCTTGTTCAGTGAATCAGTTTACAGGGTCCGACATAAAGGTTTTTTCCTACTTGCCCTTCTCAAATCTACTTGCCCATCTACTTGCCCAATCTAAATTCTTACTTGACCTGCCTAAGAGGTTCTTTTTCTGGCTGTGTGGTGCATATTTTCGCTCATGACTTATATCTTACGTCAGCAGAGACGCTCAGCCAATGGAGGCAGCAGCACATAAAAAAGCAGCACACTGCAACTGGCCCCTCCGAAGACAGAAACAGGAGAGGAAATACACGATTACAGGCCTGGAGTTAAGATATTTTTAGGGCAAGGCCACTTTGGCCTTTGATAAATACGATTTATTCCTGAGTAAACAACGTTATCTTTATTGTCTTTCTCTTGGCTGCTTGCTATCTGCCTGCTGCTGTTTGATGGTGACACAGGCTTTCAGAATAAAAGCGCATGCTAAAGATGACGATAAGGATCGATGTTTTCATTTTGTGCCTGGACATGCGTGTCATTCTGCTAGCTTCTCACTACAGCAACATTAGCTGCTTTGTTTCAATGATGTTTGGCTAAAAAAACAAACATGCATTTGTCAGGAGATACAGTGACTCAAAGCAACAGTGAGTTAGAAAAATAATAACGTTACACGTAATTAATTAATCAATGAGTAAAGGAAAAAAAAGTCTGCAAGTAGCTCGGCTCATTTATTTATATATAAACATGCTTAAGCTTATGATAAGTCACTAGCAAAAAAAACAATTGTTTTGTCTCTGAATCTTGACAGTTATTGCTGAGCTGAATTTGATTCTGTTGATAAATGATCTTGTTGTTAATCCATGTTTTATGGCTGTTTGCCTTCAGGGATTTAAACCAGACAGTCCAGAAGGTTTAGGAAAAAGATGATGGTTTGGATTAAAATTAAAAGATTTCTTCCAGAGATGTCTCTCTGACATAAAGCCCACTTATCCCATGTGCTGTTTCTTATGTAGTGGAGTCGGTTTTAAGTGAATGATACTGCACTCTTTTATAGCCAAAAGCAAAAAAGAAAAGGGAGGGATGTTTCTTCTGTAACAGACTGTGTTTTATGGGCATATAATATTGTCTCCTATCAGTCACAGACTCCAAAATCACATCAAATGGTAATTGTATCGTGGCAGACTTTGTAATATTGGCAAATGTCGTATTGTTGTTCAAAGAATCAATATGATATAGTATTGTGATGACACTGGTGATTTACACTCCTACTACAGACTGTTTACCCACTGCCAGTGGACTAGAGCTGTGAACATGGCTCTGCAGCGGACAAGCATGCCTTTCTTTTGTTTTGTTTTTACTGATGTGTCATGTTCAACGTGAGGGACAGGCTGACATACAGGTAAGTAAACAGACAAAAGCAGCATGGAGGCCAGTGAAGATGTTATGATGATAACTTCTTAATATAGCTTTTACTTATTCAGTCTCTACTTCAAACTTTATGCTGACTGCATGGACAGAGACAGACGGTATATTGTGGCGGCACAACATTGTATCTCACCAGTAAAGGGGCTAAAATTAGCATGTTCATCCATGTGTTGTACTTCCATCACTGCCGATTGGAGCCAGAGCCGCCATAACTATTGCAAAGTAAATTGTCCCAGGTGTGAATATTAATTGTAACCTTTCCCATTACATACAAAAGCCAGATGTTAACAGGTATCAGTGTTTTTCCTGCGCTGTGGGAAAGGCACTTTAAAGACCATAATGTCAGCCTTCAATGATTTATGGGGGGGCCATAGCTCTCTAACCACCTCTTGGAAGCGCCACTGCCTTCATGTTTCAGAAAGGTTCAAGGCTTAAGACTTTAACCCAAACACATGTGCACAAGTGTCCTGGTTCTGAGCAGGGTTTTTGAGTAGTATGTGTTTGGCACATATCATATCCCGATTTCAGAAACCTTGTTATACTACCTGGTACAACGTTACTCCAATAGAGACCTGGACAGAGTGGCGTGTAAACACCTTATCCAGATTTCTGAGGATTGCGGGGTTCAGCATTAACTGGGTTACATACCCGCCAGTGCGTCCCTGTTCTGCCGGTTGAGGAGGCGGACACCGGGGAAGCGGCTGCCGATGAAGCCCTCCGACCCCTTGACTCTCTCCGCCCGGTACCTGGCGATCTGCAGCTCCAGCAGTTTGATTTTCCTGCGCAGGAACTCGTTCTCCTTCTGGCTCCGGGACATTTCCACGTGAACCACCGCGTATCCGTCGTCCACAACTTTACAAATTTCTGCGACGGCTGCGTTAGCAAGCACCTCCATGATGGAGGCAATCTGAGAATGGAAGTTCACGGCAGTCGACATTGTCACAGCGAGCTTGTGATACTCGGCTTTATAAATGGAGGAAACAGACGTCTGTTGTCCTTAAAACGGCACCGACAGTTGTAAAATGTAGCAGTGCTATCTGAAATGCATAATTGGATAGTTCAACTTGGTCAAAATAACTGAGAAAAATGTGGACACCCGGGCTGCGGAGCCTTTGTTGATACGATGGCTGCACAACAGCGTTAATGTAGGACAGTAGTTTTCCAGTAGGAACTACAGTACAACAGCGCCCCCTCTGTCCAGGAGCGCACCTGCCACACAACACAGTACATCCAATGGGACCATTTACTCTCTTAACTTCATGTAGAGGCAGATAAGACGTAACTTTATGGATGTGGGTAAAATGACGTCGTAGCAGCATCAGCAAACTGAAAACAATGCAACACAAAATGTAAAAAGTGTGACTGCAGCGGAGAAATATCAGGACTATCAGGAAGATCACAGTTATATCTAATGGTGGAAGAAGAAGGCCCATTCAGACCTTTTACCTAAAAGTTCAACACAAAGTACTTCGTTCAAAATCCTACCCTATTAAGGACAGAAGTGTCAATTGCCTTTGTATGCAGAATGCCCCCTGTCAGTATATTACAATATTATATTTCAATATGGGTGATATGATGATAAATACAATGAGACAAGAATTATCAAGCTGTTAGAGATTGCTGTGCAGGTGTCTATCCCTTCAATATCTCTAGCTAGTGTGGCACACGGATAAGACAGACAGACAGACAGACAGACAGACAGATAGATATAGATAGGTAATTTATTACTATTATTGTTATGACTAATGTATTAACATGTAGCAGCATGTTAGTGTTCCAGGTAGGTTTTTTAATCTGTAAGAATGCATCACATTTTTATAACAGGATCATGGCCTTTCTTCTTTATGTTTAGTATTGATCAGTTAGGTAACTAATAACTAAAGCTGTCACAAATGTAGTGGATTCAAAAGTAAAATATGTCCTTCTGAAATGTTAGTATAAAGTAGAATGAAATGGAAAAACTCCAGTGCAGTGAGTGCAGTACCTAGGTAAATGAATTTATGTATTTTAATACTTCAAATTAGCTTTGAGAGATGTATAAATGATCTTTAGGAGTTCTTGGTTTTATGAGTGCTCAAAATAATACAAAAAGGCTGAACATGACGAGACAGAGTGGGAGGAAAAAACTAGGTGGAAACAGCATTGAAGTTATGCATTTTTTCCTTCAAAACCTTTATTTAAGACACAGAAGTATACAACAATTGTCACGAGAAAACAACAAAATGCCAGAGGTGTTAAAAGTCCATTAACATTAAGTCCTTTTACAGTTCAAAGTAAATGTACTTCTTTTAAAATATTGAAAGACTTTGTAACTTTTTTTGTCTTCTAGAGAGGTGCCATGTGCTTGAGTTCAACAATAAAGCGGTTAAAGCAAAGTTTGGAGTCAGACCATTTCAATTTGTGAATATGGGATTTACCCAAGAATGATAAGAGGCTGAATGATACAGGTAATATTGCTATCCATCTCATACAAGACAAAATATAACACCACATTAAACATGGCTGAGCCGAATACGTGGATTAAACTCATATCCTGTACGGATAACATACTGTAAAATTACAATACGTTATATATGTTATAATATATGTTCAAATACATCTACTATATGAGTAAAATGTGTCAATATCTGGGTAATTGTGTTTAATCCTCTTACTCTTTTGATCAAAAATGACCTGATTAATTAATTCTGGAGATTGGTGTATGTCAGTATTTTTCTCATTAATAACAAATACAACAGCTTCTTCTCAACCTATATTATTTTCAAGCTTAAAATAAAAACTTCTGATTTGGTCCCACCCACTTTCGATTTTTACCCCACCCTCGTGTGGTATTGGCCCCGCCCATTTTGAGTCCAGCTAGTTAATTTAGATGGTTAAACAATTACAGACACAGATATAATGGTATACTCGCTCATCTCTAACATCAAATACGTCAATCTGTACAGTAGTTTCCATTTTCCTTCCTCTAAAGCTTTGCATATCTGTCCAAAATAAACATGTATAATCTGTTTATAGCTTGAATCATTCCAACTCTTCTTCAGCTGGGTAAATTGGCTGAAACATTTTAAAGGAACTTGTTAAAGAAGGGACCAAACGCTGTAGCGTCCGTAGTGACGCACCTGCCCTCCAGTCCAGCAGGTGGAGGTGTGTCCACAGTTGCGATCAGCTCACAGCAGAAACAAACCTCTGGAATTCTAGGATAACGCGATAAGTCTCGCGACATTTGTGTACGTAGCCGGCGACTCCGCAAGGTCAATTGCACGTGCACGTAAAGTAGTGCTGTCAGCTGGCGGCGACCCAGGCAGAGCAGTCAGTGTGGAAAGCACTTTCTAGAAGCAGCGCCAGATCTCCCGGTCTTTAGTCCGGTTTATCAATAAAACAAAGTGTAGTGTCGTCTCAGAGATGGCCAGAGGAAGCCGCAGCCGTTCCTCAGCTCCTGCCAGGTAAATACATTTACTCTAACTTGCACGGCTGACTCTGTGTGCTGTTGGGATGTCGCGCATAGTCTTATGTTTCCTATTTGAAGAAAGTATTTCAGCCTTAAAAACATATATTTCATAGACAGCAGAGCTCAGATAGTGTGTAGTGATGCTATTAACGACATAATACACCGGACGGCACATACAGTAGAGCTTAATTATTGTTGCGTCATAAGTCACTGAAACCATGTCGGGTCTAAAGTGAAGTTAGGTCTCGGCAAGGTCACTGTGTAAAAGATAAGGTTTCTTTTAGGCAAGTTAGGAAAGAGCTGCGAAGGTTGGCAAGTTTTATTGGAGAGGAACTGTGGAGGCTCCTGGAAGCTTTAAATCTCTATGCTCCGACATATGGCACTCAGCTGTATGGAGATAACATCATGACAAAAGTTGTGATAATTACTGTGCACCTATAGTCTTTCAGTGACTAAAACACAGACATTAGATAAATTGTCAAACTCTAGTTTTACTGGGTGATGTTGGCCTGAATATATTTCTGCTTTGCTCTATTATAATGTGGCAAGCAAATGAAAGTGGGGGTTACTAATGTCAGAGAGCAACACTGAGTATATACACAAATAAAAGACATCTAGAAAATACATGTAAACATTTCACAATTCAGAATTGGACTTTGGAAGATTGTGTTTGAGGGCCATCAAACACTGATGCAGCTTAACTTTAGGTCTGTGGTGGTTAGGTAACACTGTCTGGATAACTGATCCTGAGTGGACAGTTAGCCGCTTAATCATTTAGTCTATCATCAACTAACAGTCATCATGAGCTGGTTCCTACTTCTTCTGTGTGATTACCTATAGCATTTGTTTTTATAAACATTGGTACTTTGTGATAGATATTTGACCTTATTTTAAACATTTTATAGACTAATAATCAGGGTTTTTTTAGCCTCAGTTGCAGAGAAATGCATGCCTTATACAAGATAAATATAAATATATGTAGTGTGTTGTTTGGAGGTATAATTCATACTGATACTTCATAATCTACATTTCTGATACAGATGAATGGAAAGGAAGGGTGGTAATATGCCACACAAGAGCTTACAAAGTTGACACTCGGGCCATGTCCTTGTAAGCCTCTCTAATGCACAAGCCTGTATGTTTTTTGCCCTGTTTGTAGCCCACCTCCATCCTATGCTCCAGCCCCTGCTCATCCACCTCCCTCCTCCCTGGCCCCTGCTCCAGCTCAGTCCCAGGGTCCAGGCCTCATGGCGCAGATGGCTACCACAGCTGCTGGGGTGGCAGTAGGCTCGGCTGTGGGCCACGTAGTTGGCAGCGCCCTCACAGGAGCATTTAGTGGTGGCAGCAGCAGCAGCAGCAGTTCGGAGCCAGCCAAGCCTACATATCAGGTAAGAGGTGGAGTGTAATCAGACAGAGGATTATAATAGCTAGACATCTGAACTGGACTTTAACACGGCAGGTTGTGTTTAAAGTCTGTCTTGTCTTGGTGTTTTTCACCTTGCCTGTCTGGAGATGTTCAGTGGCAGAATCTTCTCCGCCTGTCCCAACAGTTTGAAGTCTAGAGCACCTGCAGATCAGTTTAAAAAAATAATCAAGCATTATTATTATAATTATTAGAGACTGGAGATCAACGTGGGAGCACTCATGCTTTACAGTAAACATCACCAGAAGCGTTGCTGCTTTTGGACCTCCTTTTTTATCTATAAAAACAAACTGATCTTAGAAGTAAAAAAAATAAAATAATAAAATTCTAAAGGAAAATGTGGTGTGGTTGTCAAAAATAATATTCATGCATACGTACAGGTTTTAGTCTTGAAGGTCCAGTGTGTAGGATGTTGGGGGATATGTATGTTATGTATGTGCAAGTATGTTTTCTTTAGTGTGTTTTAGTGTGTTCTTTAATTGAATTTCCCCTCAGTATATAAAGTATAGAAAAGTATATAAAATTAAATAAAAAAAGTCACCTTAAAATAACAATTGTTGTGTTTTCGTTACTTCAGAAAGAGCCATTTTTATCTACTCCTCTACAGAGATCGCCATTTTGCACGGCCCAATTCTACAGTAGACCAGAACACACAAACCTAGCACTGGCTTTTAATGGGGCCATTTTCCTTTTCCTATCAGCCACCGTATTAGAGGCCCCTCCACAATGAGAGCAATGGAAACACAGATTTTCAACCGTGAAACTGCTTTATTCAGTGTATTTTAAATCACCCGGTTACCTGGATTGTTTTGGAGGGGAGGAAACATCTGCAGATAATTTGGCTTCTGTTAAAAACCTGCCGAACAATAAACCCTGAGAGAACTCTATTCGGGAGAAGTTCCAGCTCATTAAGGGAAAGTTGTCGAACAGCTGCCTGTGTTTCAACATTTGAGAACTTTAGCGTTTTTTGTTAACTAAAAAATGTTTTTAGAAAAATAAACCTGTTTCTCTCTCTAATATTTGAAGACATTCTGGAAAGGCTTTTCGATTGAAAAAACACCGTGACTGTTGCTTGTCAAGTTGTTGCCGAACTGTTCTTGGATTCTAAGTGTTTCTTTGCTTCTTTCCTTGCTTGTATCATTCCAGGAGCCCCCCCGGCCTGCTCCAGCCCAGCCAGGCCCCTGCCACTTTGAGGTCAAACAGTTCCTGGACTGTGCCACCAACCAGAATGACCTGAGTTTATGTGAGGGCTTCAATGAGGCGCTCAAACAGTGCAAGTACTCCCATGGTGAGTCCTTGATAAATGATGACAAGAGCCACATTATACAGCTCTTCTCAAAGCAAGCCACAAGCCTGTGTAAGCTCTATGTCACAAACACTTATTACACTCAGTTAAACCTGGCATAACAACAATTGTCACCACATGATCATGAACTTTTACAGTTTTATGATGTTTGATTTCTCTTAAGGTGCTGCAGCAACTCTTCACAGTTTAAAATGACATAATATGATGTAAGTGTTTGTTATGCTGATCTCTTTCTTTCTTTCTTTCTGTTTTCTGTAGGTGTGACATCACTGGTGTGAAGGATCAGTGTCAGCTGTCATGGCAGACATATTTTAATAATGAAACATTATGTAGACATGAGCACATACTACAAAAGTGTACAGTGTACCTCAGGCAGTGAGCATGTTGGTTTTGTTGATTGATGACTGTGTAATGTATGAAATGTTTTTGGTATATTCAGTGACAAACCTTTAATAAATAGCTGCTATCTACTGTACTTGCACATTCTGTCAGCGTGTGTTGTCTTTATTTGTCATGTTATGTGTTTAGCCACAAATGGTCCTATACTGTAATATTTATTATATTTGTTTATTTGAAAGCTTTTCATTGGTTTATTGGCCAAGAATTCCATTGTAATGAATGAAGTGGGCAAGCAAAGTTGTCCAGCTTGGTTCTGTTGAGAAGAACAGTTCCTTCCTTCCTCTCCTTTTTACTAAAGCTTGGCACCTTATTCGTAGCTACCCAACCAAGCCTCCAGGAACACGATGTGCTTTTAAGTCAATTTGACACAGAACTCTAAAAACTGGGTATCTCACCTAGATGGTCGTGGTTTTGCAGCATGTAGCAGTGCACGCTTTGGGGAGCTCTGTGACCATCTCAGCCTGTGCTCTGAGTGCACATTCATGAGTTTACCACTTTATATGATAACCTGCATGCACCTTTGTAAGAACGCACAATAAAAACTCTAAATTATTATATAAATGAATATAAATCAACTGTGTGTAATACACTGACTGGGGATGGAGATAAATACCCCATACAATGCCACTTCAAAAAATCCCAACTATCCTTAACAGAGTACTAAGGAGGAGGAGTGAGATAACTTTATTATGGGTGGCATTCTGAGCAATACAAAGGAGGAAAAGTTGGCAAAGGAAGCTGTTCAAAAGAGAGACATAGAGGTAAACATAAAATTATCTAGATCTGAAGGAAAAAACAAACCAGGAGTGGCAACAGCACTGAGAGCAGGAGGCAAAAGGGAGACATCTTTACTCACTAGAGTCTGGAGAGGGCAGAACAGAGAGCAGAGGAGGGAAGTAAAGTTGGCCAAAATGAGAGCAGGACACACCAGTTTGAACAGGACATTACCAAGCACCCACCCAGGTGATGTGAGCGGTGCTGGCAGCCAGAGTTTGCACAACTTGTGCCATCATGTGGAAGGTATCATAAGGGCAGAAAGAGAAGTGGTGCTAACTGAAATGAGGAAAACTGATTCACAAAAATATCAATACATCCTAGAGTATGGAGGGAGAGAGAGAGGAATAACATGGCTCTTTGACTTCTTCAGACACAATGGACTGGTCAGAAGGAAAATGAAGAAGGTGCAGTAATGACTACGTCCGAAGGGTGGCAGCGATGCAACATTGCGGATGCCGGCTGCCGTAAAACTCCAAAGAAGAAGGAGAAAAAGGAAAGGTTTGCCCTTTTGCTATACATCTAATACAGGCCATGTTTTTTCTTAACTTTGACCAATAAATTCCCCTTTGTCAGAAAGCCCTATATACAATGCTGACAGCAAAGTGGATTTAAAAAATAATAGACGCGTAATAGATGTAGAAAGAGATTCATGGGAGATGCGTTAACACATGCAGAGTGCTACATCCGGTCTGCTTTCAAAATATAACCAGAAACTGAAGAAAACTAACTGGGTAGAAAAACGTTTTTATTTAGGCTATTTAAAGGACTGTTAGTCATTTATGAGGGGCGAGTGGTCGACATGTAAGCCCTGGGGAGGGATTTGTATTTGCATTCTTTATTTTTTGCAATAGGGTAGGGGCATACACATTTAAATGGTTGTATTTTATATTTATTTTACTCCAGATTTTTAAAGAAAACATGCCCTCCAAACCAGCATGTATGTTTTCCTGTTTTCTTTGAAGAATTGTCAGAGTCATTCTATTTATAATGGCCTGAAACTGTAAAATCCCTGTTCCCGCAGTTAAAAGAGCAATAAGCGAAATCGTTTCACAGCTAGGTTTGCTGTTGTGCACTGCCTGTAGACCAAAACAAAGTGTGTCATGAGCCACTCCTCCCTCTACCTCTGCTCTCCACGGGCTGCTCAAGCTCCTGACGTTAACCCATCCTGGTGTTTCCTCCGCAGTCTCCACAAATAATTAGGGGGGGTTCACATGAAGCGCAGCCGGACCAGCTTGTAAACAAGGGGCTGGAGATCAACAGAGAGAGAGAGTGTGTGAGGTCATGCTATACTCCAGATGAAATTACACCTCTAGTTCTTCACATAGCAATTTCTTAACTCCTTCAGTCTATAAATGATGAATTTTGCTTATTGCCCCTTCTTGCCTTTAAATTTCCGTTTCTCATTTTGCTGTTTGTGTGTAGTTGGTTCCTTTTTGGACTCATCATTTGCGACCAACGCTTCTGACAGAAAAAAGAAGAAGAAGAAAAAAATAATAATAATAATTGAGCTTCAGATGATGATATTTCATGAAAATTACTTTATTCTCCAAAAATAAACGGTTTGCAAAACAAGAGTGAAAATCCGAAGCTTTTCTTTCAACTCCAGGATTTTGTATTCAACTTTTAACTTTTAAACGTCAAAGGGTAAAGTTTCTGCCAGTCACTCAGGAAGGCTTAAGAAAAAATATTCCTCTGGACAGCAAAAACAAAACATAAACAAACAATAACACCCCAGCCACTTCCCTCCACTGATAAATAAAGAACAGTCTCCTGGGCTTATTTAGACCAATAACTAATCATTGGGATTGCTGTTTTGTGTCGCAATTCTTTGACAGAAAATATAGCGTGTGAAAAACATAAAACATACAAGCAGCAATTTGGATTACTCGTTTGCGGTTCTGTCCCACCGACCGGACAAATTTTATTTTGAAAGTTACAACCGGAAAAGTTAGTGTACAGTCGCTGCCTTGTCATTGGTCTTTCGGCCTCACTTCCACACACAGTTATCAGCGGACTTCATTCCAGCAGTCAGAAAGATGCCTTTCATCAATGTGCAGAGTAACTTACCGGCCAGCTCCTTCTCGGAGGACTTTCTGAAGAAGCTGTGCTCCTGTGCCGCCGCTGCTCTGGGAAAACCAGAGGACGTGAGTACATTTCCAGCTAACCTTAACCTTCCTCCCTGCGTGTCGAAGCTGCTGTGCGTGTCCATATTAAAGCACACATGGATTGCATTGGTCCTGCACTACAGTCATGTGCAGGAATGTTAGTATGTTCCTATGTGCCTCTCTGTGCCTCTCAGGCGCCTGCAGCAGTATTAAGGTCTCATATGTAGTTAACACTGAAGTAACCTTTACATTTAGCTCCTACCAACATGTCAAACCAGCTTTAACCATCTGATTATTGGAGCAGAGGCTTCCAGCCATTGGCTACAGTCTGTACTTCCAGCACCTCAACACATTCTCACCAGAGAATAGCCTGGCCCCCGGGCCCTGAATTCTTCGCCCAGTGTAACCACAAAATCACACACACTGCTCATAACAAACACTGCTCATAACTGAATGAACACACACACACACACACACACACACACACACACACACACACACTCACACACACACTGGTATGTTATAATGTATGTATCTTCCAAGGATATTTATTAACCACCAATATAATGTAACCAATATAAAATACAATACTATGATATAGTATAATATGATTAATAATGTAGGCTAATATTATGATACGACAGTTATATAGTAGTGCTGTATTAAAGTGTGAAATTACTATATTATAGGCTGTTGTATTGTATGTGTCAGTGAAATTCAAATTAATTCACACATGATTTATAGATTGGAGCCTGTATGTCCCAGAGGAAGCTGTGGCTTTTCAAAGGGTTAAAGTTTTGGCATAAAGCTGATTAAATCTGCCCATAGTAAATGAATTTAATTCCAATAGGTAGGCAGTATCTTGTTTAATTTCTCTTGTTTATATCAAACCAAATTTCAGGAAAAACGATTCTGAATTAAGTGAACTACAACAAGCGATGCTGCCCCTCTACTATTGTGTGTGTGTGTGTCTGCTCATCTCTCTCTCTCTCACTCTCTGTTAGACACAGCTGACAATTGCGTGGAATAAGTATGTTATTTAGAAAACACCATCACACACAGCAGTGATACTAGTAAACAGATTCGTCCCATAAATGCTAACTTAATGTCACCGTTATTGCATCGGCTGCTGTGAGCTGCTCATCGTCTCTGTTTGGCTTTTAACATGCTTGTGTCTTCACACAGGGCTGTCGCCACAACTCTGTCAAGAGCAAAAAGCTGCTACATTAGTTGCTCAAAACTCTCTATTTCCATTGTCCAGTGAACTCTCCATTATTATACTTTTCCCTTTGTTTTCCTTTGTTTGAGGTCTGTCTTGTGCTTCTGGTTTTGATCTTTTTAAAATCGACTCCCTCACATGGTCAGAGTAAAGGCTCTGCAGCACAGAGTTCACTGTGTTGCTCAAGTACATTTGTGTAGGCTTTGACACACAGGAGAATGAACTCTGAATGACCTCTCACAGTGGGGAATTTGCTCACTTTGTCTTTGTTGGTATGGCCTTGAAATAAAGTATTGTGAATTTTTGCTTACTCTTCCCTCCCTGTTATACTGCTTCATATTTAACCGCTGATCCCTTCACTAATGTTGGATATGGTGGTTATCTTTCAGAGGATGAATATGGTGGTGACTCCTGGGCTGCCGATGCTGATCTCCGGCTCTTGCTCTCCATGCTTGATGCTGTCGGTGTCTGCTATCGGTGTGACTGACACCGCTGACAAGAACAAGGAGCACAGTGCCAAGATCTTTGCGTTTCTGACCAAAGAACTGGGTCTGACTGAAGACCGGTGAGTGAGGAGGTTACTGCTCCGCCTGCCCGCATGTCATTAGCCTGCATACAAATATAAGGACATACTGGAGTGGTACAGGTCAAGTCCTCAGAGCTGTTTTGTAATAATACAGCCTGTACTTCATCCAGATTATTTTCCTATGACTACCTTCAATTACCACCATAAAACAAATTCAGTTGATTTTTTTAATGCAATACATGCATTAAAAACATGTAGACATGTGCACGGTTCACTTAAGCTGTACTTCAACCAGGGTTGTCTCCTCAGTCTGAAAACAAGACTCCCAAGTAAAATAACAACAGATTAGATAGATAGAAATTACAAAATAACATGCTGCTAAAAGTGACATGGTTTACAACCACAAGCTGTTTGTTTGCTACAGTATGTTCACAGGGAGACTCGAGTGACTGCTACAACCTGTAAGTTGAGGGTTATCAATGGGGTTAGCTGCGTTAGCACTACAGCTACCAAACTTTTCCTTTTAGTATGTTTACTGCCATTTTACCACTGCTGTTAGCATTGGTGTGTGAGCTGCTACAATGTTATATTGTTAACCACACTTGCTGTGGGTCTGACAATGTTGTTTGAGTTTTTATTTGAGAAAAATGTGTGCCCTCTTCCTTATCTGATGTTTCTCTAGACTAACATTGTGATTCTCATTGGTGGAAGTCTGAACAATAGACCCAAACATGAAAAATTCTTTAAAAAATACAAACATTAATTAAAAAAATTAAAAGTATCTTATATAGAAAGGATCCTTGAATGTGGTTTTCACAATTTGACTAATCAGAAGAAAAAACCAGAAGAAGTGAAGCAGATTCATTAATAAGCTTTACCATGTATTTGCCTTTTCTGTAGTGATTTTTACTATTTTTACTAGTTTATCAAGAACTCTGCTTTTTCACTGATGACCATCTTACAGTAAGAGTTGACATCTTGGCATGGCTACTAAAAACTACACTACTCTTTCCTTTGCCACCCCTGCCTTGTGGATCATAGGGTTCTTAGAGGGTCTCCCCAGTAAATACATTTAAAAACAGTTAAAACGCACTATCAATGCATCAGCTTATGCATCCTGTTGTTTCCCAGATAATGCTACATTGTGAACAACAAATCCATGCTGACATCAGCAGTAGGAAAGCTAGTTAACCTTAGCTGTTTGCAGCCATTGGCAGCAACTAATGTTCCGTTCACATGCAATCAGACAGGTAGTAGGCAGCAAACTGGATATAATTTTAGTTGACAAGAGCAGGACGGTATAATTAGGTGAAGACGGCAGAGAATACTGTCAGCACTGGTAACTGTAGAAGGCATTACCGTCTGAAGTCAAAACTTCTAAACTTTTTGCTTTCTTCCTTTACTCAGTTTACATGCAGATGTTATGTCACTTGTTCACACAAAGTGAAAACATGGGCCATCTGTACAATAAATGGACACACTAGAAAAATTACATAGAATAATAAACACAAAAATATTTTATTTAGTATATTTTATTGCATGCTTTGTAAACAATAGGCTTTTCAACATATTGTCATGCAGTGTTGGTTTTAATATCCTTCCATTTTGTCTGACTGCTTGTTTGTTTTCTCCCGTGTTGGCCAGAAGGTGTTGTCTGTCTGCTGTCTACTGTCTGTCTGATTTCATGTGAATGCAGCATAGCTAAAATAGGTTGTATTGAGTTACATTATGATACATTCAAAGACTATAAAATAAAATAAGAATTTGGTGAAGGTAAATACGTCTGAAATCTTGTAAAATGTAGTTTTTGGCAAGAATTGTGAATAATTACAGCTGTTAGAGGGAGAAATTTGTAGTATTCACAGCATCAGATTGATAGTACATACTGAGTCAGGTTCTGACTCTGCCCTTACAGCAGAAACTGCTCTGAGCTTAGCCTGCAGGCCTTGATCCTTAAACCAGCACACAGCAGTTGAGGGACTCATAAACTGTGCTGTTTCTCTGATTTGAATGAAAGCACCGGGTAAATGACTGACAGCTTTGTTCTGATTTACAGGATCGTGATCCAGTTCCATGCGCTGCAGCCTCACCAGGTCGGGAAGAAGGGAACCGTCATGAGCTTCTTGTGAAAGGCGACACGCTTGATACATCTCACAATCTCATTCCTGACAGAATAGATCAATATGAACCAAACAGTGAAGTAAAGATAGTCACTTTTTGGCCAGGTACTGTATTTTTATGTCATATCCAGATACACTTTAGGCACATTTTACACTTTAGGCACTTATTCCCAAAGCTGTATATGTTCATGATGTAATAACTTGTATTTTTAATGATAACAAGAACTTTTGTTGTTGTCATTCCTAAAATTAGTACCATACTATTGAAGAAAACAACATTTGGACTCCCTCTTAATTAATTCCAGCAATTCAACTAACTACAAATAAGTATTATGAACTAAATCCATGGTTCCCAACCATCTTCCTTAAGGGACTCCTTTTCTATCATTGATAGATATTTCATATATATTTAATGCATAACAATAACAGTACAGTTATCCGTACTAGTGAAGGCAATAACTGCACAAAGTTTGTGTTAAACAAACGATTTGGATCAATTTTGATTATTTCCTGTGAATATTATATCAGAGATGAGTTTTCCAGATATTTTGTAGGATTCTCTGTCTCTATTATGTTTTTTTGAACAATCATACATACTTATTAGGCTTCTTTTTTTGACAAATTAAGTCTTCCTGACACTTAGTCATTTTCTATTAGCTCTTTGGTTGATTTATCTGCATACTTTTCTAATGCAGGACAAGGCTGTTCAGCGGAGAGTAAAGGCTCTGTGAATATAGTTTGTGTTTAAGTCTTCACTGTGTTCTTATCATGTGAGATTTCTGTTAAGATTTTATATTGAATTATAATCTAAACTTGAAAAATTATGAATTCATTTAGTTTTCTTCAAAGAATGAAGTTTTTACACCCCTAAAAACCAAGAAAGATAAATAAACTGGCATTTGAATGCATCACCTGTAAAATCTGTTTTGTCTTTATTGCTTAAAGCAGGCTCATTTGAATAGTGGCATTTAGCTTAGACCTCAACACAAGTTCAAATAATAAGATATTATGTGAAACACAATTCATATACCTTCTCCAACTTGAAAGGGAGGAACATGTTTTATTATTTTGACTTTATAACATTATTTTTGGGAGGCTTCTTATTAAATAAGAAGTAATGTTAAAATTATTCAATTCAATTTTGATTGAAAGAAAGAACTGTTTCCCTTTTGTTATTAATTATTTTTGCTACACAGCCTAGCATTTTGATACACAGATGTCTTTGAAAATCGAGAGTTCAAGAGATGCACAGATTTGACCCACAGTTTCTCTCCTCTTGTTCTTGTGTTCATGTAGATGTGTTGCTGCAGAGTTTGATGCCATTTGGCAATTCTAATTTTTGACAAATGTTACAAGTTGGCTACTTCTTCTCACCACAAAAGAGGAAGCTGACACAATCATCACCGGGAAGGGTTTTATCTGGCCAAACTACAGGTTACATGAACTCCAAGAAAAAAACATGGGAATCGGTAATATGAGGAGTGTCAGGAGTGTATTTGTGAATGTATCATGAGGTGTGTATGAAGTAAGAATCAAACAATACTATAAATGTGGAGAGCTGGAGGGTCCATGGGGTGTGACATGGTGAAAGAGAACCAGAGCATGGTCTGCAGCCATCTTAAATACAGGAGAGCCACATCTCCTCTGACACCCTGGCCTCCTCTCTGGAACATAACCCAAAATATATAAAAAGGCACACACACAACCCAAACTCAAGACCAACCCCGGGGTCTTAACACAACCAAAATAACCACCTCAACAGCAGATAGATCCCAGAATTAGTTTGGTCGAATGCTGGTTTAAAAATAGTTATGCAAGACAAAAATGAAACATGTAGTTGACTAATATATAACATATAGCTGATTTTGATGTCCTGATGTCTGTATCTCTATTCATTTGATTTGACTTTATTGGCATTGTGGCTGTTAGTAGAAAAATACTGCCAAAACAATTCAGAGAGCCATAAAAAAATCAGAACACTTAAATCATGTTCATGTTTCATGCGATATTTTTTTGTTTGAGACCATGTAAAGCCCAGTGTTACACAACCTCTTATTTGCAGTGTAATGACAAACAAAAGGAACTCGGAGAGTTACATAATCCCTTAGTAGATCTTGTTGCATTTCACCCAGTGCTCTACAATGGTTTGTCTGGGTACTTGTTAAACCATTGGATTCAACTTTGGACTGCTAGATACCAAAGAGTACAGAGAAGCAAGAGGATTCACTGTTCAATTACTACTTTTACTAATTCTGTTTGACAGATCCCAAACTCTTCATTCCCCAGCAGCAAACCAGCAGCAGTGAGAGGAAACTTGAGAAAGTGGATGGGGCCAGAAGAATGAAGTCACAAGAAACTGATATATAACCCTCATGTGTTTGTGTTTTTTGAAGCATGCTATGGTTTAGTATGCTAACACTTATTTTATGACACATCCTTGCTAACTAAGTGGTCAAGCAGATCACGGATATGTGATTGGCTGAGGATATGTCAGGATACATCAGTTTCAGTCAACAACCTAACCACTGCTCTGAAAGAATGCAACTGCCATAAGGTCTATGCTAACAAATCGGAGTTAAAAAATTGGAGTTATGCTTAATAAAACTGGGCTCAAATTGTACTATTCAGTACAGTGATTATCATTTAGTTTAAAGGGGAACACCACCTAAAATATGAATTCCAATATGTTATTTCCATGGCCTAGGAAAGTTCAATTAATAATTCTAAACATGAGCTGCTTTCTCTTAAAGCCAGAAACCAGAGGAGAAAGTCTGAAACTTGTGATGTCATAGGGTATAAAGTCTGAAGCTACACCATATAGACAATAAATGGGACAGTGTTAATTTTGTTGCTGAAAACTATGACTCTATAGTATGATGAAAACGAGATGATGACGAGCTAAAAATAGATCTTGATAATAAAAACTAAGATGAAATTTGTGTTTCATTTTTGGTGATGGACATTGAAAGCCGAGAACAGCCGTGCTTGTAATTATCTTCAAATGCCACATGAACAACAGGCTGGCAAACTCCAGTAAATAGTCGGCACCAGGATGTTTCAGTAGCCAGCAAAAACACTCACACCGTAGCAGCGTCAGTAGTTGGTGCGAGTTGTGAGCTGTAATTCAGGAGGAAATAATCAGCCGTGTGTTTGACTGTGGATGGCGGAGCTGTTGAATGGACTTGTGGAGTTTGTTAGTTGCAGCGGTTGCTGTTAGCAGTGCTTTGACCATGACTTGCTGCTGGTCCTTTTCTTTTAAGTGTCAATGTTTTGTACATGTACCTTTTTTGCGTGTTTTTTTTAGATCCTGTTAATGTCTTGGATGTGTTTTAAATGTCTTCTGTGTGTGTGTGTAAACCTAGTGTTGAGCCCTGTCGAAGACAAATTTCTGTTGCCTTTTGGTTCCAGACAATAAAGTTTTCTATTCTATTCTATTCTGCCCCCAGACTTTACAGCTGATCCGCACAGGACTCCACTCAGTCCAGACTGTCTCAAGAGGGTCTATGGGTTGATGCTGTATGACTGGCAGGTAGGAGGCTCAGTTATATGTGAGTGTGGTCTGAACTCAGATCAGTTTTCTCTGACAGAGGTGAAAGATTAGTGTTAATCTCTAACTCTGTGAGAGAACACGATTTTAATCAACCTCGAGACTAACATATAATTCAAGTCTAATGTCTAAATTCTAATGTATATATATATATGTATGTATGGTGTACACTTAAACTAATGTAATTTTTTTGGTTGGTTTTGGGGGCTAAAAACTAACTAACTGAAGCAGTGTTTGCTCAGCGTCGTTTGTATTTATGTACTGACACAGAGATTCTCGAAGTAATTAAACAATAAACAATGATTTGGTCTATACCTACTCATATACCCATATACTGTTACAGGTGACGGGGTGCTCTCAGTGTCACCGGTAACAATTTTCCCAATTCACTGTCTATGGAGCAGCACCAGATTTTACCCCCTATGACATCACAGATTCGAGTTTTAGCACTCTAGT
Source organism: Epinephelus cyanopodus (assembly GCA_026686955.1). Lineage (NCBI taxonomy): Eukaryota > Metazoa > Chordata > Actinopteri > Perciformes > Serranidae > Epinephelus > Epinephelus cyanopodus. The sequence continues at coordinate 41,575,086 of CM048916.1, forward strand.
TGTCTATATTTGTTAATATTTTTTGACTGTCTTAGACCATTGGAACAAAATGTATGAATTCTGAAAATGGGTGTACATCCCCTTTAAGTGTGAATAAATAATCCGTGATTATGTTTAATATGTAGAAAAGCTGATGAAAGAGCCTGAAAGAGGACACACTTTGTGTAGGCTACTTGAATTTGTGGGTCAGAGTTTAGATAGTAAAGGGGGCGGCCGTTTTCTCCAACACTCAACCCGTCTCACGCTCAGATAGGAGGGACGTGAACCATCTTAGTAAAATAAAACATCTTTGGTGCCTCTGTAAAGTTACAGAGAGAGAAAATCTTTTTGTTGTCGGAAGCAAAAATGGCGTTGGAGCTGTATTTGGACCTTTTCTCTCAGCCCTGTCGCTCAGTTTATATCTTCGCAAAGAAGAACAACATCCCTGTTGAGGTGAAAAAAGTTTCGCTGATGGACGGTGAGTTCAAGTTTATGCAGAGACGAAGAAAACGTGCTTCCCTTTTGTAAACCTGAGATATTAGTGACAGAGCCGAGACACTGGGGCTCAGAGCAGAGCTGCAGAAACACGTAATGCAGGCTAACAGTTATTGTCTTTTTGTTGCTCTCTTGTGCAGAAGCTGATTTAGGCTGCTCTGCAGGACACAGAATAAGTCATGAGCTATACCTGTTGTACAATGAAGGAAAGAAACGGTTTTCTGCAGTCACACGCAGGGGCGTAACCAGGAAGAACGATTGCACTGGGGCCCGTGGGTGGCGAGTTTTTTCCCCAAGGATGGCGAAGACCCTACTCTGCCTTACTCTGCCTCCAATTGACTTACCCTGACATTCTTCCACTAACCCTAACCAATCTCATTCCTCATGCCTAAACATATCCAATCCAGCCAAAAAAGGCAATGACTACTAGCCAATCAGCGGGGCAGTAGGGTGAGCCATGCCTTCGCCATCCTAGGAAAAAAAAAATGGCATCATGGGGCGGGATCCATAAGCAGAGCAGGACCATGCAAGTGATTCAGATTGCCACCTTATAAATATACCTGTGTTCCAAGAGGAATGTGAAAGAGAATGTAAGTACATTTTAAATGGTGCCATTTCCTATATACGTCCTTAAAAGGCAAAACTATCTACATCATAGTTTTTTATTTTTTAAAAAAATACTCAGTAGCAGTCTATAATAAAGTAATACTCTCATATGCAATGATGACTGCTGGGGATATGTATGTTGATGTTGTCCAATGTCAAGTCTCTGTGATCATGTGTTGAAACGATACATGCTTAATAGAGTGCAGTTGGGCCAGTCATATAGTGTGCACTGGGGCCTTTAGTAACGTCCTTATGCTACTGGTCATACGCAATGTCCAGCTGAAATGATAAAGTTAAAAGCACATGCGGTACATACTGGCTAGGCAGCGTCAGGAGATGTTCACATAATTTAGTTATAGCCTCTCAAGTGTTTTCTATTTACCTTAAAACTTCAACTAAAAGCCTAGTCCCTTGTAATAGACCAATGTTGCTACACATTTTGACAAATAAATGCTTGCTGCAATTAGATGCTGGGTCTGGTTGCCGAGCAGTTTTGTTTTTTTTTTGGTAGAAGTTCTTCAGATTTGTAAAACCAGGTTGTTGGCTACCTCAAATAATGTGTCCATTCCTCAGTTACCCTTTAAATTACCCATATTCCTTTAGTCTGTAAGGATCCACCAATCAAAAGAATCAAAAAGGTTTTTCATTAAAATGAATCCAAGTTGTGAGTATTGTTTTAACAGGATAAAGTGGTGTTGTGTCAGTATGTGGGGTGCTGTAATCCCTGAGTGCTGTAATGCTCCCTCTGATGTGCTGTCTGTTAGAGCTAGATCAAATGAATGATTCATTATAGTTATTTTCATATTGGTTTGAATAAACAATTTGATTGTATTTCCTGATCTTTGCAAAGCAGCAGTTTTGTGTGAAAGGAGTTCAGTGCCTGTTCCATATAGACACCTTTCCAAAATATAGGCCTGTTGAGTTCAGTGATTTAAGCAAATAATAGCCCGGGCTACTGATTGAAGTTTACAGGTTTGTCTCTTAATATTTTGTAGATTAAAAAACAAATTGATATGGATGGATATCATTTTAATGTTTTTTATACTAGAGTTTCATTTCAATATTGGTATATTTAAATGCACCTTTTTCTATACAAACCTTTCTTTCATTTAACAAAGCCGTTGTTCATGAGGGTAACAGGCTGGAAAATAATTTTTAAAAAGCTTATTTAAAACAGGAAGTTTCTCAAACAAATATTAACAGGGCCGAGTATTGTTAGAATTTCTTTAGTGCCAATACCTTTGGTATGGATATCAAAATAACACTTTTGATACCTCAGCCCCTCAAGGGGTCCCTTGTAGGGCAGGGCGATATGGAGAACTTCAAATATCGCAATCTTTTTTGATCAGAAGCCTCAATATCAATATCTCGGCAATGTTATAGGGCTGACCAATGGTGCTTAATAAACAGTCATCAATAATGTGGATATTACCAAGATAAAGGCAAATAATAGAACAGCTAGTCAGTCTGGTAATTTCCAAAAATGACATCACTTTACGATTATGCAGCCTTTAACACCAGGAAAAGACAGCACACATCTCAATATTGATATAATATTGAGGGGCTACTTACTTCTGTGTGTCCACATTAGACATACAAAACACCGTCATATATATATAGATATATATGATATATTTTATATTGCCCAGCTGTGGTCCCTTCATCACTAGATTATTAAGAGGATATAAAAGAAAACAAATTTACTTTTTAAGTATTTTTAGTACTGGACAGGTTCTCCTCACATCATGCTATGGACACAATTCAGTCAGTACCAAGCAAGTGTTGAGGTTTGAGTCCTGCCCCTGATTGTAAAAAGACTAAGAATCTGAAGTAGCCAGCACTAAAAGTATATGGAGGTTTCAGTTTAGCCCTATCAGTCGGTAGCTTCATACACAGACCAGCATGTAGTGACTTTGTAAACAGCTATTGATAATTCCAGACTGAAATCATAATTTTTGCTGTGTGTTTTGGTTTCAGGTGAGCAGTTCTCAGAAGAGTTTGAGAAGATAAGCTTGATCAGAAAAGTTCCTGCTCTGCGAGACGGAGACTTCTGCCTGGCTGAAAGGTGATTATTTAAATCACCTTTTATTTAAATCTTCCTCACCTGGTGCCTCAGTGCCTTGCCGTGTTACTATACTGACAGTTAGCCAGTGCTGTATGTGTGGGTGTGTTATATGTGGGGGTGGTAGGGGCGATTTTTCATTGTTTTTTTTTTTTTTGTGAAGCACTTTGTGTAGCATTTTTAATGTATGAAGAGTGCTATATAAATAAAGTAAAAAAAAAAAAAAGTGAAAGCATCTGTCTGGGGAAAAACTTTGCACAGACACAAGTCATATAGTCAAGGTCAGACAATTTAGGAGACATAAACAGAAGAAAACACATTTTTGAGCTTGAGTTGAGGGGGACCTTAAACACTAACAGCCCTGTATAAACCCATGTGTTCTGTGTGGTAGCCATCAGTTCTGTTTGACTCTGCAGCATTGCCATCCTGCTGTATCTGGCTCAGAAGTTTAAGACTCCAGACTTCTGGTACCCAGCTGACCTCCAGCAGCGTGCACGTGTCAACGAGTATCTGTCATGGCAGCACAGTGCCATTCGCTGGCATGGATCAAGGATTTTCTGGCTGCGGGTAAGTTCGCTGACACCTGTCATGGTCTCCTGCTTGTTAAAGCATTGGTTATTATCTTCAGCTTTCCTCCACAGTGAGTGACAGAGGAGTGAGTCAGCTGGAAGGAAAACATCAGCACTGGGTTGCACTCGCTGTGTATGAGTTCTCTCCTGAGTTAAGGTGTAAAGTCTAAACCACAGGCTTAGTTACTAATAGTTAGTTTGTAATTCAGTCATGACCACAACAACTTTGGGCATACCCTAACTAGTTTGGAAGTTAAGTCATTATCATTATTTCATTACACTATGATAATTTGGTCACACCTGTCACCCACATCCAGCTGCTGTTGTGCACTTTCAATTAATGTATTGTATTGGCCCAGCAAAAATGCTGTGATGACGGTGATGACCTCATGAGTGTGAGGAAAGAGTTAACCTTCTTCTAGACAGTGTGCTGAAAAGCTGAACCCTCTGACTTTTGTTTTCATGCCGTCTCGAAAGTTACAAGGTTGAATACTGCATATTTACTGATTTCCTTGGCTGTCTCTCAGGAAAACATTCACACAATCTGCTCAGTATCTGCTTTCATCTTCCCCTGAAAAGTGATTCAAACATTTTGTATCAAGAACAAGCTCATTGTCAGAGTTGAGTAATATGTTTTTTTCATGTGTACTTCCTGGAGATTTAAATTGAAATCTTGTGTTTGTGCTGTAGGTTTTGATTCCCAAGATTATGGGTGTTGACGTCCCACAGGACAAACTGGACGCAGCCTTGGAGGATCTGAATGGCTCACTGGAACTCATTGAAGAAAAGTTCATCCAGGACAGGCCCTTCATTGCAGGAGATCAGATCTCACTAGCTGACCTGGTTGCCATTGTGGAGATTATGCAGGTGAGCAGAAAAGTTTTTCTGCAGTCAAAATGGCCCAAGGTCAGAGACTGAACCAAGGCCCATGCCACTGTTTTTGCACACTGAGCCCATTACATTGCTGCCAACCTGTTGGAATGTGTTTTTATGCCTCTGCGACAGTGCTCACTGTGGCCGGAGGTATTACGTTTTCAATTTGTGCCTTCATCCGTCCTGTCCTTGTGAACAAAAATTCTGAAGAATGGGAATCTTTTCAAATTTGGCACACAGCTTCACACAAATGTCTAATAGGCTAAAGTAATGACTTAATGTCATTTTATATCCAAAAGGTCAAAGGCCAACTTCACTGTGACATCATCATTTTCTGCATAAAACACTTTTCTGGACATTATTTAACGCCATATCTCAGGAACAGAAGGGGAAATATTTGGTCAGATACTTAATTGGTGACACTAATCTTGGGTGCCCAGTGCCCACCTTGAAACTGTGCTGATTGTATAGATCTTCTGTGGTGATGGCTTGTTTCACATTAACTGGCCTTCTATGTGATTCTCTCACTGACAGCCTGTTGGCTCTGGCCTGGATGTGTTTGAGGGGAGACCCAAGCTAAGCGCGTGGCGGGACAGAGTCCAGGCTACCATTGGACAGGAGCTGTTTGATGAGGCCCACAAACCCATCCTTGGGGCCCAGGAGAGTGTGAAACTGATAGATGGCAGCAAGATGGAGTTCTTCAAGCCCAAGATTCTCAAGTTATTCATGTGAAGAGGAGATTTGGTCAATAAAGCTTCAAGTAAAATCTACCTCACTTTCATTTTTTTCCCTTATATGCAACTATGACACTTTGTAAAGGAAAACATCCCCCAGTTAGAGTCCTTCTGTGAGAGACACACTCTTTTTGAATTGCTTTCTATTTTGCCAGAGAGTAAGAAGCGTATTGCCAAATTAGTAAATTACTTGTCTAAGGATTAGGTATCTGTAAACTGTGTTAGGAAGGAGGACAGCAAATTCCTGTTTTCATAGTTCAATAAACACAGGTTAATTTGGTTCTAAATGATTCACTATTTTCATTATTCCAATGTCATAGAAAAATAAAACAATTACTCCTCTGTTTCTCTAATCTGTGATGAATGAAAATCAAGTGATGGTACTTTGTTGCATTTCTTTTGGAACTGTCCATTGATTTACCATTTCTGGCAGAAAAAACAATTCCCTTTTTTTCTGAGGTTTACCATAGGACTTTCTCTCCTGACAGAGACTTGGCTCTCTTTTAGAGCCTAGAGGATTATAGTTGGCCGATTTTATTGGCAGATATTTGCCATTGGGATCGTGAACAGCATATATGTTTTCCGATATGCACATATTTGAAAACTTTTTTTACACTACATATAATGCAGACACTAATGCTGAGGGTGATTTAGAAATGGTGCAACTGTGTAGTTTGTCAGGCAGAGCACGCGCCGACGCTATTGTTTACAATGCCGTCAGCACTTAGCAGAGTGCGCTGACTGGGGTGGTGCAGAGTCCAGAGGTGTCCTCATGGTAAGTTGCTAACTAGTTTGTGAAATATATACTGGAAAGTTCATAAACAATGACCCCACCGAGCACAGAGCACAGAGAAGCAGTCAGAGCTACAGGCTACAGTGAGGCTAAAAACAGAGTTCATATGACGTTTTTCGAAACACCTTTTTATGTCGGGGCTTCAGCACACTTGGATCACTGCGGATGAGCAGTATGGAGATACTTTGTGGATTCAATTTTGTGTTCTTGGACGTTAGTCTGGGGCGCCGTCTGCCATTAGGTGTGTTAGCCGCTCCCCCCGCCGATCTCCGCAAAGGATGTGAGGACTCGAAAACTTCACCAGGGCCTCTGTTGGCATATGGGTGAGTAGATAATGGCTGAATTTTCATTTTTGGGTGCACTATCCCTTTATCATAAAAAGATTCGTAAAGTGACAGCATGTTTATTTTATTCCAAATGCTAAAATGATATATACCATTTACAGTATATTGACATGTCATATAGCCTCAAAAATAATGTCTGTTTTGAAAATGGCCATTGTTCCCTTTTAATGCTTCACTGTATATATAAATGCATTTCATCAGTTGTGCTCCATGTTAGGAGACACACACGTTAATGCTCTTTTAGGCTTTAATACAAAGTGTTTTATGTTTTTGTTCCAAACTCTGTTAGTCAATTATGGTGATTAGTTGTTAACACTGTGACAATATGTTTCACCATATGGCTCCCATAGTGGGAGATAATACTCTTCAAATGAAGTTCAAAGAGCAGCACTCATTATATTTGAAGTCTGTGTATACTCCATGATCAAGGTTAGGTTGCACAGCAGAATGCAAGATGAATTACATTTCCAAATCCTTTCAGTGTAAATCATTTTCTAAAATTCCTTATTGTTCTCCCTTGTTAGGCTGTACCTACAATAAATAGCAGTAGGAACAGGTAAGTATTTTCTTTGTACTGGTTCATACGATATTGCAACAAAAGCAAAGTTGTCTTACTCTGTAAGTGTTGGGTTACAAGACTGAGTCTATAAATTATAAAGGGTTATTGAAAAGTTTTCTTTGATTTACTGTACCAGTCTCAAAACTGTAGATTGAGGCTTTAGTTCGTAGTTAGATATATTTGCTGTACATTATTTGAACTGCTTTGATAAAAGCCTGGTAAATAAAGACTTGTACCTTCTGAGCTACGTCTGTTGGCCTGTTACTCTGAGCTGAATGACTTTTCATCCTCAGACAACAGCTGGACTTTATCAGCCACTTTACAACCAAGCTCTTTAAGGAAGATCAAACAATGTCCTGTTCTTACACATCTTTATTACAGAACTGCTGCCATAATCACAAACAAAAATGCCTTTATACAAAAGTTATGTAACACCTAATCATTTAACAGTCTGAAGAATACAAAAGGAAAAGTATGAATCAGTAAGACACACAATAGAATAGAATAGAAATTTATTGTCATTGCTCCAGAAGAAAACAATGAAAAACAGTTTGGCAACTCCAGAATTGCAGCAGCAAACATCATATATTCATTCATAAATAAAATAACAATAAAAAGAGATTAAAAGTGCAACTCCTGCAGACAGTTCAGTGCAATTCGGTTCAGTGCACATCATTGGATGTCAGGGGTGATGGCAGTAACAGCTCGTGGGTAGAAGCTGTTTCTCAGTCTATTTGTTTTGGTTTTTATTGTCCTGTATCTTCTCCCAGAGGACAGAGGAGAAAACAGAGAATGTCCAGGGTGTGAATGATCTTTAGAAATACCACTGGCTTTCTTTTCCAGTCAGCCAGTGTAAATGTCTGTGAGTGACAGCAATGGTGATCCAGTAACACGCTCAGCTGCCCTCACCACCCACCGGAGATCCTTCTTGTTCCCCTCTGTGTAGCTGGAGAACCACACAGTGCAGCAGTAGGTCAGGATGTTCTCTATGGCTGCCCGGTAGAAGTTGGTGAGCAGGTGATGAGGGAGGTGAGCGTGTTTTAACTTCCTGCGGAAGTACAGTCTTTGTTGGGCTTTCCTCACCTGGTGTGAGATGTGTGTGGTCCAGGTGAGGTCGGCTGAGATGTGAACACCAAGGAATTTGAAGCTCTCTACCCTCTCGACCTCCTCTCCGTGAATGGAAAGGGCAGAGTGCTCAGTGCGTCCAGATCTTCTGAAGTCCACTATGATTTCCTTGGTTTTAGTGATGTTTAAGTCCAGATTACTATCCAGTAACCGTCCAGTTTGTCAAGTGCTAACCCTCTTCTCTGTAGGCTGCCTCGTTGCTGTTTGATATCAGGCCAACTGTGGTGGTATTGTCGGCAACAAAGTTCATCAGATGGCTTTCAATGGAAAAAATATCCTGGCTGATCCATCTAAAGGCCCCAGATGTGAAGTCTGTATATTAACACTTTGAAAGGGTTCTTCGCACAGATGAAGCGATAACCATGGTGGCAGTTGGTGTTACCCCAACCATCTGAAATTTGATTTAAAGAAAGAGAAAAGAAAAAGAGAAAATGCAGGTCTCCTGGCTGGCATTGAGAGAGAGGTATGATACACCCTGGACAGGTCACCAGACTGTCACAGGACTGACACATGGTGACAGAAAAGACACATTGAACACGCGATTAAATGAATGAATGTTGTCGCTAATTTGTATCATACCTAAATGTATATCTATTCTATGTGTTAAAGACAAACGAACAATCTCCACTTAATTTAGTATCAGCTTGAAAGCAAAAGCACATACAATGTAATTATTCTTTTTCATATAATTGTAAATATATCCAGGCATCAAAGGACTCACATTCACACCTATGGACAATTTAGAGTTATCAATTAACCTAGTCCCCAAACTGCATGGACTGCATGCTTTGGACTGTGGGAGAAAGCTGGAGTGCCTGGAGGGGACCCATGCTGACATGGGGAGAACATGCAGGCTCTGCACAGAGGGGCTCCCACACCTGGGATTGAACTCGCAACCCTCTTGCTGTGAGGCAACAGTGCTAACCACCACACCACCGTGCCGCCAAATGGCACTTTCTCGTGAATGCAATATCTTAAGAACATCTTAAGGGATTTTTTTTCTAATTTGGTATAAACATCTCTTGGACTCAAGGATGAACAGATTAGAAGTTCGTGGTCAAGAGACACTGTGACCTTACGAAATATGTTTTTGGCCATACAATTTTTGGCAATTTTTATTGGCTAATTGTGACAAAATATCATACAAATGTCTAATAGGATAAAATGATGGCGTTTTTTATCCAAAAGGTCAAAGGTCAACTTGATGTCATAATATTCTACAAAAAGACTTTTCTGGCCATTAGTCAACACCATTTTATTTAAACATGCTTTATGACTTGTTTTGGACTCAAGACCATAACAAGAGTGTGTGTTTTCATAAACGTCTCTAAGACCTTGAGAAACAATAAAACGTTGTTTCCTTATTCAGTTGCTGTCTTCTTTCCTTATTGAGGCAGTAATAAAAGATAAGATAATCCACTAGAGACTTACAGGAACAATAAAATAACTCCATCCTATCTCTGCATTTCATGACCTTACATTATTTAGTTGTGTTTACAACAGTGTTTACTGCAAGAACTGAAAGAACAGCAGAAAGATATATCGGCTGTCCTACACATATGAAGTGTGAGATTGGGGATTCTCCACTAGTATATTTGACAGTTAAAAACACTTCATTTTCTGCATTCTAGTGAATTTTAATGCACCAATTTACTGTGGAGATGCCTTTTTAATGTAAAGGGAAAATTCAGGTGAAAAGTGACAATTCAAAATATAAAAATATGATGGAATATAATGCAGTAAGGCTCTCAGGCAAGCAGATTTTATTCTCTTGTAGATCAACTTTTTACTGTTATCCTTGCTGAGTCAGCACACATGTAGACATGATTCGCTCTTCAGTCCTCCTTTGTGTCTTTTGTTGGCACTGCTGTTCATCGGAGTGGGAAAACCGTAACTCGTGTTGAATTAGATGAATGCAAGGTCACATTGACCTTGACCTTTGACCACCAAAATTGAATCACTTCATCCTTGAGTCCAAGTGAACGTTTCTGACAAATTTGAAGAAATTCCCTCAAGGTGTTCTTGAGATATCGCGTTCATGACAATGGGATGGACAGACGGACAACCCCAAAACATAAGGCCTCCGGCTACAGCTATCGCCAGCAAGGGGGCGTAAACTAACGAGGCAGACGTTAAAATTCTGACATTGATATGAGCCCTACAGCTGTATAGCCCCGCCATAGTTAAGCCAAGAGTAATACTCTGCCTTTGCTGCTGCCACTGTGTGTAACTAAAGAAAAAAAATGTAACAAACATTTTTTCAGTGTTCATGAATTCTCTATCCTGACTGGTGTATGTGACATCACGTTTCACCTAATGCAGCCCCGCCCAGCTCTAACCAGTGAGCAAAGTGAGTACATTTCCTCCAGGAAAGTGTGACAGGAATAAACAATGACAGTATGTTGGGAACCCAGGTAGCTTTTTTTTTTTTTTTTTTTTTTTTTGATCAAGGTCTTTTTTATTTTCAAATGTTACAAACAAAAGATATACAATTCACACATGAGACAGTCAAGTCTAGTTCCTGTCCATTTATACCTAAATAGTCCTATAAACCCTTTCAAATATAAGTTTGTAGATTCATACATATATAATTAAAATAACTAAGTAAATAAAGCAAAAGAGAAAGACATGATGGAGATAAATAAAAAACAAACAAACAAGGTACAAGGTGAAGTGGACTCTGTTTTTATCAGTTAAACTTGGTGTTATTTACTTTTAAGTAGCTGTGTGGCGTCTTTGATTGAGGCAGTAATGTAAGATAAGATAATAATAATAAAATAATAAACTTTAGATTTCCAGTATTCCACTAGAATCCTTCAGATGTGTGCTCAAAGTGAAAAAAGGGCACATGGAACACTATTTTAAAACACCATACACCAATATATAGTCACTGACAGCAGCATAACCTCTTCAAAGATAGCAACTCATATTCAAACAGAATGTAAGATGAAATGTGACAACAAATGCATCATACTGTATCAGTGCCTCACACATAATGAAATCAGAGGGGGAGAATAATAATTAAAAAAAGTACTTTGAATTATGAATGTGTTATAATGTCACTTGATTTTCTCTTTAATTTTCTCATAAACTGAACAGTAAAATCACAAGAAGTTTGATCTGGACAAAATCTGCGTCATTGGTACACTGATGGTTGCCAGATCATTTTATTTATAGCCTGCTCATTATTAAATTTTAATGTCCTTTTTAATAAGAGCCATGTATTCAAGCACCTTCAGCTTCTGCACATGTCTGTAAAACCAGGGTGGGCCAAGGACAACTTGACACACAGAAGACCCAAAAAGTATTGCCCATTTTCATTCAAACAAATCCATCCATAAAATGTTTATAATGTTACATGTTGATGATCAGTAATAATGATCCAATAATATCATGTATAGTAATATAACACTGACAGAAGCCATTCCTCCTGCATAATGAGGACTTGCTGCTCATTCTTCTGTACTTTTCCTTCAGTAGAATTTTGTATAGCGTATCACCATTGTTCATATGTCCTTTAAAATACAAGGTCAGAACACACAGCTGACACACTTACTGTAACTAAATATCCAGCCCAGTTTAACTGCAATTCTTTTAAACCATTAAGCTGATCTGAAATCACAACAACAAGGAAGAGGTTTGTGAAAACTGTTTATATGCTGTCAGGAAACAGATTAATGATCAGCCTTATATCTTTATGTGCACGCTGCAATCATCTTCCCACATCCAGGACTGAGTCATAGATAAACATTGGCACGTTCTGCCACATGAACGTGACTCAGTGCTTCAGGTGTGTGTATATAAAGAGCAGGGATCCCCTCATCATCACTGCATCATTCAGCTGATACCTGAATAACATCACCTCACATTTACCTGACAGGTAAGACACCTGCTGTATTTCTTCTCTCTTCAGTGGAGCTCATGGTTCTGCTCTCTGTCTGAATATTTATTGGCTCTTTGTTTTTTCTCCACACAGAACAGTTGATCAGTTGATCATCACCATGAAGACTGTCCTGGTCCTCTCCATTCTCCTCTGTGCTGCATTTGCAGGTCAGATTCAACACAGACCATTTAGACAGAACACACACATTATCATCCATGTGTTCATCAGTCAATCAGCCAGACTGTGCAGAACACACACACTATCATCCATGTGTTCATCAGTCAATCAGCAAGACTGTGCAGAACACACACACTATCATCCATGTGTTCATCAGTCAATCAGCAAGACTGTGCAGAACACACACACACACACACACACACACACACACACACACACACCATACACACACACACACACACACACACACACACACACACACACAGTGTGTGGGCCAAAGAGTACACAGCACTGAGAGACTCAGCGGCCATACCACATGTGACAAATACAATTGATTGATTGATTGATTGATTGGTTGATTGATTGATTGATTGACAGACATTTAATCTCACTGACAGTGTTGTGTTTTTGCCTGCAGCTCCACAACCAGAGGGTGAGAAGACAAACGAAGCGAAAGCTCCAGGTCAGTATTGAAGGTCTTTGCTTTAATACACACAGACAGTCAGACATTCAGATCTACATCTAACTATAAAGCAATTTCTCTCTGTCTGTCTGTCTGTCTGTCTGTCAGCAGCTCTGTGGGCGGCTAATCAGCCTAATGGAGCATGTTTTGAACAGACACTGCACTTGTGTATCTAACACCGACATTAATGTGATTCATTCACAGAAGCAGCAGTGGAGGTCCTGAAGGAAGAGATTGTTGCTGCACCTGGTTAGTGTCCTCTTTAAATCTCCTGCAGAGTTTTTCTGTTTGGTTTCATGTTTTATTTAGCCTGTACTGTGACAGCCATGTGAGAACATTAAATGTCAAATTGTCTAATGTCAAAAACTCAACTAAAAAGAGTTCTGATGAATCTGTTGATGTTTCAGAGATGGACAAGATGATGAAAGATGAGGAAGTACTTGTGCCAGAAGAATTTGTCCCTGTTCCCAGAAACGGTAATCACAAAGGACACACGTCACCCAAAACAATATATTGTGTAGCTGCTATTTATAATCAATTAAGTGGTGAAACACATATTTACCAGTTATATTTGATCAAGTACTCACCACTGTTCCACATGTTGTTGTACTAAAGGTTCAATGAGACATTTTCAAACAACATGCTCATAATAAGAAAACTAAACACACACATATTGACATTTTTTGATGATGAAATATATTGCATATTATTTATTTATTTATTTATTTATTTATTATATTTTCAGCACCTGTGTCTGAGGAGGCAGCAGATCCTGAATGTAAGAGCCACACCACTGTTTTAAACTTTCCGTTATGTTCCTTCATTAATGAGGTCATCATAGAAACAACAATGACACCATAGAAAGAAAAAGCAATTAAAGTCAAACACCTCTTTCCAAACATCACATATGTGCTCTTAAAGAATCATAGCAGTATTTTTGCACGTCAGGCTTTTAACTACAACCAGCTTAGCTTTTACTCTGCTGCTAAGTATTCTACAAAATATGTCAGATACATACAGACAGATGTTGGTGTCATTACAACAGCTGTTTCTGCTGAAGGAGGCTGTATACAGTTAGATTAGAAAGGACCTATTATCTGTGTACTTCAGTCAGTGAAACTGCTCTGTTGAAGACAGTGTTTTCTCTCTTCTGTCTGTCTGTAGCTCGTTTCGGCTTCTGTTCAGACGGCTGGTTACAGCACGGCTCTCGCTGCTTCCGGGTCATACCTACTTCCATGAGCTGGTACAGGGCTGAGGTACTGCTACCATCACACTTACACATTGTTATTGTGAGAACACTGAGCTTGTACACACTGTGAACAATGTGGTTGAAGTCGTAGCTTTTCCTGTCATCTGATAGACTTTGTTATTAATTCAGTTAAGCAAGTGTAGAACTTACCATTGACGCACATGATGAATGCAACATGTGCCACGACATGGAGCATCAGGATGGTGATAGTAGGTCAGTCAGTGTGTCACCATCAGTCCGTGAAAAGATAAGCTTTTCACATCAAAGCTAAAGACAACTCATTTGGAAGAAGAAAATGCAGAAATGAAATGAAACAACTATTTAGTTGTTTAGTCACAAAGATTCCTATTTGCATCCTCTGTCTGACAGGAGCACTGCAACTCCCTGGGTGCCCACCTGGCCTCGGCCAGCAACCCCAGAGAGTACAGCTTCCTCCAGCAGATCGCAGGGATAGGCAGTTCAGGCATTGCATGGCTGGGAGGCTTCAACCTGCAGGTATGGATTTATGAAGAAACACCACTCAGTCAGTCCAGATCAAGCCCAGGACCTGGTCCAAAGGGGGTCTGGACTCACACAAGACTGATGTGAGAGCAAATGAAGAGACTAAGACAACACATCTTTACACTCATGTTCTTTGTCTCTTAGGGCCAGTGGATGTGGATTGACCAGGAGGGTTTCTATTACACCAACTGGTACTTATACTCCTCCTCCAGCAGCTCCCTCTGCAACTACCTACGCACCAACAGTAAGTCCACCTGTTTTTAGGCTAGATCTCAATACAAAATTTATATAATTTTCCTTTAAACTACTGTAGACTACTAAAATATTTAACTACATGAACCAGTGTTACAAAATGACATTAAATAAAGTGCTGTCACAATGAAGTTAAAGTACTGTTATTACAAAGTTAACTTAAGTATTGTTATAATGAAATAAATCAAAGGGGAACCACTGGTGCTTTTATTATATGGAGTGTGTGTGTTCTCCTCTTGTCAGCGTTGGTCTTTTCCACGTTATCTGGCCTCCTCCCACAGTCCAAAGACATGCTGGTTGGGTTAAGTGATGACTTTAAATTCCCTGTAGGTGTGAATGTGAGCGTGAATTCTTTTCTGTCATCATGTGTCAGTCCTGTGACAGTCTGGTGACCTGTCCAGGGTGTACCATACCTCTCTCTCAATGCCAGCCAGGAGAGGCTCCAGCCCCTGCCCTCCGCCCCCCTTTGCAATATAGTCATTCATGGCCCATATCCCATGTGTAACAAGCCAGGATACATTGAGTGTAATCAATATATCACACACCCCTTTTTATTTTTTATTTATTTATTTCTTGTTATCACAGAGCTGATATCTGTATTTATATGTCTTGATAGGCCAATGTGCCTAGATCAGAGTGAACGTGATGCTGACTTGTACATCAGGGTCCTGGAGTACAAGTCAGCGTCACTCAGCAAATCTGATGAAGCAACATGCGAAATGCGTTGTTCGCTCCTTTTGTTTTTAAACAAGTTTTTGATCTTTTGACTTATATTTCACCTTTTTTTTGGTCTGAGTGCTGATTAACTCAGTTTTCTGTGGAAAGAGACAAATAGGTGATATTACAGTGAACATTATGGTGAATCATTTACTCACTTAAAATATGTATTTGCCGTTAACGTTGTTATTTGTTCTCCTTTTCCAAATTTCAGATGGTTGGGGTAACACCAACTGCCACCATGGTTATCGCTTCATCTGTGCAAGGAACCCTTTCAAGTGTTAATATACAGACTTCACATCTGGGGCCTTTAGATGGATCAGCCAGGATATTTTTTCCATTGAAAGCCATCTGATGAACTTTGTTGTGTGTCTTACTGATTTATACTTTTCCTTTTTTATTCTGCAAGAGTGTTAAATGATTACATTTTATATAACTTTTATGTACAGGCATTTTTGTTTGTGATTGTGGCAGCAGTTCTGTAATAAAGACGTGTATAATGGGACATTGTTTGATCTTGCTTTCAGAGTTTGTTTGAGAAATGTATCACAAATCTGTTAGTTTTGAAAAGATTAATAGAATAGAATCAATTATATCTTTATCGTCCACCAGGGCAGGAAATTTGTCTCTGGCTCACCAAACACAAAAGACAACATAAAAGCAGACAAATAGTTAGTAAAACAAACAAAACAGAGTCATTACAGAAATACTTAACAAATTACATCAGCTCAGTGTCTGTCTGTGGTTTAAAGCTCATCTGTCACTTTGTTAAAGCCTCAGTGTATAAAAATGGTGAGTAACAGTGACATTAGCGGTCAATTTCTAGATTGCAGCGCTCACTCGCTCACCCCTCCTGTCAGGTAAGTGACGGTGGCCTCATAGGACAAAAAGCCTTGCACAGACAGCAGAGATGGCATCATCCACAAGTGTTTCGAGTTTTTCCAGGAGTATCGAGTGACAAGGTGAATATTTATTTAGGAATCTAAACCATGTTACAATATGTTATACCTTATCAGTGAGATATAGCTTATCTGTGAGATATATGTTAGGAGTGTTTTATTTCTAATTGTTTTGGTAACACGAGCAAACGTTAGCATAGTAATGCTAAAATAACACGTTTATGTGATAGTCACGGCACAGTGCGGCAATATAGGTTGGTACGATTATAATATATGTGTTTCCAGAGTGAGAGGCAGGGAGAGGAGGAAGACCAGGGAGAGGAAGGGGGCGAGGGGGTAAAGACAGTGCAGGAACGGCAAGGTGAGGAGGTAGTGTCTCTGCTGCCCAGAGGGAAGAGGAGGAGGAAGAGGGTGGCAGCCTCCGCAGCAGCGCTAGAGAAATCATAAGAATAGACCGATATTCACTCGCGTTTTGTCCCGACCTCGCTTATCTGATCTTTTTCTTTTATTTGGTGGCGTGGTTTCCCTCTTACGGGGCAAAACATATGTGTGGTCCACCATTTAAAGTGCGACAGAATCATAAAAGTACAAAGCAGGTTCACGCAGAAGCGCCTCAGATTGAGCTTCACCTTAACTGCCTCCAGTGACGGCAAGTTCTCGGCAAAAGGCGAAGCGCGTATATCCCTTTCAGCCACTGTATTCAAATATGGCGACACAAGAGGGCAGCCTCCAGCAGACTGCGCCATGCCTGTGTATATATAGAGAAATCATTCTAAGCCTATGAGAAAGCTTCCATTTGTATGTGAAGTGCATTACACTTTAGTAAATATATATTTATGAAAGCAATAGTGAGAACTATCCTCCAAGGTATGCTTTGCTTTCTTCCTCTTTCTTCCTCGTCCCTTCTGTAAAAAGTTTGGTCTCAAGGGCTTTTGTGGCCTGCCAGCTATTTTACTTGCCAGTGTCACAATCCCACAGAGTTTATCACTTGAAAAAATACCCAGTATTTCCAGAGAAGCTCATTTGGGAGTCCAGAACCGTACAGAGGCATTTAAAATTTTATCAGTATCATATCATTGTATGTGTTGAGTAAAGTGAAGTAGACTAAAGTCTGACACCCTCTCACTCCTAAAGACAATGTGTCATGATTCAGAGTATTTTTAATCACAGAATAAGTTTTTGCAGACTGAGGATCTTGAAGGAGCTCTATTTGAAAGATTGTTAGCTTCAAAAAGAAAAATAACTAAATTGCCTCTAAAATGTGCTGAAAATGAACTCTAATTATTAGTTGAGGTGCCCCAGATTGTGACCATTATTCCTGATGTGACCAAATGTTCACACATAGAGGGAGGTAAGGGTTAAAGTTCATTTCAATGTCCTTTGCTAGCTCGAAATCAGCCCCAGAATCACCCTTGCTGCTGGTGGATAAAAGACAAAAGACCCTTCATGCTTCAGAACCAGAACCTCAATGTATGAATCAGTGCTGCGGGGAACATTAGTAGTTTTGTTGGTATGCTCATGTTACTAAACTAAGTTGAAACCAGATGTAGTTCAATAAAGTCTTTAGTATTTACCATACTATGTATCACCACCATACTGCTCAAAGTTCTGAGTCTGACCTGTGTCCCAGAGAAGCTGCGTCAATCTTAATGAATCCGGCACAGTTAATGAAGACCTTGGGCCTCATGGGGCACATGGTAACCAGCTGAGTGCGGTATGGTAGTCAAACACAGTGAGGTCTAAAATAGGATACTCCACTCTATGCATAACCGCACAGGGTCCCATTCTGGCCCTCCTTTCATGCTATATACAGTATTGGTTTACCTTGAGCAGGTGGGAACCTTTTCTGGGGCCCAGGCCACAGACATACTGGACCAGACTCTGGGTGTAGGGGTTGGATATGGCTGGGTTCACATCAATCAATCAATCAATTGTATTTATGAAGCCCGATATCGCAAATCACAATTTGCGTCACAGGGCTTTACAGCATACTCCCCCAAAAAACCTTTAACGGGGGAAAAAAACGGTAAAATCCTTCTAAAATGTAATTTTTTTTTGCATACAAGTGTGACTTCATATTCTATCTACACTAAAAAAACAAAATTGTTATAAAAACTTCATTATATTTTGGTTAAAATTCACATTTTAGTCCAGTCCCCAGGTTTTCACTCATTGCTGTTACCCAAACACATTCCCCCCTCTGAAAATTATGGAACATTCCACCACGGACATGTTCAGCAGGAAGTGACATCATCTGGGTCTTCTGAAAGTCATGGGAAGACCAAAAGTAAGTTCTTTCATTTATTTTTCCTTAAATTTAATGATATTGTAGCTGAGTCAGAGACGGTAAGTCTCAAAGTTCAGTCCTGTTACCTAAATTATCTCTAAGACAGTATTTGTTGATATCAAAAGTAAAATATTCAGTTAAATCTTAAGAATGTGCTCTGTGTGCTCAAGCTATTAGTATAGATGCTAAGTAGCTAGAACTCACACAATTGCTAATTTTATGCTAAAAACTCATTGCTGTTACCCTCATTGCTGTTACTCAAATAAAGAGTAACAGCAATGAGTGGCGGTAACAGCAATGAGAAGTGCCCTCTTATGCCCTTTTATATTAATGAAAAGAATACAATGAATGAATGTAAAGAATATAATGAATGGATGAATATTAATTAGCTTACATGATTCCATACATTTTAAATGAAATAGGCTAACTAAAGTTGTTGTCACCTGAGATCAGTTTATAATGTGAATTATAATTACAGGGAGCATTGAGTGCTGTTGAAAAGCAGCAGCGGTATCGAGCCAGGCGTGATGCAGATCCAGAGAGGAGAGAAAAATATTTAGAAAAGGAAAAGGAGAAGTACAGATGCAGAACAGTGCAGAAAGTGGAGGGAGACTTACATCCCACCCCCGAAACCAGTCACATCACGTCACATGGAAATTGACAAAGAAATCTGGGCAAAGCTACAGAATGTATTAGAAGAGGTCAGTACCTTATTTTTAAATCTATTAGTCATGATTGGTGTAAAACTGGGGATAATGAATATATTTTGTCGATAGTGTAGAATATTTTCAAATTTATGGGAAATGATCGTCAATGCATAGATCCAAGAACATATAACATCTTAACTTTTTGTTTGTGTCCATTTTACCTTTTTTAGATGTAAAGAACCAATACTGTGCATCCATGGAGAAGCAAGACAGACCCACAAGCCGTATCTCTCTTCTCATCTTTCGCTGTGTCATACAGCTGTCATACAAAAAGGCACAGAGCCAATACACACACACACACACACACACACACACACACACACACTTCAGATCTCTCAAACCTGATGTCTCATAGTTTGCAGTTAGTGGGGCTTTCCTTTTTGACTCCCACTATACTACCTCTAACAGTTTGTATTGAAATGTTGATGTATTTTAATAATTTTGTATATGTTCTGTCTTTGAATCTTACCAATAGCAACAATGAATTTTAATATGAAGTTCTGTTTATTGTGTCAAAGAGCTACATGCAGGTCACACACACTCACATATCCATGCACTCACATACTCATCCCTGTTACCGATTTTCTTTACTGTTACTAAATGTTTTTTTTCTGATTATTCAATTGTTTCTCCAAAATTCAAGAAAATGCACTGTATTTTTACATTTATATTGGTTCCATCAGTTGTCTGATTGCTTAATGAAATACATGCTCAATCTTTGGATGAATTTTTTTTTTTTTTATGTTCTTTAAAAGAAAACGTCTGATTTGCATTATTAAAAAAAATACAACTCTAGTTTAAATATGGTATTTTTTTTGTCATAAATATTACTATTTCATCATGTAACCAACCATTTATTCTACATTAACTCTTTTTCTAAGGGAAAACAATGTATGTGGTTGATATTCTTTTAAACATGGTTTTAAAATGGCATTTGAGTTTTGGTAACAGCACAGAAAAAAATGCAATGATAATAAACTTTCGAAAGTTGCAATAAATTAAATAAAGTAGCCTGAGATTGACCAGTAGTCATTTTGAATGAGTAAATGTGTATATTACTAAATTCTATGTTGAAATGGAATGAAAAATGAAGTTTAACTTTGAAGAGTTGTAATGAGCAAATGGCACTCTTTTGGCGGAATGACTCGTATACATATTAAAAAGAAAAGGAGACAAAAGTCCACTGTGGTGAACACCACTGGTCACATGGAAGGGAACAGATGTTACATTCCCCCATCGCACTCTCATTGTCTGATGCGAGTACCAATAAACCAAGATTCTAATTATAAATTTTAGACAATTTTAAAAATAATTTCTCATGATTTACACGATCAAATGCTTTAGAAGCATCAATGAAGCACATGAACATTGTTGAATTTTGCCTCTTATATTTATGTAAAATTTCCTTTCGTGCAGAAATACATAAATCAGTGCCATGGTTTCGTTTAAAACCAAACTGGTTGTCAGTAGACAGGACTCACCTCTCAAGCCTACACGGTAGAACTCTCTGAAGTGTGATATGGCAAGGTTCTCTGCGTATTGTGGTGGTGTCACTCTCTGCACTAACATTATTTGATGTCAGCTGCATACTCCTTGTTGAAGGTTCATTTAGGGTTGCACTAGAATGCAAGATGAATTACATTTCTGTACAGGTTGACTGGGATTAATAGCTGGATATATTCTTTTTCAGCTTATACTTATTAAGCCGTTGTAGAATTTGCCATATGCTTAAAACAATAAAGACTCACACATAGTACAAAAAAAGGACTCAGACTGAAGTCTGGATTTCACAAATCATTATTTTACATGTTGCAGGGCTGTACAGACAGCAAAAATTGAGCTAATGTGCATAGAGTGCAAAAGTGCAAACTCTTGCACCTGTAAAAGTGACCTATATATATGGTGCACCAGTATGCACGCCTCATTCTGCACTGGGGAGGGTCCAACAAGGACTGAGACGTTCGCACTTTTGGCACTCTATGCACATTTGCACATTTTTTCAGTCTCTACAGCCCTGCAACATGAAAAATAGAGATTTTGAAATCAATCATTTTTTGTTCTGCAAACCAGTCCTTCTTCACTATATTATGACATTTCTCTGACTTCCACACCAGAATAGACTAACATAGGACAGTTGATAAAGGTACAGCTCATCCCATGCCTACCCTTAAAACACACCCACACACACAGTAACTGAAATACCAGCAGAGCTTGTTTTGATTGAAATTGTGATACAGTGAAATGCTACCATCAAGTGGACAAGGTCATTTCAACTACATAGCAGCAGTTACATACCTGTCATCATCTTCTCCTATTTATGTATGTATATTCAGTGAGTGGAGCTTCCTCCCATTTGTCCCACCCCGTAATCATAAACCGGAAGTAAACATCAGCTGTTTCCAATCTAGTCTCCCCTTAAAAGACGCAGGAGTCAGCTAGGTGGGGGGTTGCACACTCACCAACCACTAAGCTTGTGACTGTGCGTTAAAAAATTCAAGCGTGGCAAGGAAGACTGTCGTGGACTGGGACATAGGTTGTGAGGGAGGAAAGTAGGAAGCTGGTTGGATACGGCGAAAGTGAAAAGAAATTCGAATTTTAAACAAACCCGAGATTGCTGTTGAAGCCTCTGTTTCAGTAGCCTGGGGACACTCCTTTCTAAAGTGTGTTTAACACACTGGAGAAAACGGCTGGCAACAAAGCAACACCTCTTGCATTTTTGAAAAGGACACGCCCTCCCGGAAATGTGTGCCCCCCCTTTTCTCGTCTGCAAGGACACAAACACACAGAGATCTTGAAAATGGATGCCGAGAGAAATTTAACTTGGTTTTATCAAATGTGTGCTCAGTCCACAAGATTGTGGAAATGAAGGACTTACAGCGACTTGAGCCATTTTGTACCGCTACACGTGTTTCTAGTCAGACTATGTTTCTGAGCACAAGAGTTCAGCGAGCCACCGAAGAACCGCCCTGCGGATTTACTATTGGTTCTGCAACGTAGGGAGTTTTTTTAAACTCTGAAATTGTATCTGCCCATCTAAACACAAAATCAGGGAGAAAGTCATCAGTCTTTAGTTAAGCAAAGTGTCTAAAGACTGACTTGTGAGTCTACTGTTTCAGAGGTTTTCGGAGAGATGGCTGCGTCCTCAGCTGGAAGGAAAGGGACAGCAGTGAGGCAGAATGGATCAGAGAGAGAGTTTGATTGGGGAGACAGTGATGGCAGTATGGAGGTAGCCAGTGAAGGAGAAAGCGGAGGATCCTCAGGGCAAAGATGGAAAGAAGGGGGGGGGGGGGGGGGGGAGAGTAACTTGGAAGGATCTGGTAGGCAGAATCAGGAAAATATAAAATGCATTGTAAGATGCTAAATAGCGTTATTGGAAATATTGATTTTGCTAAGGTACTTCTTGATGGTAACCTTTTAATTGGATGCAACAAGGAGGAGCAGGCAAGTAAGGCTCTCAAACTTAAAGAGATTGGTTGGATTAAAGTGGTCAGTACGAGCAGAGTAGGAGAGACAGGTAGGGCCATTGGACTTAGAGGTGTCATTTCTGGTATACACCTTAACATAGGCGTGGAGGAGATTAAAAATAACTTGAATGGGGCATGATATTAAATGTTTAGAGGATAAGGTCTAATGTGAACGGGACCAAGAAAGATACTGAAACTGTAATGATTGAGTTTCAAGGGGATGTTATTCCAAAGCGAGTGATGTTGGGGCTGATGATTTACATTGTGAGAGACTATGTTCCAAGACCAACGAGGTGTTTCAACTGCCAAAAGTTTGGGCATGTAGCTTCAAGGTGCAGGGAGCAATGCAGATGTGCACGCTGTGGAGGGAATCATGAGTATGGCAAGTGGGGTGAGGAGTGCAGCCCAAGTACACTTCGGCTGCAAGATCTCTTATTGCAAATGGGCAGGAGTTCTAGAGTTTTATTGAAGGTTTAGTGACAAAGCCAGATGTAATATGTGTTCAAGAGACTTGGTTGAAGCAACACTTAGATTTTGTATTACAAGGGCATGTTATCATACGTCAAGATAGGGAAGTAGGGAATGGTGGTGGGTGTGTGACATTTATCAAACTAAATATACCATACAGAGTGTTGGGAAAGGGAGAAGGTCAAGAATATGTTGTGGTGGAGGTGCTGTGTAAGGGAAAGGAGGTTGTGATAATAAACTATTATTAACCCATGTAAAAGGATTGAACTAGACATGTTAGGAGTTCAGGGTCAGGATAGGCGTAGGGTAATTTGGTGTGGGGATTGTAACGCACACAATTCACTCTGGGGGGCGGGCACCTAGATGTTAATGGCCAAGCAATAGAGGCTCTTTTAGAGGAAAAAGAGTTGACCGGTTCAGATCACCAGTGCTATCTCTGTAGATAGCATGTTGTAGAAAACCTGGGGCAGTGGTAAGTGTGAATGAGTGAGTCAGCTGTCAGTCAGTGTTGGAGCAGAGAGGGGGAGGGCTGCCCTGCTGGGTACTGTAAGCACAGACCGCGGAACCGGAGGGGGCCAGGGGGGCCATGGCCCGGGTAAAGCCTGATTTATGGTCCTGCGTTGAATCAACGGGCTTGCTGTAGCCCCTGGCGTAGCTTGACATGTACCTCCCCAAAAATGTAACTACACGTCGAGGCGACACAGACCCAGCGCAGACTGGCAGGGCTGTGATTGGTTTGCTTGGTAGCAACGCATTTTCTAGACATCATGATTTCCCAAAACTGAATAAATACCACATATCGCAACACAAAACTACTTTGCTAGCTCAATCATGTTGTAACTAAGACATCCGCTGGACAAAAAAAACTTTTTTCATGGACCATTTAGTTAATGAGTCCTTACAGACACCCCTAACAGGACTAACAGCTAATGGTTGTTAGCTTAGCTTAGGTTGTTAGTCCCTCCGAAGGGACACGAACAACTCAAAGTACACGTCAAATAAAATTTATCCAAACATGTTTCTTGTTATTTTAGGTAGTTATTATCACGCTAGTGTTTGTTCAAATGTTCATTTCCCCCAATAAGTTGGTTTTAATTCATTATTTGATTCGATAAACACAGTCTGACGATCTCCAGCCTTTATTTTGGTACTTCCGGTGACCAGCAGTGTGAATTTGCATATTAGCTAAATATTTAGTTTCACCCAGAACATTTAGATTTAACATTTAACATTTAGATTTAGATTTAGCATTTAGATTTAAGATTTGATATTTAGATTTAACATTTAGATTTAGATTTAGCATTTAGATTTAGATTTAATATTTAGACTTAACATTTAACATTTAGGTGCCACATTTAATATTTAGATTTAACTATTTAATATATTTCTAAGTTAACAAATACTGCTGTAAATGTGATAAAAGGTGACATTAAAAAATTCACAACACTTTTTTAAACATTGTTTGAAGCTAAATGTGGCAAAATGTTGATGTTATTTTCAGCGTGAGCCACTCCACAAACGGCACCCCATATTTTTCACTTTGTGCACCTGCCCCTCTCAAGGTCTCTGAATGACCCTGGTGATATCTCTGTCCACATGTGGAGTATTCTGGTAGAATAAAAAAGTCTAAAGTCTGTTTGTTGTTCCTGTAAGTCTCCAGTGGATTATCTTATCTTACATTACTGCCTCATTCAAAGACGCAGAACTACTTAATAGTAAATAAGACAGTTTTATTGCCTCTTTCTCAATTGCGTATCGACATTTATGAATACACAGACTCTTTCAGATGATAAAGCTAGAGTCCACCTCAACACTGATGTCTGGCAGCTGGGAATGTTACTGTTCCTGCAGTGGAAAAAAAAGCTACCTGGGTTCCCAGCATACTGTCATTGTTTTATTCCCATCACTCTGGAGGAAATGTACCCACTTTGCTCACTAATTGGGGCTGTGCAGGGCTGCATTAAGTAAAACGTGATTTCACATACACCAATCAGGATAGAGAATTCATATCCTCAGGAGACCGATAAAAATGGGTAAATTACGTTACACACAGTGGCGGCGGCGACAGTGGAGTATTACTCTTGGCTTTATTATGGTGGGCCTAATCCATACAATGGTAGAGCTCCTATCAATGTCAGAATTTCAACATGCATACATACACAATAGAATAGCACCCCTCTCAACAGCTAGAAATACGGTACATTAGTTAGACTACTCTGGGTGAAATGGTTACACTGACTCCTCTTTCACATGCAAAATTACATAGAAAGAAACACACGTGGACAGTCGCTACCAGAACTGGGACCAAGTTATTGTTTTGCAAATAGGTCTCAAGTTTTGAACTCATGTCCCAAGGCAAGTCCCAGTATAAGGCAGGCTAGTCCCAAGTCAAGTCCCAAGTCAAGACAGACAAGTCCTGAGCCAAGTCCCAAGTCAAGACAGGCAAGTCCTGAGTCAAGTCTCTAGTCCTACACTTTGAGTTTCAAGTTCTAATTCCTTTGTCACTAAATGTAATGCCTTTTTAACATGACAGTAATAATATATTAAATTAACAGAGCAGATTTAAAATTTGTATAAAAAAAGTCAGTACAACAATAACATTATATCAGAAGAAAATAGCACCAAAAACAAACAAACAAAGTGAAGAACAACATTAGAAATATCACAGTTTAAAATAGAGTATATGCTTTCAGCATAAAAACACTCAGAAAAAAGACAAGTCCTCAACTGTGACTTAAGGCCTTCAAGAGAGTTTGCCGACACCTGAGAGGTCTGGGACCCAGAAACGCAAATGTACAGTCTCCTCATGTCTTCAGTCTCTAATATACTCTGGAGCAAGATTATTCAAAGCTTTACAGGTGAGAAGAGAAATCTTAAATTGAATCCTAAATCTGACTGACAGCCAATGAAGTGACATCAGAGGCGGAGTTATTCAAGAGTGACATGAGGTCTTAGTGTCTTGCAAACTCTTACCTTGTAACCGCATTTTGGCTCAGGCAGGAATAAAGAGAAGTAGTTTAGTAGTCTTACAGTAGTCGAAGCAGGAGGACACAAAGCAGGATAACCAGTTTTAACTGCTGGACGTATTTTTTCAATATTTTAGAGGTGAAAGTAGCAGGACTGAATAACTGACCTGACATGTTTATCAGATTTCACCTGATAGTCAAAAGTGATTCTTAGGTTTTCAGCAAAAGATTTACTATTTGTTCAATGAACCGAGGTGTTGGACGATTTAATCAGAGACCTAATCTGAGGCAAATACTGGAGCTTCAGTTTTACTGTGATTTAATTAAAGAGAATGTTAACACGTCCAGTTACTGATCTCAGCCAGACACTTGTACAGAATAGGTAGGTGTGGTGAGAGTTCACTGGGCTGAATGGAAATGTAAAGTTGAGTATCATCAGCGTAGTGTAAGTGTGATGTGTACACTGCACTTTTATAGCATCTAGCACAATTAACCAGTACCACAACAGAAAATATTTTGTATGCTTCTGTCCTGTGTTGTTGTATTTAAGTCATCTCATTTTGTTGTTTGTTATTGTATGTTTTATGCTTTAAGTCTATGAACTCATTACTTTTTTATTAACATTTGACTGAAATTCAGAAAGATCTTTCCCTTACCTTAACCAAAGTGCTTTTGTTGCCTACTAACCACAGACAGGACTCTGGGTGTGAACCCAGGATTCTGGTGTTACAGTCCTGCACTTTGTGTGTCCAACATCCACCTTTTAACCACCTCCCTGTGAATCCAGCCCTGTACATAAATGTTGTGTTTGATTTCCTATATATATATATATATATATATATATATATATATATATGCATATATATATATATATATATATATATATATGCATATTGTTGAAGACTGGACTCTTGAAACCAGTTTGTTGGATAACTGACCACTGCCTACCTACCTGCACATTCTCTCTGGACGAATAACAAACATCAGGAAGACTTTCTTTGTGCTCATCCATTCACAATTTATTCATCCCACTCCCACTGCTTCCTCTAATCAGCTGACTATGGGGGTTCACTCTTCTGGTTATCCAATCAAAATTTGCCACGATTTCCGTGAGCCAATCAGCTCTCTCCTCTGCTGCTGCCAGATGTCATTTTAGGCAGAATTGGTGCGGTTGGCAATCATTCACTTTACCTTTGTCTTTTCAGTCTCAGATAGTAGATAGTAGCAGATAGTAGCAAGTCATGTGCGATTCCTCAACAAAAGCGGAATCATATCTTACCTATCATGTCCTCCCGTTCCAGCAATCTCGCCTGATAGCAGTCAGTACTGTCAACACGTAAGGTCATTCTCTGTTTCCATTGTCAGTCGTCTCGATCCCAGTGAAGTGTACGGATTCAAGATATGGACCCCAAGCTACACGTAACATGATCCACTACTTTGGGACACTTTGCATACGTTCAACCGGATTGCCACGTGCAGTCTCTGGCTATTCTGGCCAAGCTTTCATGCACACCTTGCTTCAGTCCCTGGATATGCCTCAGCCTCTGCCTCATCAGCATCCTCATCACCACAGGCCTCCACAAGCAGCCAACCTCCACTTTCAACCAGCGTTTCATTCCACTTCCAGCCACAACAACCCCAGTGCTCCCTGATCCCTGATAGCAAGAGCGCCGGTGGTTCAAGCCATCCAATCAAACAGCCCTCCTTACTGTTTAAGTTAAGTTTGTCACATACGATCTGTCCATTAATTCATTCAGTGCTGCAGACAAACATTATCACTGCATCATTAATGTGTAGTTTATTTCATTCTCTTGTCACCCCTTGTTTCAATCGGAAAACAATTACCATAATACTGTAATAGTGACGGGCCTTGGTTTTCAGTAATTATTGAGTTTTTATCAAACTAAGCATATTAGGGAGGCACATTAAATGCTTCACAATGGTATTTGCTCATTTGAGGCAGGGCAAGTTGTTCTCTTTCCTCTTCAGTCATGACATAAATAAATGAATGAATAAAATCATGTGTGCATCATGCCATTACCTTACCACACCTCCTGTATCATTTTAAATTAAAAGCCCCTCAACGATTTCTTTGGTGTAGGTTTTATAGGTGGCCACCATATAATATATTAATATCTAGTACAAACACCTAAGAACACTCTCATATACAGTGCTTGTATTAACTCACTTTCCTCTACAAACATTAAAGATAATAAATAAATAAAACGTAGGCAATAACTGATATACATGTATACAGGTATGGCCAGATATAAACACAGTTTCATAAATCAAGTTTCTGTGCCATAATTTCTCGTTAAGTCATTCATATAGCTGGTGGTGGTGTTTTGTGGTTTTCTCATCTGTTGTCTCTGCTATTGCCCACCTTCATATTTGATGGAGTCAGTCATGCATCAGTCATTTGCTATTTCCGTTTTGTTTTCATATTGCTTTTCGGTCATTGCTGACTCTGACTTGATATTTGCTTGCTGTTCAGACCTATTTTCTTTGCGCTTATTCAAATAATTCCAATTCTATCTGCCTCAATTCAGTTTGGCTTGCTCATTTATCATATGCTCCCACAACACCCATGGTCTATGAGATCTCATGCTGTATGCACAATCATCCATGAACCTCAAACTACATATTGCATGCACTAACACCGGCTTGTCTGCTAATTGCTCATCTTTATCACTTTATAATTCACAATCATCACCCATGGTAATTTCATCTTGGTTATCTAATCACCATTTCTGTCTTTGCTGATTTATTATCTGCTGGTCTTGGTCACAAATTAATCACATTTTATTGGTTCAATGCTCATTCAATTTACATGGCCTTCAGGACCTCACGCAAAATGCACGATCAAGGTCTGCGGAACTTACAGTATGCTGTAGGCACAAACACCCATAGTCTTCGGGACCACTCGCTGTATGCTCATACGTGGTCCGTTGGACCCCATGCAACACTCATTTTTTGTTGGTCGTGGGACCATTAATTTCTGTTTGTTATTGCTGACTTAAGTTCTGTTTGGTTGTCGGACCTTATTTTACTTTAACCAATTTATTTAGGTTGGTCTTATGGCCTTAGTTTCTGTTCGGTCTATGATCTTTTGTTTCAGTTTGGTTTTCACTGACCATTTGTTTTGTTTTACACATGGTCTTAAGGACCCCATGCTGTGCACCCAAGGTTTGTGGGACCTCATGCTCATACAAGGTATTCTATTCAAGGATGCTGGAAAACAAATCAATTCATAATACGATTTACCATCTTACTTAACTATTTCAGCTTATTAATTTTAGACTGAAAAAACCCCCACACCATCAGCTAG
Source organism: Epinephelus cyanopodus (assembly GCA_026686955.1). Lineage (NCBI taxonomy): Eukaryota > Metazoa > Chordata > Actinopteri > Perciformes > Serranidae > Epinephelus > Epinephelus cyanopodus. The sequence continues at coordinate 41,604,586 of CM048916.1, forward strand.
CTGGTCCATACTCACAGGGCGTGCTCATGAGTGCAGGTGACAGAGTAAAGCTTCCTCACTGATCTGGATAGTGACTGCCTTAAGTTTAATACCAGTGGAGATACTGAGTGGTGGCTCTGCTACTGAAGTCAGATCATTGTAGTGTGTGATGTTGACAGCAATAGTCAGTGGGACAGTGCAGCATTCAAAAGTAAGCCTAAATGAAAATGGAAGGTGTTGGTTTACTCTGCTCTGTAATTTTCTTGGTTCTTCCATGGTGGGACTAACACAGTTCTTGGTGGGGCTACTCAAACCAAGCCGTACCCTGCCACCAGCCATGGTTAAAGAAGTTAGTGGAACAGTGGCTACAGCTCCAGGATATGATACACAGTTATAGATTAAAATGTTCAGCAGTTTGTCAGAGTGTTTGAATAACAGCTCCACCACAATCTGCTGCAGGATTAAAATGTTACATGTTGATGATCAGTAATAATGATCCAATAATATCATGTATAGTAACATAACACTGACAGAAGCCATTCCTCCTGCATAATGAGGACTTGCTGCTCATTCTTTTGTACTTTTCCTTCAGTAGAATTTTGTATAGCGTATCACCATTGTTCATATGTCCTTTAAAATACAAGGTCAGAACACACAGCTGACACACTTACTGTAACTAAATATCCAGCCCAGTTTAACTGCAATTCTTTTAAACCATTAAGCTGATCTGAAATCACAACAGCAAGGAAGAAGTTTACATGCTGTCAGGAAACAGATTAATGATCATCTTCTTATCTTTATGTGCATGCTGCAATCATCTTCCCACATCCAGGACTGAGTCATAGATAAACACTGGCATGTTCCGCCACATGAACGTGACTCAGTGCTTCAGGTGTGTGTATATAAAGAGCAGGGATCCCCTCATCATCACTGCATCATTCAGCTGATACCTGAATAACTTCACCTCACATTTACCTGACAGGTAAGACACCTGCTGTATTTCTTCTCTCTTCAGTGGAGCTCATGGTTCTGCTCTCTGTCTGAATATTTATTGGCTCTTTGTTTTTTCTCCACACAGAACAGTTGATCAGTTGATCATCACCATGAAGACTGTCCTGGTCCTCTCCATTCTCCTCTGTGCTGCATTTGCAGGTCAGATTCAACACAGACCATTTAGACAGAACACACACACTATCATCCATGTGTTCATCAGTCAATCAGCAAGACTCTAACGTGGTGCACACACACACACACACACACACACATACACACACACACACAGTGTGTGGGCCAAAGAGTACACAGCACTGAGAGACTCAGCGGCCATACCACATGTGACAAATACAATTGATTGATTGATTGATTGATTGACAGACATTTAATCTCACTGACAGTGTTGTGTTTTTGCCTGCAGCTCCACAACCAGAGGGAGAGAAGACAAACGAAGCGAAAGCTCCAGGTCAGTATTGAAGGTCTTTGCTTTAATACACACAGGCAGTCAGACAGTAAGATCTACATCTCACTATAAAGCAATCTCTGTCTGTCTGTCTGTCTGTATGTTCTTGCACATCTAAAGAACCATTCATCTGATCTACTTTACACAACAGCTCTGTGGGCGGGTAATCAGCCTATTCGGAGCATGTTTTGAACAGACACTGCACTTGTCTATCTAACACCAACATTAATGTGATTCATTCACAGAAGCAGCAGTGGAGGTCCTGAAGGAAGAGATTGTTGCTGCACCTGGTTAGTGTCCTCTTTAAATCTCCTGCAGAGTTTTTCTGTTTGGTTTCATGTTTTATTTAACCTGTACTGTGACAGCCATGTGAGAACATGTAATGTCAAACTGTGACATTTGTAGCTTCATCAGTCTTGTCAGAACTTGTATGTAGGCCTTCTTCATTACTCACACATGCGATATGGGTGGAGGGACCAATTAGTTAATGTATGCATGATACATGCTAAACTAGAATAGTGAATAGAGTAAAAATAGCTGCTAAACATGTGCATGTTAGCATGTTGACATTAGCATTTAGGTTTTAACTTTTGTCACTTCCATGTTAATATGATTTACACTGGACATACTTGACATTTTGTAGTTGCGACATTCTGTAATGTCAAAAACTCAACTAAAAAGAGTTCTGATAAATCTGTTGATGTTTCAGAGATGGACAAGATGATGAAAGATGAGGAAGTACTTGTGCCAGAAGAATTTGTCCCTGTTCCCAGAAATGGTAATCACAAAGGACACATAACAATAAATTGTGTAGCTGCTATTTATAATCCATTAAGTGGTGAAACACATTTATCAGTTATACTTTGTACTACCAAATGTTCCATATGTTGTTGTATTGTAAGTTATATAAGATGTTTTTAAACAACATGCACATAAGAAAACTAAACACACACATACTGACTTATTTTGATAAAGAAATATATTGCATATATTTATAGAGACTTATATACAGCGTTCTATTTATTTATTTATTTAATATATTTTCCACCATCCGTGTCTGAGGAGGCAGCAGCAGCTGAGTGTAAGAGCCACATCATTGTTTTTATCTTAGTTTAGTTTGGTTTATTTTATTTGCAATTAACAAGGGAAAAAATGATATTTAAAAGCTGAAATACATTACAAATGAATCAATGAAGTGTTAAAGGTCTTTGCTTGAGTCCTTCTCAGATGTTTGTTGGTTAACGGCAATGTAGATGTTGATTGTGGAGATTGTTCCAAAGATATGGTCGTCTGTTTCAGTGAATATTCATGACAACACAGGAAGTAAAAGTCCTTAGAGTGTCTTGTGGAATATGAGTGAATGTCTGAGGAAGACATTAAAGAGTTCTGGAAAACACTAGGCGTGTCATGAGTAAGATGTGTATACTTATGAATACACAAGTCTGGTGTATGTTCACATTATAAATTGATAAAAGTTGATCCTTTCTAAAGAGAGAAGCAGGTGATTTTTAGCAAAGCTAGTCACTCTCCAAACTTTCCTTTGAAACTCTTACTGAGATAAATGGGACATGTGGCGGCCCAAGCAGTATTACATTACATAATATAAGGGTAAATTAAGCTGTAATAAAAAGATAAAATACATGGATTATTGACCAGTGACGAAACTGTACTCAAATTACCAACTGACTTCATAGTCCTTTTACAGACAAGTTCAATATGGTATTTTCAAGTTTCAAGTTTTTTGTGTGCTATGAATCATATAATTTGAATGTAAGGAGCCTGAGTTATTTCAATTTTGTCTATAAATATTTTGGCTTTATCTTTGTTACATTTTAAATTTTTGTTATGAAATATCATGAAGTCACATTTTTATATATTCTAGTGAGAATTTGTTCATCTGAACCATTTGGAAATAGACGATAACTCTTCATTTGCTTCTTTTCTGAGTGTGTAAAATTTTCATGTGAAGCTACCAGACATGGAGCATCATCAAATAAATAAGGTAGTACATTTTTCACACCTTAGTTAGGTCATTTATGTAAATCAAGAACATCAGAGATCTGGGAATAGAGTCACAAGATAAATAATCAAGCAGCCATTTTAAAGGAACATCATGAAAACCATATTTCTGTAATTTTGCAATAAGGATGTTGTGGTCAACAGAGTCAAATGCCTTTGACAAGTCTAAGAAAATAGCAAGAGTTATTTTTTTTGTCAAAGGCCGTAGTGATTTCATTAGCTAGCTGCAAAAGAGCCATTTGTGTTGACATTTTTTTCTGAAAACCATATTGATAGCTATAAAGTATGTTGCTTTTGTCCATATACTTTTTCATTCTGGAATATACTAGGTTTTCAAGAGCTTTAGAAAAACATGGCAAAACAGATATAGGATGATAATTAGTAAATAAGCTGGAATCACCTGATTTGAATAGCAGAATGACTTTAGCTGCTTCAAGGTCACTTGGTAAAACACCTATTTTGAGCAATAAAGATCTTATTTCATCATGCCCTGCAGAAGACACTTTCATCCTCAGTATGATGTTATGCACTTCTTAGATAGGAGGGGTCAAACAGCAATCATCTGTATTTGCCTAATTCTTAGCTAAGGAAGGACCAATATTTACAAAAGCAAAACAAAACAAAACAATAAAACATTGCAACTGTTCCTTTCTTTATGTTCCTTAATGAGTGAGGTCATCATGGAAACAACAAAGACACCAAACAAGACAAATCAGAAATAAAAGGCAAACACCTCTCTCTAAATATTTCAGTCAGTGAAACTGCTCTGTTGAATTCAGAGTTTTCTCTCTTCTGTCTGTCTGTAGCTCGTTACAACTTATGTCCAAGAGGCTGGGAACAGTACGGCTCTCGCTGCTTCGTGGTCATCTCTACTTCTATGAACTGGTACAATGCTAAGGTACTGTTACTATCACACTTACACATTGTTATTGTGAGAACACTGACCTTGTACACACTGTGAACAATGTGGCTGAAGTCGTAGCTTTTCCTGTCATCTGATAGACTTTGTTATTAAATCAGTTAAGCAAGTGTAGAACTTACCATTGACGCACATGATGAATGCAACATGTGCCACGACATGGAGCATCAGGATGGTGATAGTAGGTCAGTCAGTGTGTCACCATCAGTCCGTGAAAAGATGAGCTTTTCACATCAAAGCTAAAGACAACTCATTTGGAGGAAGAAAATGCAGAAATGAAATGAAACAACTATTTAGTTGTTTAGTCACAATGATTCCTATTTGCATCCTCTGTCTGACAGGAGTACTGCAACTCCCTGGGTGCCCACCTGGCCTCGGCCAGCAACACAGCAGAGTACAGCTTCCTGCAGCAGATGACAGAGCTACGTCGTTTGCAATCCGCATGGCTGGGAGGCTTCTTCCTGCAGGTATGGATTTATGAAGAAACACCACTCAGTCAGTCCAGATCAAGCCCAGGACCTGGTCCAAAGGGGGTCTGGACTCACACAAGACTGATGTGAGAGCAAATGAAGAGACTAAAACAACACATCTTTACACTCATGTTCTTTGTCTCTTAGGCCCAGTGGATGTGGCTTGACCGTGAGGGTTTCAACAGCTTGTACCCAGTCTCCTCCAGCTACCCCTGCATCTACTTACGCACCAGCAGTAAGTCCACCTGTTTGCTTTGGGGTCAGGGTCAGAGCCAGCAACAACTTTTTGCTTTCCTGTTTTCTCAGCTTATTTTAACATTGTAAATATAACGTGAGGAGAACATAACTGTAACATTAGCTAATATGTCAGTTCAGATAAAATTTACTACGACAGATAAGATTTAAATACAGTATGTAACTACAGCTGTGAGAGGTGTGACTGTTATACCTGGATTTATGTCTTTTGCTCAGAGAGTTGATATCTTAATTTAAATGCCTTGATAGAGTTCAGTGCCTAGATCTGAGTGAACATGACACTGACTTGTACATCAGAGTACAAGGCAATGTCACTCATGTTTCACACTTTTTTGGTCTGAGTGCTGATTTACTTAGCTCTCTGTGGATAAAAGCAAATAAGTCATATTACAGTGAACATAATTGTGTATCATCTGTTAGCATAGAAAATGGATTTTGTGTTAATCTTATTTTTTTCTCTTTTTTAAATCAAATTTCAGGTGGTTGGACTCACAGCGCGTGTAGCTCTACTCTTCCCTTCATCTGTTCCAAGATCCCTGAGAATTGTTAATATACAGACTTCTCATCTGGGGCCTTTAGACGGATCAGCCAGGATTGTTAAATGATTAAATATGAAGTAACTGTTGTGTAAAAGCTTTTCTGTATGTGGATATGGCAGCAATCTTGTAATAAAAACTTGAAAGAACAGGACATTGTTTGTTCATCCTTTAAGTAACACCCAATAAGAAAAACAATAAGGCATGGAAAAAATGATGAAAAAACACAGTATACAGAAAAAGCAGTGTCAAAATGAGAGATATGACAGAATATAACATCACAAGAACTGTCTGATATCAAACTCCCCACGAAGGCCTTTAGGGGCCAAAGTGCCCCATGTGACCAAAAGATTTCCCGTTTTAGGAACTGACACAGTCTGGTACTGTTTTTTTAATCCCAACATGACTTGCAGAGTGTGGCTTGGCACTGTCTTGCTGGAATAAGCAGGGACATCATAATAAATTCCTCCTGCTTAACATCCTACTTCCTCCTCACACTCCAGGCCAGCAGCTGGTTAGTCCAAGGGACTACAGTCAGCCTACAGGCTGGACACTAACAACTCAACTCAATACTTACCTCACTCCAGCTCAGGAAAACCATCCACCCAATCTAGCAGGCTGAACACTAACAACCCACCTCTTCACCTTCCTCAGCCCAGCACAGAACGGCCCATCCACACTGGTGAGACTATGATAACATTAAAAGATCTGCCACTGCTTTAACGCAGGGAGTTCAAGATACATAGAGGGCAGATAGGGGACACAGCATCAGATGTGAGCTACAATAGCATTTGCCAACAAGTAGATGAAGGACTGAGAGACAGACACACAGACAGTGAGATTATCAGAGGAGTCATGCGCATAATCAGACCTGGAAACTTCAGAGATATGCTGATTAATAATGACTGTCACAGAGTTGAAAACCTTCCTCCAATCTCACCTTGGTGAAAAGAGCAGCACAGAGCTATTTCAGGAACTGATGTGTGCAAAACAACATGATCATGAGGCACCACAACAGTTCTTATACAAGATGATTGGGCTAAAACAGAAGATAACGTTCACCAACAGACAAACCAGCTCCGTAGTTAAGTATGACGCATCCACAGTACAGTGTGTGTTTCTGAACACCATCTATCAAGGCCTGAGTGAGAAACATGAGGATGTGAGACGAGAACTAAAACATCTCCCGTCTGACCCCACAGTGTCTGATGAGTCACTAAGTCAAGTAATTGTCACCAAGTGGAGTGACTGTGACAGGGTGCAAAACCACAGTTTTCTGTTGGGGTGGAGGATTTACTGTAAAACATTATTTTATTACAAAAGTCAATAAGAAAAAATACTTAAAAGTCCATTTAAGAGAGTCCGCAGTCTGTTTGGGTTCCAGATGATAGCTGCTGCTGGCTGCTGGTAGCTTTAACAAAAAAAGGAAACACAAGGAACCGTCAGGGCGATCAATCGATCAATCTTAAGTTGCAATAGGATTTTTTTTTAGTCAGAACCAGTAAATCTTGGTGGGGAAGGGATAAATAACAATAGAAAATAAACACAGCAAACAAAGCCAACACAGGGCGAATAAGAAAAAAATAAATTCCACCACAACTCAATACAAAGTCCCATCCAAAACTACTGGATCTGTCTAAGCAAATAACTGATGGCGGGATGCCTAAGGCTGTATTCCATATATTCAAAGTAGAGAAATAGAGAGGTACTTATCTGGAGGAAGGGTGGAACGCATCCCCACCCCTTCTACTGTCAGCCAAGGCTTCCCCCTCTCGCACCGTGCATCTCCTTGGCCACTCTGGTGTGCGGGCAGACTTTTCCCCCTGTGCGGCGGCAAGTCCCGGCGGCCATTGTGCGTGTTCCACCGACTTCCTCCTCTCCAGTTGTTCCCCGAACTGTGGACCAGGTGTTTCTCCAGCCGTGACAGCCGTCTGATCAGCGCTCCTCCTCAGCATTCCTGTCCGTGCCACCTGCTCAGAGTCAGCTCAGCTGCTCTCCGCCACGCCGCGGCCCGTGCCCTGCTGCCTGAAATAAAGGAGAGACAAGAAATCCCCAGCCCTCCCACACCTGTCGCCTAATTACACATGTGCAGAGAATCAGGGTATACCAGATATTTACCTCAGCAACCCACACACACACACACACACACACCATGTCATCCTGTGACATAATCACGACTACCAGTGAAGAAAGTGAAAGGAAGCATAGACTGGGTTGCAGCTCCTCATGTAAAGTGACTCAGGCTTACAGTACTCAAGCCGAACCTGAAAAGACAAACAAAGGTGATAAGAACACTGAAACTGAAAGTAAGGACAAGACAATTCAGAGACTAACTGCTCAAGTCGAGGCTTTAACTCAGACCATAGACTCGTTAAAGCAGCAAAGGACACAAGCTCAGGCACCTGAACAGCCATACTCACTTGTGTGCATGTACCCCAGTGACCAAGTTAGGTCACAGAGGAAACAAAGACCCTATGGATGCCCCCAGTGTGTAGAGCAAAGTCTGTCTAACTGTAACCACTGGGGAAGAGAGCCACCGTGCTGTAGGTTGTCTGAGGAAGTCAAAGCAGCCGGGAAACGGGCCTCGGGCATGGCGGAGGGACGACCTGTGACCGAATTCAAGACCAAGTCCCACTGCAGTGATATTCTGGTGTCCAAGCCTGCCGAGGTGAGTTCAGTTATTTCGCCACAGTCACCCACCAAAACTCACCTGGTTACAGACAAAGTAGCTCCACTAATCGGACACAGATCCCTGCTCAAATGTGATGAAATGATTGAAAGATGAATTAATGATTAATGAAGATGACTGAATGAATGTCCTACAGATTTGCAAGTCACGTCCACCTGATGGCCTTTTGGAAGCAAATAGAGCCAGCCACCCACAAGATGGTACAGGTTACAAGAGCACGGAGCGAAGACTGATCAGGTCCCTCACACCGCCAATGCAATGGTAAATGTTTTCCTGTTGTCCTTACAAAGCATATCAGCATTTTCAAATGAATCCTTTTCTCAGAATAACTTGTGCAGGTCACAATGTATTTCTTGCAATTAGGTATTAATAAAATACTTTTTTTCAGATTCTTCCACCCATTGACAAGTTCTTCCTGTTTATGAACTACCTGTCATTGGGACTGATGCAAAAGGATTTTTGCCCGCAAAGACTACAGCCATTGCCAACCAGCACGTACGTTTTGCACCTACATGAGAGGAAATAACTCTCCACACTGGCAGATGGCAGTATTCGCCATTGAAAAAGGGAAACTGGAAGACTGTCTTGATGCTAGTAAGGCAGTTAGCACATTAACAACACAATCCAGTGTTGAAAGAAGAGAGAACATTTACCGTGCACCAGTGAACAATAATACAAACCATGAGCAAATGTTTCTGCTGATGAGCTCAATGGGCAAAGAAAAATTTTCTCACCTTAAGTCAACAAGTTCGTTTTGGTCTCACTCTCTCTTGACTTTAGCTTTCCTCACATCCGTTTCTATTCTACTGCACTGAGCTGTCCTCATCCAGCCAAATACCCACAGCCCCCAGTACGGTATACAGGAAGTTAGCCCAGGTGTTAATAATGCGACTTACAGTCAACTGATGCATTCTGAATCTGCGGGCAAAATCCTTTTGCATCAGTCCCAATGACAGGTAGTTCATAAACAGGAAGAACTTGTCAATGGGTGGAAGAATCTGAAAAAAAGTATTTTATTAATACCTAATTGCAAGAAATACATTGTGACCTGCACAAGTTATTCTGAGAAAACGATTCATTTGAAAATGCTGATATGCTTTGTAAGGACAACAGGAAAACATTTACCATTGCATTGGCGGTGTGAGGGACCTGATCAGTCTTCGCTCCGTGCTCTTGTAACCTGTACCATCTTGTGGGTGGCTGGCTCTATTTGCTTCCAAAAGGCCATCAGGTGGACGTGACTTGCAAATCTGTAGGACATTCATTCAGTCATCTTCATTAATCATTAATTCATCTTTCAATCATTTTCATCACATTTGAGCAGGGATCTGTGTCCGATTAGTGGAGCTACTTTGTCTGTAACCAGGTGAGTTTTGGTGGGTGACTGTGGCGAAATAACTGAACTCACCTCGGCAGGCTTGGACACCAGAATATCACTGCAGTGGGACTTGGTCTTGAATTCGGTCACAGGTCGTCCCTCCGCCATGCCCGAGGCCCGTTTCCCGGCTGCTTTGACTTCCTCAGACAACCTACAGCATGGTGGCTCTCTTCCCCGCAGGCGAAACAGTGGTTACAGTTAGACAGACTTTGCTCTACACACTGGGGGCATCCATAGGGTCTTTGTTTCCTCTGTGACCTAACTTGGTCACTGGGGTACATGCACACAAGTGAGTATGGCTGTTCAGGTGCCTGAGCTTGTGTCCTTTGCTGCTTTAACGAGTCTATGGTCTGAGTTAAAGCCTCGACTTGAGCAGTTAGTCTCTGAATTGTCTTGTCCTTACTTTCAGTTTCAGTGTTCTTATCACCTTTGTTTGTCTTTTCAGGTTCGGCTTGAGTACTGTAAACCTGAGTCACTTTACATGAGGAGCTGCAACCCAGTCTATGCTTCCTTTCACTTTCTTCACTGGTAGTTGTGATTATGTCACAGGGTGACATGGTGTGTGTGTGTGTGTGTGGGTGTGGGTGTGTGTGCCTGCCTGCTGAGGTAAATATCTGGTATACCCTGATTCTCTGCACATGTGTAATTAGGCGACAGGTGTGGGAGGGCTGGGGATTTCTTGTCTCTCCTTTATTTCAGGCAGCAGGGCACGGGCCGCGGCGTGGCGGAGAGCAGCTGAGCTGACTCTGAGCAGGTGGCACGGACAGGAATGCTGAGGAGGAGCGCTGATCAGACGGCTGTCACGGCTGGAGAAACACCTGGTCCACAGTTCGGGGAACAACTGGAGAGGAGGAAGTCGGTGGAACACGCACAATGGCCGCCGGGACGACGGGAATTGCCGCCGCACAGGGGGAAAAGTCTGCCCGCACACCAGAGTGGCCAAGGAGATGCACGGTGCGAGAGGGGGAAGCCTTGGCTGACAGTAGAAGGGTGGGGATGCGTTCCACCCTTCCTCCAGATAAGTACCTCTCTATTTCTCTACTTTGAATATATGGAATACAGCCTTAGGCATCCCGCCATCAGTTATTTGCTTAGACAGATCCAGTAGTTTTGGATGGGACTTTGTATTGAGTTGTGGTGGAATTTATTTTTTTCTTATTCGCCCTGTGTTGGCTTTGTTTGCTGTGTTTATTTTCTATATTGTTATTTATCCCTTCCCCACCAAGATTTACTGGTTCTGACTAAAAAAAAATCCTATTGCAACTTAAGATTGATCGATTGATCGCCCTGACGGTTCCTTGTGTGTTTCCTTTTTTTGTTAAAGCTACCAGCAGCCAGCGATATTGAGGCCTGCTGTCCAGAGGGTCAACAGCAGCTATCATCTGGAACCCAAACAGACTGCGAACTCTCTTAAATGGACTTTTAAGTATTTTTTCTTATTGACTTTTGTAATAAAATAATGTTTTACAGTAAATCCTCCACCCCAACAGAAAACTGTGGTTTTGCACTCTGTCACAGTCACTCCACTTGGTGACAATTACTTGACTTAGTGACTCATCAGACACTGTAGGGTCAGACGGGAGATGTTTTAGTTCTCGTCTCACATCCTCATGTTTCTCACTCAGGCCTTGATAGATGGTGTTCAGAAACACACACTGTACTGTGGATGCGTCATACTTAACTACGGAGCTGGTTTGTCTGTTGGTGAACGTTATCTTCTGTTTTAGCCCAATCATCTTGTATAAGAACTGTTGTGGTGCCTCATGATCATGTTGTTTTGCACACATCAGTTCCTGAAATAGCTCTGTGCTGCTCTTTTCACCAAGGTGAGATTGGAGGAAGGTTTTCAACTCTGTGACAGTCATTATTAATCAGCATATCTCTGAAGTTTCCAGGTCTGATTATGCGCATGACTCCTCTGATAATCTCACCGTCTGTGTGTCTGTCTCTCAGTCCTTCATCTACTTGTTGGCAAATGCTATTGTAGCTCACATCTGATGCTGTGTCCCCTATCTGCCCTCTATGTATCTTGAACTCCCTGCGTTAAAGCAGTAGCAGATCTTTTAATGCTATCATAGTCTCACCAGTGTGGATGGGCCGTTCTGTGCTGGGCTGAGGAAGGTGAAGAGGTGGGTTGTTAGTGTTCAGCCTGCTAGATTGGGTGGATGGTTTTCCTGAGCTGGAGTGAGGTAAGTATTGAGTTGAGTTGTTAGTGTCCAGCCTGTAGGCTGACTGTAGTCCCTTGGACTAACCAGCTGCTGGCCTGGAGTGTGAGGAGGAAGTAGGATGTTAAGCAGGAGGAATTTATTATGATGTCCCTGCTTATTCCAGCAAGACAGTGCCAAGCCACACTCTGCAAGTCATGTTGGGATTAAAAAAACAGTACCAGACTGTGTCAGTTCCTAAAACGGGAAATCTTTTGGTCACATGGGGCACTTTGGCCCCTAAAGGCCTTCGTGGGGAGTTTGATATCAGACAGTTCTTGTGATGTATATTCTGTCATATCTCTCATTTTGACACTGCTTTTTCTGTATACTGTGTTTTTTCATCATTTTTTCCATGCCTTATTGTTTTTCTTATTGGGTGTTACTTAAAGGATGAACAAACAATGTCCTGTTCTTTCAAGTTTTATTACAAGATGCTGCCATATCCACATACAGAAAAGCTTTTACACAACAGTTACTTCATATTTAATCATTTAACAATCCTGGCTGATCCGTCTAAAGGCCCCAGATGAGAAGTCTGTATATTAACAATTCTCAGGGATCTTGGAACAGATGAAGGGAAGAGTAGAGCTACACGCGCTGTGAGTCCAACACCTGAAATTTGATTTAAAAAAGAGAAAAAAATAAGATTAACAAAAATCCATTTTCTATGCTAACAGATGATACACAATTATGTTCACTGTAATATGACTTATTTGCTTTTATCCACAGAGAGCTAAGTAAATCAGCACTCAGACCAAAAAAGTGTGAAACATGAGTGACATTGCCTTGTACTCTGATGTACAAGTCAGTGTCATGTTCACTCAGATCTAGGCACTGAACTCTATCAAGGCATTTAAATTAAGATATCAACTCTCTGAGCAAAAGACATAAATCCAGGCATAACAGTCACACTCTCACAGCTGTAGTTACATACTGTATTTAAATCTTATCTGTCGTAGTAAATTTTATCTGAACTAAACTTAGCTAATGTTACAGTATGTTCTCCTCACGTTATATTTACAATGTTAAAATAAGTTGAGAAAACAGGAAAGCAAAAAGTTGTTGCTGGTTCTGACCCTGACCCCAAAGCAAACAGGTGGACTTACTGCTGGTGCGTAAGTAGATGCAGGGGTAGCTGGAGGGACTGGGTACAAGCTGTTGAAACCCTCACGGTCAAGCCACATCCACTGGGCCTAAGAGACAAAGAACATGAGTGTAAAGATGTGTTGTTTTAGTCTCTTCATTTGCTCTCACATCAGTCTTGTGTGAGTCCAGACCCCCTTTGGACCAGGTCCTGGGCTTGATCTGGACTGACTGAGTGGTGTTTCTTCATAAATCCATACCTGCAGGAAGAAGCCTCCCAGCCATGCGGATTGCAAACGACGTAGCTCTGTCATCTGCTGCAGGAAGCTGTACTCTGCTGTGTTGCTGGCCGAGGCCAGGTGGGCACCCAGGGAGTTGCAGTACTCCTGTCAGACAGAGGATGCAAATAGGAATCATTGTGACTAAACAACTAAATAGTTGTTTCATTTCATTTCTGCATTTTCTTCCTCCAAATGAGTTGTCTTTAGCTTTGATGTGAAAAGCTCATTTTTTCACGGACTGATGGTGACACACTGACTGACCTACTATCACCATCCTGATGCTCCATGTTGTGGCACATGTTGCATTCATCATGTGCGTCAATGGTAAGTTCTACACTTGCTTAACTGATTTAATAACAAAGTCTATCAGATGACAGGAAAAGCTACGACTTCAGCCACATTGTTCACAGTGTGTACAAGCTCAGTGTTCTCACAATAACAATGTGTAAGTGTGATAGTAACAGTACCTTAGCATTGTACCAGTTCATAGAAGTAGAGATGACCACGAAGCAGCGAGAGCCGTACTGTTCCCAGCCTCTTGGACATAAGTTGTAACGAGCTACAGACAGACAGAAGAGAGAAAACTCTGAATTCAACAGAGCAGTTTCACTGACTGAAATATTTAGAGAGAGGTGTTTGCCTTTTATTTCTGATTTGTCTTGTTTGGTGTCCTTGTTGTTTCCATGATGACCTCACTCATTAAGGAACATAAAGAAAAGAACAGTTGCAATGTTTTTTTGTTTTGTTTTGTTTTGCTTTTGTAAATATTGGTCCTTCCTTAGCTAAGAATTAGGCAAATACAGATGATTGCTGTTTGACCTCTCCTATCTAAGAGGTGCATAACATCATACTGAGGATGAAAGTGTCTTCTGCAGGGCATGATGAAATAGATCTAGTCTTTATCGCTCAGAACATGTGTTGTACCAAGTGACCTTGAAGTAGCTAAAGTCATTCTGCTATTCAAATCAGGTGATTCCAGCTTATTTACTAATTATCATCTTATATGGGGCTTGGGCTTATATGGGCTTGGCTCGCACACATTAACTGACAGTATTTTCTACTCGATCTGCACTGCTCCCACACACTGACTATCACATGTCTCATGTCCTCAGCCGGTCACTACGGGTCATCAGAGGCATGCCGCATCACCCCATGTAAACAGTGCTAGCTCCCCCGGGTGGCCGGAAGATCTCCCAACACCTGTTCGCTGCTCTGTATCTGTTGAGGCTCCAATGACGAGTAACATCCCAGTAAGAATAACCCATTTGCGCTCACGCCTAAGAAATGGTCGGCATAGCCGTGGTGCGCGAATTGTCCAACCAGTTGCACGATCCAACAAGGCTTCTTCTTGTGATTTTGAGAACATGTCTGCTTCCTTTATCAATATGTGTTTGATTAATGCTCGTTCTGTGGCAAATAAGGCTCATATTCTCAATGACCTTTTTTCTAAAGAAAAACTGGATTTTTTATTCTTGACTGAAACCTGGCAACGTAACATGGAATTTTTCCATCTAAACCAACTATGTCCCTCGGGTTGCTCATTTATCGGTACTCCACGGCTGTCTGGCCGTGGTGGTGGTCTTGCTGTAATTTGGAAAAAGCAGTTTTCGTGCCAAATGGTCAGCACAGACCATTTTACTTCTTTTGAACTCCAGTTGACTAAAGTTGGCCATCAAAAGCCATTTTATTGTGCTCTTATCTATCGCCCTCCCGGGCCAGCTAGTCTGTTCTTATCTGAGTTTACTGTCTTTTTAACTATAATTATTAAGTTGGAAAGAGTTTTATTAGTTGGGGATTTTAACTTGCACATTGATGATGCCACAAACCGTGAAGCCACTGAATTTTTGAACATCATTGATTCCTTTAATTTTATCAACCATGTCTTAGGCCCTACCCACATTGGTGGTCACACCTTGGACCTTGTTCTTACTCTGGGAATTGATATTGTTCATATCCGCTGTCAGGACTTACTTATCAGTGATCATAGATGTATCTTTTTTGCTCTTCCCATAAATTCTGATCCTCTATGTCCCAAAAGAATCCTGCGATCTCGTGCCATTACCCAACACACAGCAGATCAGTTTTCAGCACACTTTTGTTATGATTTTAACTCAGATGTCTCAAGTGTTGAGTTTTTAATGCAGTCTTTTAATGAACACTGTGCAACCCTGCTAGAACAAGTGGCACCTTTAAAGGTCAGAACTAGGTCGGTCCGCAACACATCTCCATGGATGACTGACTCTGTTCGTTGTCTGAGGCAAATGTGTCGCAGGACTGAACGTCTGTGGAGAGCCACTAGATTAGAGGTACATCGCCAACACCTCAAGGAACTTAGAACCGCTTTCAGTTTATCAGTACAAGAGGCTCGAACTGCCTATTTTGCTAACTTAATCGCTAAATCAAAAGGAAATCCGAAGATCTTGTTCAATACAATCAATAATATTGTCTCTACACCACCTGCTACATTACCATGTTCTTCCATAGATGACTGCAATAACTTCCTAACCTTTTTTGTTGACAAGGTTATGGCCATCAGATCCAATATTATCCCTGTTACCCATCAGCTTTGTACTAGTCTGTCTAGCTCTTCTGCTATCTTAGATTCTTTCCAACCCATCAGTCTAGAAGATTTAATAGATCTGATTAAAAAATTGAAACTGTCCTCCAGCCCTGTGGATGTGATTCCATGTTCCCTATTTTTAAAGGTTTTACCCATTATTGGCCCAGCTGTGGCTACTATTGTAAATGCCTCTCTGTCTACAGGTTGTGTCCCCACATACTTTAAGCATGCCACTATACAGCCAATTTTAAAGAAAGCCAACCTGGACCCAGCCTTGCCCTCTAACTACAGACCGATATCAAAACTCCCGTTCCTCTCAAAAATTTTAGAGAAGGTTGTTGCCAATCAACTTACTGCTGTCTTGGAGTATCACAACATCCTTGATAGGTTTCAGTCTGGATTCAGGAAGATGCATTCCACTGAAACTGCCCTTCTTAGGGTTTCTAACGATATTTTTATGACATGTGATGCAGGTGATTGTACTGTGTTAGTGCTCCTAGACCTCAGCTCCGCCTTTGACACCGTGGATCATCAAATACTGATCAATCGCTTACGTGACTGGGTGGGTGTCTCAGGTCTAGCATTAGACTGGTTTATGTCCTATCTCAGTGACAGGAGTTTCTCAGTTTCTCTTGGGGACTTGGTGTCAAATACTTCTCCTCTGTCTTGTGGTGTTCCGCAGGGTTCGGTTCTGGGGCCCTTGTTATTTTCCTTATATTTACTACCCCTGGGTCAGATAATCAAAGCTTTTAATATTTCCTATCATTTATATGCAGATGACATACAGTTAGTCTTCTCATTTAACCCCTGCGAGATATTTAAAATAACCATCCTACTTGACTGCATTCAGGCTATTAAAGACTGGATGGCATTAAACTCTCTTCAACTTAACAGTGACAAAACCGAGGTTCTGGTCTTTGCCCCTGATAAGGTGGTTCCCATGATCATGCAGAGCCTTGGGCCCCTCTCCTCTGCCGTTCATCCAAATCTGCGTAATCTAGGGGTAATGTTTGATAACTCACTGCTGTTTGACACCCATGTAAAGCAGCTGTCCAAATCATGTTTTTTCCATCTACGAAATATTAGCAAACTTAGATCTGTAGTTTCAACACCTGAACTCGAGATGTTAATTCATGCTTTCATTACATCTCGCATTGATTACTGTAACTCACTTTTTTCTGCACTCAGTATGTCTGGTCTAGACCGTCTTCAAACAATTCAGAATGCTGCCGCCCGCTTACTCACCAGGTCAAACAGACGGTCTCACATCACCCCTTTGCTCAAATCACTTCACTGGCTTCCTGTCTCATTCAGAATTCAATTTAAATTACTCACTCTCACTTATCAAGCTTTGCACGGCCAGGCCCCTACATATCTATTAGAATTACTCCACCCATACACTTCAGCTCACACTCTCAGGTCAAACTCATTAAACTTACTGACTGTCCCTCGTACACGTCTTAAGACTCGAGGTGATCGGGCATTTGAATCCCTGGCTCCCAAACTATGGAACGCTCTGCCTGCACCTTTGCGGTCTGTTGACTCAGCTAGCTCTTTCAAAAGGCAGCTAAAGACCCATTTGTTTAAGCAGGCGTTTGGATAATTGATAAGTAACTGCCACTACTTGCTGTTTCACCATGTATTTTTAAGTGCGTGTGTGTGTGTAGATGTGTGTATTTTTAGGTGTGTGTGTGTGTGTGTGTGTACAATCAGTTTTATCTAAACTTGCTGTTTTGTTTTCACACTGACTCTGTAAAGCACTTTGTGACCTCTGTCTGTGAAAAGCACTATATAAATAAACTTTGATTGATTGATTTGATTATATCTGTTTTACCATATTTTTCTTACGTTCTTGAAAACCTAGTATATTCCAGAATGAAAAAGTATATGGACAAAAGCAACATACTTTATAGCTATCAATATGGTTTTCAGAAAAAAATGTCAACACAAATGGCTCTTTTGCAGCTAGGTTACGAAATCACTACGGCCTTTGACAAAAAAAAAAAAAACTCTTGCTATTTTCTCAGACTTGTCAAAGGCATTTGACTCTGTTGACCACAACATTCTTATTGCAAAATTACAGAAATATGGTTTTCATGATGTTGCCTTAAAATGGTTGCTTGATTATTCATCTCGTGACTCTATTCCCAGACCTCTGATGTTCTTGATTTACATAAATGACCTAACTGGTCAACCTGGATATGTGACGATAACTATAATTAAATATATAATGCAATATTGTTGATGAATAAAAATGAGAGTAAATGTGGTTTACAAAATAAAACCTCTGCTAAAATGTCTCTTCATTTTTGTTGACCAAAACGAGACGAGATGAAATAACGTTATAATGTTTAGTCGCGTTATTATTATTTTGCAGTATTTCTGTTTCCTAGGCTGTGCGTTGCACTGCGCAGATGGATTACAGCCGTGACAATATACAGTACATCACTCGCTCTCATGTGATACTGCATACAATAGTTCAACAAAAGCTTAAACAGCAATGCTGAGTGAGGAAATGTTAACAAAAGGTGATGAAATAAATTATTTAAGTATGTTATGTAGCTCCGCAAAAAAAAAAAAAACAGTTCCCCCAGTCTGTTGCCAGGTAACGCAGCACACACACCAGGAACTCACAAGCTACTTTGTATTTACATTGATGCAACTGTGTAACTTCATCCAATTCGGCTGATGAAACGTTGGCAAACCTGGATGTAGGTATGGTTGGATTCAGCTTCCACTCTCCCTCATCCTCATCAGTACCTCATCAGATGATCACTGATAATTCCTGACCGTTATCGCTTAATTTTTGCTCCACTCCACTTTGTCGAGGTCGGCTGATGTTACACAAACACACCTGGAGGTCTGCACCGAAGAGTCCTGGCTTTCCTTTTCCTTGTCCTCTCATGACGACCTCTCATAATTTAATTCAAATCTAATTTGGGGGAAAATATCCATCTTCTTGGTGTAACACTAGTGTCAGTTTGTGTCAATGTAGCGAGTGTGACAGTTGGTTAATTAGTGGAGTGATTTTGCTGTTACAAGTCCCAGTGATGTTATACTCTATATCAGCACTCACGGAATGCCTCTCGTCCAATCAAATTACTCGGTAGGAACTAACTGTTGTATAAATAAATGAATAAATATATATTTAGCTCTAACTGGAAGCTAATTTAGAAAAGAAAATATAGTAGGTACTTATACTAAATTGACTGGGTCTAATACAATTGCATTACTAAAACTAGACTAAAATGTCATCAGTTTTCGTCGACTAAAACGAGACGAAAATAGTCATGGATTATTCTGACTAAAATAAGACTAAAATGCTTAGACTTTAGTTGACTGAAACTTGAATAGACAAAAAAATAGTATGAACGTGACTAAAACTAATAAAAACTAAAATGACAGTTTGACACAAAGACTAGACAAACTAAAATTAAAACAGGCCGCCAAAAACAACACTATGTAGGCTACAAGTAGCCTATGCACATCTTACTCATGACTCGCCTAGTATTTCCAGAACTCTTTAATGTCTTCCTCAGACATTCACTCATATTCCACAAGACACTCTAAGGACTTTTACTTCCTGTTTTGTCATCAATATTCACTGCAATACAGCAGTTGCAGTTGACTTGCAGTTAGTCAACAAACATGTGAGAAGGACTCGGGCAAAGACCTTTAACACTTCATTGATTCATTTGTAATGTATTTCAGCTTTTACCATTTTCCCCGTGTTAATTGCAAATAAAATAAACCAAACTAAACTAAGATAAAAGCAGTGATGTGGCTCTTACATTCAGGTGCTGCTGCCACCTCAGACACGGGTGCTGGGAAATATATTAAATAAATAAATACATAGGACGCTGTATATAAGTCTCTATAAATATATGCAATATATTTCTTTATCAAAATAAGTCAGTGTGTGTGTTTAGTTTTCTTATGTGCATGTTGTTTAAAAACGTCAACAACATATGGAACATTTGGGAGTACTTGAACAAGTATAATTGATAAATGTGTTTCACCACTTGCTGTAACTGATTATTAATAGCAGCTACACAATTTATTGTTATGAGTGACGTGTGTCCTTTGTGATTACCGTTTCTGGGAACAGGGACAAATTCTTCTGGCACAAGTACTTCCTCATCTTTCATCATCTTGTCCATCTCTGAAACATCAACAGATTCATCAGAACTCGAGTTGAGTTTTTGACATTACAGAATGTTGCAACTAACAAAATGTCAAGCATGTCCAGTGTTAATCATATTAACATGGAAGTGACAAAAGTTAAAACCAGTCGAAGCACCTGTGCTTTGACCTAAATGCTAACGTCAACATGCTAACATGCAGATGTTTAGCAGCTATTTTAACTCTATTCACTATTCTAGTTCAGCATGTATCATGCATACATTAACTAACTGGTCCCTCCACCCATATCGCATGTGTGAGTAATGAAGAAGGCCTACATACAAGTTCTGACAAGACTGATGAAGCTACAAATGTCACAGTTTGACATTACATGTTCTCACATGGCTGTCACAGTACAGGCTAAATAAAACATGAAACCAAGCAGAAAAACTCTGCAGGAGATTTAAAGAGGACACTAACCAGGTGCAGCAACAATCTCTTCCTTCAGGACCTCCACTGCTGCTTCTGTGAATGAATCACATTAATGTTGGTGTTAGATACACAAGTGCAGTGTCTGTTCAAAACATGCTCCGAATAGGCTGATTACCCGCCCACAGAGCTGTTGTGTAAAGTAGATCAGATGAATGGTTCTTTAGATGTGCAAGAACATACAGACAGACAGACAGAGATTGCTTTATAGTGAGATGTAGATCTTACTGTCTGACTGTCTGTGTGTATTAAAGCAAAGACCTTCAATACTGACCTGGAGCCTTCGCTTCGTTTGTCTTCTCTCCCTCTGGTTGTGGAGCTGCAGGCAAAAACACAACACTGTCAGTGAGATTAAATGTCTGTCAATCAATCAATCAATCAATCAATTGTATTTGTCACATGTGGTATGGCCGCTGAGTCTCTCAGTGCTGTGTACTCTTTGGCCCACACACTGTGTGTGTGTGTGTGTGTGTGTGTGTATGTGTGTGTGTGTGTGTGTGTGTGTGTGTGTGTGTGTGTTCTGCACAGTCTTGTTGATTGACAGATGAACACATGGATGATAGTGTGTGTGTTCTGTCTAAATGGTCTGTGTTGAATCTGACCTGCAAATGCAGCACAGAGGAGAATGGAGAGGACCAGGACAGTCTTCATGGTGATGATCAACTGATCAACTGTTCTGTGTGGAGAAAAAACAAAGAGCCAATAAATATTCAGACAGAGAGCAGAACCATGAGCTCCAATGAAGAGAGAAGAAATACAGCAGGTGTCTTACCTGTCAGGTAAATGTGAGGTGATGTTATTCAGGTATCAGCTGAATGATGCAGTGATGATGAGGGGATCCCTGCTCTTTATATACACACACCTGAAGCACTGAGTCACATTCATGTGGCAGAACGTGCCAATGTTTATCTATGACTCAGTCCTGGATGTGGGAAGATGATTGCAGCATGCACATAAAGATATGAGGCTGATCATTAATCTGTTTCCGGACAGCATGTAAGCTTCTTCCTTGCTGTTGTGATTTCAGATCAGCTTAATGGTTTAAAAGAATTACAGTTAAACTGGGCTGGATATTTAGTTACAGTAAGTGTGTCAGCTGTGTGTTCTGACCTTGTATTTTAAAGGACATATGAACAATGGTGATACACTATACAAAATTCTACTTAAGGAAAAGTACAGAAGAATGAGCAGCAAGTCCTCATTATGCAGGAGGAATGGCTTCTGTCAGCGTTATATTACTATACATGATATTATTGGATCATTATTACTGATCATCAACATGTAACATTTTAATCCTGCAGCAGATTGTGGTGGAGCTGTTATTTAAACACTTTGACAAACTGCTGAACATTTTAATCTATAACTGTGTATCATATCCTGGAGCTGTAGCCACTGTTCCACTAACTTCTTTAACCATGGCTGGTGGCAGGGTACGGCTTGGTTTGAGTAGCCCCACCAAGAACTGTGTTAGTCCCACCATGGAAGAACCAAGAAAATTACAGAGCAGAATAAACCAACACCTTCCATTTTCATTTAGGCTTACTTTTGAATGCTGCACTGTCCCACTGACTATTGCTGTCAACATCACACACTACAATGATCTGACTTCAGTAGCAGAGCCACCACTCAGTATCTCCACTGGCATTAAACTTAAGGCAGTCACTATCCAGATCAGTGGGGAAGCTTTACTCTGTCACCTGCACTCATGAGCACGCCCTGTGAGTATGGACCAGCTAGCTGATGGTGTGTTTTTTTTTCAGTCTAAAATTAATAAGCTGAAATAGTTAAGTAAGATGGTAAATCGTATTATGAATTGATTTGTTTTCCAGCATCCTTGAATAGAATACCTTGTATGAGCATGAGGTCCCACAAACCTTGGGTGCACAGCATGGGGTCCTTAAGACCATGTGTAAAACAAAACAAATGGTCAGTGAAAACCAAACTGAAACAAAAGATCATAGACCGAACAGAAACTAAGGCCATAAGACCAACCTAAATAAATTGGTTAAAGTAAAATAAGGTCCGACAACCAAACAGAACTTAAGTCAGCAATAACAAACAGAAATTAATGGTCCCACGACCAACAAAAAATGAGTGTTGCATGGGGTCCAACGGACCATGAGCATACAGCAAGTGGTCCCGAAGACTATGTTTGTGCCTACAGCATACTGTAAGTTCCGCAGACCTTGATCGTGCATTATGCGTGAGGTCCTGAAGGCCATGTAAATTGAATGAGCATTGAACCAATAAAATGTGATTAATTTGTGACCAAGACCAGCAGATAATAAATCAGCAAAGACAGAAATGGTGATAAGATAACCAAGATGAAATTGCCATGGGTGATGATTGTGAATTATAAAATGATAAAGATGAGCAATTGGCAGACAAGCCGGTGTTAGTGCATGCAATATGTAGTTTGAGGTTCATGGATGATTGTGCATACAGCATGAGATCTCATAGACCATGGGTGTTGTGGGAGCATATGATAAATGAGCAAGCCAAACTGAATTGAGGCAGATAGAATTGGAATTATTTAAATAAGTGCAAAGAAAATAGGCCTGAACAGCAAGCAAATATCAAGTCAGAGTCAGCAATGACCGAAAAGCAATATGAAAACAAAACGGAAATAGCAAATGACTGATGCATGACTGACTCCATCAAATATGAAGGTGGGCAATAGCAGAGACAACAGATGAGAAAACCACGAAACACCACCACCAGCTATATGAATGACTTAACAAGAAATTATGGCACAGAAACTTGATTTATGAAACTGTGTTCATATCTGGCCATACCTGTATACATGTATATCAGTTATTGCCTACGTTTTATTTATTTATTATCTTTAATGTTTGCAGAGGAAAGTGAGTTAATACAAGCACTGTATATGAGAGTGTTCTTAGGTGTTTGTACTAGATATTAATATATTATATGGTGGTCACCTATAAAACCTACACCAAAGAAATCGTTGAGGGGCTTTTAATTTAAAATGATACAGGAGGTGTGGTAAGGTAATGGCATGATGCGCACATGATTTTATTCATTCATTTATTTATGTCATGACTGAAGAGGAAAGAGAACAACTTGCCCTGCCTCAAATGAGCAAATACCATTGTGAAGCATTTAATGTGCCTCCCTAATATGCTTAGTTTGATAAAAACTCAATAATTACTGAAAACCAAGGCCCGTCACTATTACAGTATTATGGTAATTGTTTTCCGATTGAAACAAGGGGTGACAAGAGAATGAAATAAACTACACATTAACGATGCAGTGATAATGTTTGTCTGCAGCACTGAATGAATTAATGGACAGATCGTATGTGACAAACTTAACTTAAACAGTAAGGAGGGCTGTTTGATCGGATGGCTTGAACCACCGGCGCTCTTGCTATCAGGGATCAGGGAGCACTGGGGTTGTTGAGGCTGGAAGTGGAATGAAACGCTGGTTGAAAGTGGAGGTTGGCTGCTTGTGGAGGCCTGTGGTGATGAGGATGCTGATGAGGCAGAGGCTGAGGCATATCCAGGGACTGAAGCAAGGTGTGCATGAAAGCTTGGCCAGAATAGCCAGAGACTGCACGTGGCAATCCGGTTGAACGTATGCAAAGTGTCCCAAAGTAGCGGATCATGTTATGTGTAGCTTGGGGTCCATATCTTGAATCTGTACACTTCACTGGGATCGAGACGACTGACAATGGAAACAGAGAATGACCTTACGTGTTGACAATACTGACTGCTATCAGGCGAGATTGCTGGAACGGGAGGACATGATAGGTGAGATATGATTCCGTTTTTGTTGAGGAATCGCACATGGCTCGCTACTATCTGCTACTATCTACTATCTGAGACTGAAAAGACAAAGGTAACTGCACCAATTGCCAACTGCACCAATTCTGCCTAAAATGACATCTGGCAGCAGCAGAGGAGAGAGCTGATTGGCTCACGGAAATCGTGGCAAATTTTGATTGCATAACCAGAAGAGTGAACCCCCATAGTCAGCTGATTAGAGGAAGCAGTGGGAGTGGGATGAATAAAATTGTGAATGGATGAGCGCAAAGAAAGTCTTCCTGATGTCTGTTATTTGCCCAGGGAGAATGTGCAGGTAGGTAGGCAGTGGTTAGTTACCCAACAAACTGGTTTCAAGAGTCCAGTCTCCAACAATATGCATATGTATATATATATATATATATATATATATATATATATATATATATATATATATATATATGTATATATATATGTATATATAGGAAATCAACATCAACACAACATTTATGTACAGGGCTGGATTCACAGGGAGGTGGTTAAAAGGTGGATGTTGGACACACAAAGTGCAGGACTGTAACACCAGAATCCTGGGTTCACACCCAGAGTCCTGTCTGTGGTTAGTAGGCAACAAAAGCACTTTGGTTAAGGTAAGGGAAAGATCTTTCTGAATTTCAGTCAAATGTTAATAAAAAAGTAATGGGTTCATAGACTTAAAGCATAAAACATACAGCAACAAACAACAATATGAGATGACTTAAGTACAACAACACAGGACAGAAGCATACAAAATATTTTCTGTTGTGATACTGGTTAATTGTGCTAGATGCTATAAAAGTGCAGTGTACACACCACACTTACACTACGCTGATGATACTCAACTTTAAATTTCCATTCAGCCCAGTGAACTCTCACCTGCCTATTCTGTACAAGTGTCTGGCTCAGATCAGTAACTGGACGTGTTAACATTCTCTTTAATTAAATCACAGTAAAACTGAAGCTCCAGTATTTGCCTCAGATTAGGTCTCTGATTAAATCGTCCAACACCTCGGTTCATTGAACAAATAGTAAATCTTTTGCTGAAAACCTAAGAATCACTTTTGACTATCAGGTGAAATCTGATAAACATGTCAGGTCAGTTATTCAGTCCTGCTACATTCACCTCTAAAATATTGAAAAAATGCATCCACTGTTATCCTGCCAGCAGTTAAAACTGGTTATCCTGCTTTGTGTCCTCCTGCTTCGACTACTGTAAGACTACTAAACTACTTCTCTTTATTCCTGCCTGAGCCAAAATGCTGTTACAAGGTAAGAGTTAGCAAGACTATTCACTAAGACCTCATGTCACTCTTGAATAACCCCGCCTCTAATGTCACTTCATTGGCTGTCAATCAGATTTAGGATTCAATTTAAGATTTCTCTTCTCACCTGTAAAGCTTTGAATAATCTTGCTCCAGAGTATATTAGAGACTGAAGACATGAGGAGACTGTACATTTACGTTTCTGGGTCCCAGACCTCTCAGGTGTCGGCAAACTCTCTTGAAGGCCTTAAGTCACAGTTGAGGACTTGTCTTTTTTCTGAGTGTTTTTATGCTGAAAGCATTTACTCTATTTTAAACTGTGATATTTCTAATGTTGTTCTTCAGTTTGTTTGTTTGTTTGTTTTTGGTGCTATTTTCTTCTGATATAATGTTATTGTTGTACTGACTTTTTTTATACAAATTTTAAAAATCTGCTCTGTTAATTTAATATATTATTATTGTCATGTTAAAAAGGCATTACATTTAGTGACAAAGGAATTAGAACTTGAAACTCAAAGTGTAGGACTAGAGACTTGACTCAGGACTTGCCTGTCTTGACTTGGGACTTGACTCAGGACTTGTCTGTCTTGACCTGGGACTTGACTTGGGACTAGCCTGCCTTATACTGGGACTTGCCTTGGGACATGAGTTCAAAACTTGAGACCTATTTGCAAAACAATGACTTGGTCCCAGTTCTGGTAGCGACAGTCCACATGTGTTTCTTTCTATGTAATTTTGCATGTGAAAGAGGAGTCCGTGTAACCATTTCACCCAGAGTAGTCTAACTAATGTACTGTATTTCTAGCTGTTGAGAGGGGTGCTATTCTATTGTGTATGTATGCATGTTGAAATTCTGACATTGATAGGAGCCCTACCATTGTATGGATTAGGCCCACCATAATAAAGCCAAGAGTAATACTCCACTGTCGCCGCCGCCACTGTGTGTAACGTAATTTACCCATTTTTATCTGTCTCCTGAGGACATGAATTCTCTATCCTGATTGGTGTATGTGAAATCACGTTTTACTTAATGCAGCCCTGCACAGCCCCAATTAGTGAGCAAAGTGGGTACATTTCCTCCAGAGTGATGGGAATAAAACAATGACAGTATGCTGGGAACCCAGGTAGCTTTTTTCCACTGCAGGAACAGTAACATTCCCAGCTGCCAGACATCAGTGTTGAGGCGGACTCTAGTTTTATCACCTGAAATTATTAACAAGAGTCTGTGTATTCATAAATGTCGATACGCAATTGAGAAAGAGGCAATAAAACTGTCTTATTTACTATTAAGTAGTTCTGCGTCTTTGAATGAGGCAGTAATGTAAGATAAGATAATCCATTGGAGACTTACAGGAACAACAAACAGACTTTAGACTTTTTTATTCTACTAGAATACTTCACATGTGGATCACCAGGGTCATTCAGAGACCTTGAGAGGGGCAGGTGCACAAAGTGAAAAATACGGGGTGCTGTTTGTAAACTGGCTCACGCTGAAAATAACATCAACATTTTGCCACATTTCGCTTCAAACAATGTTTAAAAAAGTGTTGTGAATTTTTTAACGTCACCTATTACCACATTTACAGCAGTATTTGTTAACTTAGAAATATATTAAATAGTTAAATCTAAATATTAAATGTGGCACCTAAATGTTAAATGTTAAATCTAAATATTAAATCTAAATCTAAATGCTAAATCTAAATCTAAATATTAAATCTAAATCTAAATGTTATTGTGATTTAGCATTCAGATTTAACATTTAGATTTAGATTTAATATTTAGATTTAGATTTAGCATTTAGATTTAACATTTAGATTTAGATTTAGATTTAGCATTTAGATTTAACATTTAGATTTAGATTTAGATTTAGCATTTAGATTTAACATTTAGATTTTTCTAAAACATAACCATGTGCTTTTGTGAACATCCCTGTGTTAGTTGTGGCGTCCTGGATCGTAAACAGCAGATGTCGAAAGGTACCTAGCGCAAAATTTTGAAGGCATGAAAGTCGACAGCAAAGCAGCAATATGTGACAACTTCGGAATATGAATGGGTTGTTTAAAATACCATACAGTAATAAACAGCCATTGACAGCATAACCATTTTAATGAAAGCCACCTATATTCAGGCAGAATGTAACATGGCATGTGACAACAAACCACATCATACTGTATCAGTGTCTCACACATGGTGAAATAAGAGGGGGACAATAATAGATAAATATTGTTAAATTATTAATGTGTTATAATGTTATTTGAGTTGATTTTCTCTCTAAATTTTCTCAAACACTGAACAGTGAAATGCATGAAATTTGACAAAAGGGCACTTTGGACATTAAAGGACAACTTCGGTATTTTTCAACCTGGGCCCTATTTCCCCATGTGTATGTGTGCGTATGATTCATGGGTACGACTCGTTCTAAAATTGGTTCAGTATTGAGGGAGGCGGATGCAACCAGGAGCCGTGAAACGAGCTAAAACAGTAATGGGGGCATATGCATCCCATATAAGTTGGTGCATTAAAGGGCTAGTGTGTAATATTTGGCATGGTTTATTGTCAAATTTGAATCTGAATCTGAATATTCTACCCATTAATATGTTTATATAAGTGTATTATCGCTATAAAATAAAATTTGTTTGGTTTTCGTAGCCTTATAATTATGCTTTTATATATATATATATATATATATATATAAAATCGCGTTCAAAGTCGTCCATTGCAGCTACTATAGTCCGGAGATACTGCTAGGCTAAATAAACAGCTGAGTTTTGTTTACAGGCTACGTCTGTGCCTGCTCACCGGTGTGTGCCTGCTCACCGGTGTATCCCTCCACAGATCACAGCGCAGGATGTACTGAAAATTTTAGTCTTATGTCAGTAACAGACAATAGGATAGCAGTAACGTTACTCCTATGTACCCTGCTGACTGGATTCAGTACAGCTAAAACCACCATTTATTACTGAACAGTAAAGGTTACTGTTGGCTGTAACCACGCCAAAACAACCAACAAACAAGAATTTAGCTGTAACTCCAACTGTGCACTCCTGCTCTCTCCTCCAGCTCGCTCATACACACACCAGCAAGCCCACTCACACAGCCCTCATCCCCGTCACACTCGCACCCCGCCCCCCTACCTATTACTCATTCAATCCCAAACATGCCATTAACTCATAGAACATTGACATTATAACAGAACATTTACTGCAGTCAGTACAATATTGTAGCGACCCAGTGGTGAGTGTGGTAAGCTGTCAGTCAGTGTGCGGGCTGGAGATTGGTGGAGCAGAGAGGGGGGGGCTGCCCCGCTGGGTACTGTAAGTGAGTATGTGTGTATGAAGTGTGTGTTTTTTCGCCACTGACCGGTTCAGATCGCCAGCGCTGTCTCTGTAAATAGCATACTAGCCTTTCCCTTACCTCTGGGCTGTGTGATGTCACGAGCTTTGGTCCACTGTGTCTGTAGCTCTCTCTACTCGTGGGGCAGCCATTTTCTTGAGGAAGAGGTGTTTCGGGATGTCTTCTCTTCTTCGGCTGGCAGTAGAAGTGAGCACCGCAGACCCGATGGGCATATGCATTGAAACAGACAATATTACTGATGTATTACATAACGTTGCAGAGCACTTTCTTTATTCTGACGCCACAGTCACATCTACAGTACACGCATGAACAGCTCAGATTAACCCCTCTGATTTCCACTCTAACATTCACACACAACAGGCCAAGCCTATTCATACATAAACGCACAGATGAGGCCACAGTGGAAGCTGGAGTAATTTGATCATTTTGTTTTTTCTGTTTACTTGAAAAAAAAAATCAGATATCGACTTCTGTGTCTTCATTTTCCCAGATCCAGCCAGCACAGGTGCCCACTCTGAGAATTTATGCCCGCACAGTAATAGAGATAAATTGATTTTGTGTCTTCTCCCGTCCCGGAGGAGAAAACACGTCATTTTATAGGCTATTAATAAAGAGGTTCATGGGTTTGTTTGTTTTGTTCTCCTGGCCTGCATGTCTTTTGACGCACTGGTCAGGAATAGTGCTCCTATTTCGGTTTTCATTTAGTTTTAATGAAATAAAGGCTGTTTCATATTCTATTTTCCTCCTCTGTATTTATTTATTTTTCTATCTTTATATAATCACGCAGTGATTGACGTTAAGGCAAGCCCGGCACCAGGATGAAGTTACTGAGGGGGCGGTTAAAAATTACGAGGGGGCAAATCTTTATTATGCAACATAGGTTCACACAGTGAGTTATAAAAAGCGCGCAGCCGTGCGTAATAGTGGCGCGTAATGACAGCTCGTCGCCGGTGAAACACAATAAACTGCACATCTTCTATCATGTTTGTCTCTTGACAGATGGAGCTGACAGACAGACAGACATGTGGAGCAAGCGGCAAATTGGTATGAAAGCTGGTTCAGGCCATATTCGTCCATTTATGAATTAATATGGAGTGGAAACACTGTTCCTGTGTCGACATCCTGTCGCTAGGCTACAGCTTTTTCTTCTTCTTCTACTGTTTAATGGCGGTTGGCAAACAGCGAATTGGCCCATTACCGCCACCAACTGGTGGAGTGTGGTTCATAATGACTATTACTATTTGCGTTGGGTCCAGCCGGGTCCCAATGCAGCCCTCTATGTCAGAGTACAAAAGTTAAGCCTGTTTTATGGTCCTGCGTTGAATCAATGACGTTGCTATGTCGTTGCTGTGACGCTGTCGCGAACCCTTTGAACTTCTCCATCACTCCGGTTCGTCACAGTACAATTCACCACCAGAGCGATAGGAGGCTGCGTTTCTTTCCTGAGTGGTTATCGTCGTCTCTAGTTGATTCTTGTTTAGCTTCCGACTTTTCCAGTCACAGTGAACAATGACGACCGAGAGACAGAACCTTGCTGGAGTTGGAGTTGTTGGATGTCGAAGAAAGTATGTTAATACTGCAACATCTTCATTGCATCCATGCTCAACAACAAGATGTTTAAAGATGGCGGAATCTGGAAATATGGAACTGGAAATGCGTTGCTACCAAGCAAACCAATCACAGCCCTGCTGGTCTGCGCTGGGTCTGCTTCGCCTCGACGTGTAGTTACATTTTTGGGGAGGTGCACGTCAGGCTACGCGAGGGGCTACAGCGGGCCTTCTGTGTAGCCCCGTACCCTACGACGTAGCAATGTCGTTGATTCAACACAGGACCCTAAATCAGGCTTTACCCGGGCCCCCCTTCATTTCCTATCCTTACCTGGATAACTCTATATGCCATAAAATCCTTTATCCAATTGAATATTCTCCCTCCTAACCCCATTAACTTTAACTTTATCAGAAGTCTGTCTTTCCACATCATATCATGAGCTTTTTCAACATCACAAAATACTGCTATAACTGACTCTTTATTGATTTGTGCTTTTCTTCTTTTTTTGCCTTTTTTTTAAAGATATTTTTAGCGGCATTTTTAGCCTTTAATGGATAGGACAGACAAGTGTGAAAGGGGGGGGAGTGACATGCAGCAAAGGGCCACAGGCTGGAGTTGAGCCCAGGCCACTACGGCAACAGCCTTGTACATGGGGCGCCTGCTCTATCCACTAAGCCACAGATGCCCCGATTTGTGTTCTTCTAATCTCATGTTCTAAGCAAATGATAGGATCCAAGGTTCCCCTTCCTTTTCTAAACCCACTTTGATAATGCGACAGTATTCCTTTCTTTTCTGTAAAATGTGCGCTGCGCTCCCGCCTCGCCCAGTCTGCAAAACTTGAGCCCTAAGGCTGCCTCAATTATTTTACAACAAAAACTCTCATTTAACTCATCAATATCCTGATTTTCATCAACTACTGCCACTCTTTCTTCACTGATTACCTCATACTTTTCCCAGTCTGCCTTTTCAAACACCCACCTTCCCCCTCCTCGTGTTGATAATCTTTCCACCTCAATATCTACAGCTGTCATAACTGGATAGTGGTCACTTCCAACACATGACTCATCCCATATTTCCCAACTACATTTCAATCAATCAATCAATCAATTTATTTAAAGTGCAAAATCACCATGGTACATGGTCTCAATACACTTAACAATAAATACAGTAAGATCAAGTACAATAAAAACATACAATAAAACAATACAAAAGCACCAAAGAGCAATAAAAAGACAGTTAAGAATTAGATTGAACCAAAATGTTGGGTAAAAAGGTAGGTTTTAGGACGGGACTTAAAATTTTCAATAGATGAAGCTCCTTTGATTTCAAGTGGAAGGCCATTCCATAAAAAAGGAGCACGGTAAGAGAAGGCCCTGCCACCAGCTGACTTTTTATTAATCGATGGAATGACAAGGAGGTTTGAACTAAGAGAGCGAAGAGGACGTGACGGAAAGTAGGGAGTAAGCAATTCACTTAAATAAAATGGTGCAAGTCCATTCAAAGCCTTATAAGTTAAGAGAAGGACTTTAAAATCAGCTCTAGCCTGAATGGGCAGCCAATGTAATGATGCCAAGACAGGAGTTATGTGGCAGAATCTGCTGTTCCTTGTTAAAAGGCGAGCAGCTGAGTTTTGCACGAGCTGAAGACTCCTCGTTGTACCGCTCGGGAGGCCAGAAAAAAGGGCATTACAGAAATCTAACCAGGAAGACACAAGGGCATGGAGAACCACCTCAGCGCTGCGCATGGATAGGGCAGAGCGGA
Source organism: Epinephelus cyanopodus (assembly GCA_026686955.1). Taxonomy (NCBI): domain Eukaryota; kingdom Metazoa; phylum Chordata; class Actinopteri; order Perciformes; family Serranidae; genus Epinephelus; species Epinephelus cyanopodus. Next base: position 41,636,757 of record CM048916.1, read on the forward strand.
TTTTTGCAATATTGCGTAAGTGAAAAAAAGCTGTCTTAGTGATTTCCTTTATGTGAGGCTGAAAAGTCAGGGTCGAATCAAAAATAACACCAAGGTTTCTAATGTGGGAGCTTTCAGGGATCAGACAACCATCAATATTAAGACACAGACTCTCAGATAAGTACTTATAGTTATTGGGTTTAATCACCAGCAAGTCAGTCTTAGCAGTGTTAAGCATAAGAAGGTTAGTACTCATCCAGGTCTTGATTCGACTGACACATACTTCAAGATTTTGTATTTGAGAGAGGTCACTAGGCTGCAGTGGGATGTATAGCTGCGTGTCATCAGCATAGAAATGGAACTTTATGTCATATTCAGCAATAATCCTACCCAAAGGGAGCATGTAAATGTTAAACAACAGAGGGCCCAGGACGGACCCCTGGGGCACACCAGAGATAACTGTAGAGCAATCTGATAAAGAGTTCTTAAAACTAACGCATTGGGTTCTACAAGATAAGTAGGACTGGAACCATGAGAGTGCCAGCCCTCGAATACCAACACAGTGCTCCAGTCGGTGTAGAAGCACACAATGATCTATGTCAAACACAGAACTTATATCCAATATTAATAGTAAAGACGCTGATCCAGAGTCAGCGGTGACAAGTAGGTCATTAACTACTCTAGTAAGAGCAGTTTCAGTAGAGTGACAGGAGCGGAAACCAGATTGGAAGTTGTCAAAAAGATTATTGGCAGAAAGGTGGGCAATCAGTTGATCAGCAACGATTCTCTCAAGTATTTTGGAAAAGAAGAGGAGAGTGGAGACAGGACGGTAATTAGCATGAACCAGTGGATCACTATTGGGTTTCTTGAGGAGCGGTTTAATGATAGCAGATTTATAGTGCAAGGGGACAGACCCCTCAGAGAGGGAAGTGTTCAAGATGGTATGTAGGGGGCCACTCAGTACAGGAAAAAGTTCCTTAAGGAGATCAGAAGGGATAGGATCTAATGAACATGTGGTAGACTTTGCGGTGGCGACCAGAGAGGCCAAGGCCTCCGTAGAGATAGGTTGAAACTGTGAGAGTGAACTACAAGACCTGGGCAGCGACCACTGCTTGGTCTTGTTACTAGGAATCTGCTGGCTGATGATCTTGTTCCTTATTAAGGAAGTTTTATCAGTAAAAAACTCTAAAAAATCATTAGCTGTCAAAGAAGAGCTTGGAGCAGGTGACAGCTGTGTGAGCCTGGCCACAGTATTAAAAAGGACCCGATGATTGTTCTTGTTGGTTTCAATCAGATTGAAGAAATAAGATGATCTGGCCGCAGAGAGAGCACGTTTGTAACGTTTGAAACTGAGAGTCCAGGTGAGGCGAGTGGACTCTGATTTACTGGCGCGCCATTTGTTCTCGAGCCTACGGCAAGCTCGTTTTAAAGAACGAGTAAGGTCGGAGAACCAAGGCACAGATTTAGCTCGAGAGCCACTACTGGTTCTAAGAGGAGCAAAGAACTCGAGCGATTCTAACAGTGCACTGTTTAGATTATTTGCAAGGCTGTTGACAAACAAAGCTGTGTTGGAAAGAGGCATAAGTTTATCAGGCAAATGATCCGCTAAGAGAGACTTGACATGGCATTTCCTTGCCAAAGTATTGGTCCAGAGCAGAGTCCTGTCCTGTATGCACATCTACCCTAGAACCTCTCCCATCATTCAGACACACCAACTCTTTTTCCTCTAAAAGAGCCTCTATTGCTTGGCCATTAACATCTAGGTGCCCGCCCCCCACACCAAGTTACCCTACGCCTATCCTGACCCTGAACTCCTAACAACATGTCTAGTTCAATCCTTTTACATGGGTTAAATAGTTTATTATCACAACCTCCTTTCCCTTACACAGCACCTCCACCACAACATATTCTTGACCTTCTCCCTTTCCTAACACTCTGTATGGTATATTTAGTTTGATAAATGTCACACACCCACCACCATTCCCTACTTCCCTATCTTGACGTATGATAACATACCCTTGTAATACAAAATCTAGGTGTTGCTTCAACCAAGTCTCTTGAACACATATTACATCTGGCTTTGTCACTAAACCTTCAATAAAACTCTTGAACTCCTGCCCATTTGCAATAAGAGGTCTTGCATTCCACTGGAGTATCAATACCATAAAAGGTATTAACCACATCCTTCCTGACTGGATCTTGCCTGGTTGCTCATCTCTAACCTCTTCCCAAGCCACTCCTACTAGTCCAAGGTGGTGCACTGCTGCTTTTACTATCAATTGAATCTTTTGCATTTTAGACTCCATTCCTGCTGTGCTATTAATTACACCTGTGATAAATGTTACCAGCTTTTTCTTCTCAACCACTAAACTCTCCTTTAAAATCTCACTGGCTCCCCCCATTGGACTCCATGGATGTACCCTCTGACCCAAATCCTGTCTCTTTACTTGCTTTGCAGCTTCGGCATAAGACAATTTACTTTCCAGTCCCACTTTCTGTATATCTACTTCCCTTTTCAGTATTTCACATCCCCTGTAGGCAGCGCTGTGGGCCTGTCCACAGTTGCAACACTTCGGCTGCACTCCCTCACCACACTTGCCATACTCATGATTCCCTCCACAGCGTGCACATCTGCATTGCTCCCTGCACCTTGAAGCTACATACCCAAACTTTTGGCAGTTGAAACACCTCGTTGGTCTCGGAATATAGTCTCTCACAATGTAAATCATCAGCCCCAACATCACTCGCTTTGGAATAACATCCCCTTGAAACATCCCCTTGAAACTCAATCATTACAGTTTCAGTATCTTTCTTGGTCCCGTTCACATTAGACCTTATCCTCTGAACATTTAATATCATGCCCCCTTTCAAGTTATTTTTAATCTCCTCCACGCCTATGTTAAGGTGTATACCAGAAATGACACCTCTAAGTCCAATGGCCCTACTTGTCTCTCCTACTCTGCTCGTACTGACCACTTTAATCCAACCAATCTCTTTAAGTTTGAGAGCCTTACTTGCCTGCTCCTCCTTGTTGCATCCAATTAAAAGGTTACCATCAAGAAGTACCTTAGCAAAATCAATATTTCCAATAACGCTATTTAGCATCTTACAATGCATTTTATATTTTCCTGATTCTGCCTACCAGATCCTTCCAAGTTACTCCTTTCTTTTCTCTCTCTCTCCCCCCCCCCCCCCCCCTTCTTTCCATCTTTGCCCTGAGGATCCTCCGCTTTCTCCTTCACTTGCTACCTCCATACTGCCATCACTGTCTCCCCAATCAAACTCTCTCTCTGATCCATTCACGGAGTAGTGCCTCACTGCTGTCCCTTTCCTTCCAGCCGAGGACGCAGCCATCTCTCCGAAAACCTCTGAAACAGTAGACTCACAAGTCAGTTTTTAGATGCTTTGCTTAACTAAAGACTGATGACTTTCTCCCTGATTTTGTGTTTAGATGGGCAGATACAATTTCAGAGTTTAAAAAAACTCCCTACGTTGCAGAACCAATAGTAAATCCGCAGGGCGGTTCTTCGGTGGCTCGCTGAACTCTTGTGCTCAGAAACATAGTCTGACTAGACACGTGTAGCAGTACAAAATGGCTCAAGTCGCTGTAAGTCCTTCATTTCCACAATCTTGTGGACTGAGCACACATTTGATAAAACCAAGTTAAATTTCTCTGCATCCATTTTCAAGATCTCTGTGTGTTTGTGTCCTTGCAGACGAGAAAAGGGGGAGCACACATTTACGGGGAGGGCGTGTCCTTTTCAAAAATGCAAGAGGTGTTGCTTTGTTGCCAGCCGTTTTCTCCAGTGTGTTAAACACACTTTAGAAAGTGTCCCCAGGCTACTGAAACAGAGGCTTCAACAGCAATCTCGGGTTTGCTTAAAATTCGAATTTCTTTTCACTTTCGCCGTATCCAACCAGCTTCCTACTTTCCTCCCTCACAACCTATGTCCCAGTCCACGACAGTCTTCCTTGCCACGCTTGAATTTTTTAACGCACAGTCACAAGCTTAGCGGTTGGTGAGTGTGCAACCCCCCACCTAGCTGACTCCTGCGTCTTTTAAGGGGAGACTAGATTGGAAACAGCTGATGTTTACTTCCAGTCTATGATTACGGGGTGGGACAAATGGGAGGAAGCTCCACTCACTGAATATACATACATAAATAGGAGAAGATGATGACAGGTATGTAACTGCTGCTATGTAGTTGAAATGACCTTGTCTGCCCACTTGATGGTAGCATTTCACTGTATCACAATTTCAATCAAAACAAGCTCTGCTGGTATTTCAGTTACTGTGTGTGTGGGTGTGTTTTAAGGGTAGGCATGGGATGAGCTGTACCTTTATCAACTGTCCTATGTTAGTCTATTCTGGTGTGGAAGTCAGAGAAATGTCATAATGCAGTGAAGGAGGACTGGTTTGCAGAACAAAAAATGATTGATTTCAAAATCTCTATTTTTCATGTTGCAGGGCTGTAGAGACTGAAAAAATGTGCAAATGTGCATAGAGTGCCAAAAGTGCGAACGTCTCAGTCCTTGTTGGACCCTCCCCAGTGCAGAATGAGGCGTGCATACTGGTGCACCATATATATAGGTCACTTTTACAGGTGCAAGAGTTTGCACTTTTGCACTCTATGCACATTAGCTCAATTTTTGCTGTCTGTACAGCCCTGCAACATGTAAAATAATGATTTGTGAAATCCAGACCTCAGTCTGAGTCTTTTTTTGTACTGTGTGTGAGTCTTTATTGTTTTAAGCATATGGCAAATTCTACAACGGCTTAATAAGTATAAACTGAGAAAGAATATATCCAGCTATTAATCCCAGTCAACCTGTACAGAAATGTAATTCATCTTGCATTCTACTGTGCAACCCTAAATGAACTTTCGACAAGGAGTATGCAGCTGACATCAAATAATGTTAGTGCAGAGAGTGACACCACCACAATACGCAGAGAACCTTGCCATATCACACTTCAGAGAGTTCTACCGTGTAGGCTTGAGAGGTGCGTCCTGTCTACTGACAACCAGTTTGGTTTTAAATGAAACCATGGCACTGATTTATGTATTTCTGCACGAAAGGAAATTTTAGATAAATATAAGAGGCAAAATTCTACAATATTCATGCGCTTCATTGATGCTTCTAAAGCATTTGGTCGTGTAAATCATGAGAAATTATTTCTAAAATTTCTAAAATAAGTGGGGTCCCTAGTTTTTTAATTAGGATCTTGGTTTATTGGTACTCGCATCAGACAATGAGAGTGCGATGGGGGAATGTAACATCTGTTCCCTTCCATGTGACCAGTGGTGTTCACCACAGCAGACTTTTGTCTCCTTTTCTTTTTAATATGTATATGAATGATTTGTCTTTGATTTTAAATGCACGTGGTACAGGTTGTGGGGTTGGTGACTCACTAATTAATCACCTTATGTACGCAGATGATTTGGTCATTTTTTAGCCCATATAGTGCTGGTCTCCAGCAGCTTCTGAGAATATACACACAGTGTGGTGCTGATTTTGATATAAAATACAACGCTAAAAAGAGTAAGATCATGATTGTCAGAAGTAGAGAAGACAGACAGTCAACCTTTCCTGACTTCTGTCTGTCTGGCACTGCACTCAGTGTGTGCAGTGAGATTACATATCGCAAATGACCTGTCTAATGACAGGAATATCTATAGGAAGCTGTATGCCGAAGCAAACATGCTGTGTCGTGAGTTCAGCATGTGCTCTGTATCTGTGAAGATCTCACTCTTTAGAGCGTATTGTACACCTTTGTATACTGCCTACCTGTGGTGTCATTTTAAACAAGGAAGCATTAGAAAACTCACAGTGGCTTATAATGACAGCATGAGGCTGCTGCTGAGAGCTTCAAGAAGCTCCAGTGCAAGCCATGTGTTTGTTAGTGTCGGCGTAGCTTCCCTCCCTGCTCTGCTGTTCTACGTAACCTCGTATGGATTTATGTGTAGGGCATCTGAGTCAGAAAACGACTTAATCGCTGTTTTGGCTAACCCTGTACGCAGTTCTGTCAGATTTTCCTCCAGACTGTGGAACCAGTGGCGAACATGTCTGTATGTTAGACACTGAACATTGTGGAAGGCTTTGTATTTTTCTTGTGTTATTTTTCTTTCTTATTTTTACTGTGCTGTCTTTTTACTGTGTATTTAATTGTGATATGGATCCCCCTGGGTCTGAAATAAAGAATGAATTGAATTGAATTGAATAAACGTCCGCCCCCTCGCTAGTCGGCACTAGGACCCTACAATACCAAAGTAGCGACACACATTGGTCAAGCAGAAAGTTTGTCACATGCCCTCTAGTGGCGGGATAGCGTGTTGCATATCCGACCAAGAACTGACTGAACTTCAGTATTGCTGCGTTGCTGCTGACCAGGAATTCTTGTGCGTTCAAGCAAACCTAAAAGCATAATCTACCATAATCTACTGTAATAGGAGCATCGGTGACCCGTTTACAGGTAAATATTAATACATAGTGGTCATTAATTGCTGTGTCATGAATGCCTGCTGTTTTATGATATAGCCTACTTTCAAGTGGCTCCATATCTCTCTCATTGGCTAACGTGTTGAGCAAGTTTGCACGCTAAATTTACTTGTGTTTGTGTTATGTTAGCGAAACTCTGTCGTTGTCTTTATTATTGGCCCTTCATCTCAATATTAATTCATTGGCCCCAGCACCATTCAGAAGATTAAAGAGGCCCTGAATTTTATGAGAAATCAACAATTTGAGGTACTGCACACATGCCTGAGTAGCTGTAATGTATTTCTCAGGCCTGCATATTTATTATGGAATTTACTATATTATGTGAAATGTCTCCTCTCTTCCCAGGTTCCATTTATAGCATTCTACAGAAAGAAATATTTGGAGCCAGAGCTGAACGTCAATGATCTGTGGACAGTTTGGCAGTGGGATGAGAAGGTGATAGACCACTCTGGATTTATAATACAGTATGTGCACTGCATGACGACCACTTCATTGATTGTGAAACTTTCAATCAGTGAGGATTCTCTTGACTTCCTAGTGGACCCAACTGAAGACGTGTAAACAGAACCTGACCCGCCTGTTCCAGAAGATGCAGGCCTACCAGTTTGAGCAGAATTCAGCAGACCTGGACAAGCAGCTGTCTGATGAAATAAGCCCAGTCGACACAGCTGATTAGAGAGGTACAGATGGATAGACTTTTTGTTTGTTTGTACATTCATAAGTTGTTTAAGATAATTGTATAAGAAATGAGTTACAACATCACAGTTCAGTAATGAGATGTTTTTGTTTGACCAGGCTGAAGGACGTCCTGTTATGCTCTGCTGTAAATACAGCCCTGGGCTAAGTGATTTTCTCATCTGTGTTAGGCAGATACGGAGACCAGACTTACTTTGAGGAGATCAAGCAGTTTTACTTAGAAAGATGAATTCAGCCACCAGGTCCAGGAGTGGAACAGGCAGCGCACCCTTGTCATCGAACGCTGCAGCAGTGATGAGGACATCCTGCGTCTCAAACTCCATCCCCTGCAGGTAACAGGTCCCTCTGTTATGCCAGTAATGGGCATTCATCCAAATTGAGCTGCAGCAAGAACATACTGCTGGGTCCTCTGTAGCCTCTATCAAATGAGCCTTTTTTGAAGCTGTCAGTACTATGCCTTCCTGCAGGACTACATGGTGAAGAAGGACCTGCTGAATGCTCTTAACTGTGAGTTCATCAACCGGGTCAATGAGGTGGGTATAGATGTCCATCCTGGAGGAGGGATCCCTCCTCAGTTGCTCTTCCTGATGTTTCTACCGTTTTTTTCCCCCGTTAAAGGTTTTTTTTGGGGAGTATGCTGTAAAGCCCTGTGAGGCAAATTGTGATTTGCGATATTGGGCTTCATAAATACAATTGATTGATTGATTCATGTGAACCGAGCCATATCCAACCCCTACACCCAGAGTCTGGTCCAGTATGTCTGTGGCCTGGGCCCCAGAAAAGGTTCCCACCTGCTCAAGGTAAACCAATACTGTATATAGCATGAAAGGAGGGCCAGAATGGGACCCTGTGCTGTTATGCATAGAGTGGAGTATCCTATTTTAGACCTCACTGTGTTTGACTACCATACCGCACTCAGCTGGTTACCATGTGCCCCATGAGGCCCAAGGTCTTCATTAACTGTGCCGGATTAATTAAGATTGACACAGCTTCTCTGGGACACAGGTCAGACTCAGAACTTTGAGCAGTATGGTGGTGATTCATAGTATGGTAAATACTAAAGACTTACACCTGGTTTCAACTTATTGTAGTAACATGAGCATACCAACAAAACTACTAATGTTCCCCGCAGCACTGATTCATACATTGAGGTTCTAGACAGGTCACGTGAGCACCCAGAGACACACAAATATGTGTCTGCCTGTAGAGAGCTGCCAGTAAAGTACCAACCCCGTGGAAAACCAAGGTCAACTGAGGACTGCCAACCACTACCCACCCATTTTTGTCATTCGAATACCCATTCATGAGATGCACACATTTGCATTGATGTAGAAATGCTGGAGATGCACTTAGTTTTTTTATGTGTAGGAATGTATTGGAACTGCTCACACCCACCCAAAATGTGTGTCAGGGCAGTAGCATGAGGAAGCATGAAGGGTCTTTTGTCTTTTATCCACCAGCAGCAAGGGTGATTCTGGGGCTGATTTCGAGCTAGGAAAGGACACTGAAAGGAACTTTGAAACTTACCTCCCTCTCTGTGTTTGGTCACATCAGGAATAATCCTGATTGTATTGTATTGAAAAGATGGCGCCAGTGTGTGCGGCCAGCCGTCTGTCAGGGCTGCTTGGATTTCTGTTAGTTTAGTTTGCTGTATTATTGTTCTGTATTTGCTGCCAAGATGTATCTGCTTTACTGGTGTATGATCGCTAAGCACTTCTTAACATCAGAACATCCCAAGAGACGCTGCTCAAGCATGATTTGGGCGATCAAACCTCGAGCCTCACACCATTCCTGGCGTCTGTACCGGCTTACCTGCGCCGCTCACCTGCTGTCATTTCGTGGACGAAGCGGTCCGGAAGACGGGGCAATCGGGGCGGAGCCGGGTGCGCCGCAGCGGTGTGGAGTACGGAAACCTTCGTTCTTGCCCGCACCTCAAAACCGGACCGCGAGGAGATGACTCTTCGTTTTGCTCTATTTAATGCTAGATCGCTAGCAAACAAGACTTTTGTGCTGACCGAATTCTTGACCTCGCATGAACTAGATCTTCAGAAGAAGACCTGGCTTAATGTTGGTGAGTCCACTCCATTCTCCGAACTTCTTCCTCCCGACTGCTTGTTTTTTAGCTCCCCTCGGTCCGCCGGTAGAGGTGGGGGGGCTAGCAACTGTATACCAATCCAGCCTTCAATGCCGACAGGTGCAGACAGACTCTTTCTCCAGCTTTGAACTACAGACACTTCTCATCAACTCAAACTCTCCTGTCCTGTGTGCGCTCATCTATCGTCCGCCAAAATATAACAAGGACTTTATACAGGACTTTGCAGATTTTGTGACAGGACTAACATTAAATTATGATCGGTTCATAATTGCTGGAGATTTTAATATTCATGTCTGCTGTCAATCTAGACCTCTGGTCAATGAATTTCTGAATCTGATTGACTCATTTAATCTCTCTCAGTCAGTGACTGATCATTTTCCTGTCATGTTCAATGTTACGCTGCCTTGTTCGGAAGCTAAACCGTGCGTCCTGGCGCACAGATATTGGCAGATTCAAACTTCCGGGATCAATAACTCCTCAGTGAAACGTTGTTAAAACACAAAACACGCATATTTTCAATCGTAGTAAGATAGACAACGAGCTACAACATAATATTCATCAAAATGAGCTGTCCTCGGAGCCACACCAAGAACATTGGTGCAGCCAGCTGTGAGCGCAGCGCGCAGGGACCGTCTACAAGGTGCAACACCGAAAAGAGATATTACAAAAATATTCAATAACGTCATTAAACACCATTATTGGGAAATGTTAGGCCCTATGTGTAGTTTAAATTCTCATTAAAATAAAACTCTTACTCTTTCTAAATCCCATACTGATGTTTCCTTTTTATAAATATGTTTGTTATTCTGTTCCCTGTAGCTTCAATAACATTGTTAAACACTGATGTCTGACCCAGCACTAAACCAGCAGCTCAGTGATCCCTTTCTCAAGAAGTCATAATCTATTTCATCATAAAACACTGAATGTGTGGTATATGTAAAAGCCCATGTGAAAAATGTAATACACACACACACACACACACACACACACCATAGAAGTTACATCATATAATTATGGCATGCCCTTCAAATTGTGGGTGAGTGGCTGAAGTGATCAGTGATCAGACTCATAATATAAGGAAAGAAAAACCTCAAGAACAAGAAAGTAAGAACAACATTAATGGCTAGCAATTATGAACAAACTGGCCTGATCTAGCTCAAAGCTAAACATTATCCATCGTGACAAAGATGAAAACATTTTTAAAATGTGAAAGTAGCTATTGGATAGACTCTGCATATTGACTGATAGCTAAGCCAAATAAACAGAGAAAAGAGACAAGGGATAACAGGGAAAAGTGTTGATAGAGTATTTGTCTCTCCGCAAAAGTGCCTGGATCATAATTATATTAACCTTAGTAGTCTCTAATCCACATAGCATATGGTTGATTTGTTGTGAATTTTCAAAATTTTGAACTTTAGAGGCTTGCTGTAGCGCCACCAACAGGACTATTGGCCTGTTTTTGCAGCTGAGGTAATCTGGCATGGGACTGGACCTTTGTGCAAAGTTTGGTGATTTTTCACGCATGGGAAGTATGATTTCCTCGGAAGAAGAAGAAGAAGTACATGCAGGATAACAATAGTGTCCTGGCAGCTGAGGCTGCCCGGCCCCTAATGAGAGTTCATTTTCAGGATGTCATAATTAGTGTCATAACCCTGTCTTTCAGGATTGAGTTTGTGACCATCACGCCTGAGGGTTTCAGATACAGATCCCAGATTTTTCCCACAGTCAGTGGACTCTTCCGCTGGTTCAGTGACCATTACCAAGAGCCAGTGCCAGGTCAGAGCCTACAGAAATGCCTTTCTTATAACAGCTCAGAAATTTCCCTTATTTTCAAATCCAAAACTTGACAGATATGGCACTAGCAGGAGGCTCCATTAATGCCACGCCAGCTAACATTAATATATAATATAGCGGGTCAGAGTTTGAGATAATTTCAGATGCTGATACTGTGTCCAACCTCCAAGTAGACACACACAATAGACACACACACATACTGTTACTAAACATTTGTGAAACAGCGTATTGACAGTCAATGTGGTTCATTATCTCCCTGTGTTCTTATAGCTGGCAGCAGGTCTGCAGTTTAATGTCAGCAGCTGTCAGAATGGGACACATGCTTCCAGATTGACCTGCAGATCATCAGGTAAGTAGAGTGAAAGAGAGAGTGGGAGTGGGCGTATGTGTTAACACTTGCTGACTTCTCCTGTGCACAGAACCAGGAACTGGAGATGGAAGCTGAGGTCAAGAACCAGGAGGCAGATGTGCAGGAGAAAATCAAGGAAGAGGATCCACTTGGTGCTGTTGAGGAGAAGCTGCAGGGGTGCTGACAGCACAGAGAACTCCTGAGAGAACTATGAAAATAATCAAAACTCTGATACTTTGTACAGATTTGTGCTGTTTGCTCATACTACTTGTGTTGGACTGCTTACAATTAAAAAAAAAAGTTTCAAATGTGTTCATCTGTAAGAAATTATAGTCAAGCTACTACATTACAACATCAGCAACCCCATCAATGTAGCAAGGCCAATATCTTAGTAACTGAATGTTTCACTTACTGTAGCTTCATTGTTCGTGTAGTAAGTTATTGTTTTCATTAGAGAAGGCCACTGAGATTATTACCTGTAAGGTAAGTGGCATATAACTGCAGATGTTATTCTCTGTCTCATAAACTATAGTAATACTTCAGGACACTTGGAACAAACAGATTTTCATGTTCATTTAATTTACATACTGTAAGTGAAAGGGGTTTCTGGTTGGAAAGGTAATGCGCTCCTGACCCAATAGAGGGCGTGTGAGGCTTTAAAAAACCCCCAAAAAAAAACAAACCCACTACACACACAAACAAAAGAGCCTTTCTTTTTTACGTTTCTGTAGCTATTTGTTCCATCTTACGTTTTTTTGTGCTTTGTATTTCAGTTTTCATGTTTATGCATAAAAAGAGGATAGTGCAATTGTACAAGAGCAATTGATGTTTGGTGACTTGAAAGGCAATACAATAAAGTATTTAAAAAAAACAAACAAAAAAACTGTCATGCAGCCGCCCGCCACTAGTGGGTGCTACAGAGCAGTCAGACAGCAGCTCCCTCCCCGCAGTAATGCTGGAGTAGACTGGAGATTTAAAACAGCACGTGGGAAATTTGAGAAATGTCCTCTCACAAAACCGGATAATGTCGGTTATTTACTTATTCTGTGACTGAAAACTCTCTGAATCATGACGCATTGTCTTTAGGAGTGAGAGGGTGTCAGACTTGCTTCACACAAGCATTATGTGTCTTTATGAGTGCAGTCATACAGCATTATAAAGACATAATTCACTATAAATGCTGTCATAATGCATTATAGATGTGGTCTTCATAGAAAGTGTTACTGTAATTACTTTCGACAGGGCATAAATCAGTCAAGTAATGCATTATGTTGAAACTGTGGAAAATTTTAAATGCCTCTGTACGGTTCTGGACTCCCAAATGAGCTTCTCTGGAAATACTGGGTATATTTTCAAGTGATAAACTCTGTGGGATTGTGACACCAGCAAGTAAAATAGCTGGCAGGCCACAAAAGCCCTTGAGACCAAACTCTTTACAGAAGGGACGAGGAAGAAAGAGGAAGAAAGCAAAGCATACCTTGGAGGATCATTCTCACTCTGTCTTTAGCCAGTTCTCACTCTTGAGCTCTGGGTGGCGCTATACAGTCCCTCTGGCAACCAAGCATGGATTCAAGTCCTTCATCCAGAGTGCCATCAATATCCTTCAAGCTACAATGTGTAATTTACATGGTTGTTTATGAGCAAATATCAACTATTACTTTCATAAATATATATTTACTAAAGTGTAATGCACTTCACATACAAATGGAAGCTTTCTCATAGGCTTAGAATGATTTCTCTATATATATAC